>CM064539.1:23039021-23420074 GCA_032716605.1 Paralithodes platypus
ATGTTCGAGCCAAAATGTCTGGACACACTGAGTTTGAAACAATGTAAGTCATAGGATGATGGAAAGATGGATTCAGGGAGAGAGTTCAAGAGCTCAGCTGTTGAATAGAAAAAGATTGGGAGTATTGTTTCAATCTTGAGTTGGAGAGCTGTACAGAGTAGGGGCGGGATTGTGTTGCAAGACGGGTACTACATACCCTACGTAGAGGAGGTGGTATACATTGAGAGAGCTCTGACGAACACTGATTATTGTAGTAGCGATAGAATAGCGAGAGAGATGCAACATTGTGGCAAAGAGAGATTGCAGTGTCGGTGAGTGGGCGGGAGTTAATGATACGAAAGGCATTCCTTTCTACTTTGTCTAGAAGTGCTGTGTGAGAGGATCCTTCCCACACATGTGAACAATACTCAATAAAAGGACACACTGTGCCCCTGTACAGAGCAAGAAGTGGTGCAGTGGTAAAGAACCCTTTGAGGCGGTTGAGCACACCTAGCTTCTGGGAGGCCGCCTTAGCAAGAGTGGTGATATGGTCCTTCCAAGAGAGATCAGAAGAAAAAGAGACACCAAGAATACTGAGAGAAGATGAAGGGATGATATATATATATATATATATATATATATATATATATATATATATATATATATAACTGCAAACTTCGCATAACTTTAGCAACATTACTCTCACTTACACCATAAAGGATGTGGTAATGGACCAATAAGTAACTAGAGTGTTCAGTAACCTGAGAACATAAGAGGTGGGTCGAGGGTCAACAAGGTTGTAGACACGGATTTGGGTAGTTGATGGTGTGGAGGGGAGGAGGGAGGGGTAAAGGGAGGACAGTTGATGGTGTGGAGGGGAGGAGGGAGGGGTAAAGGGAGGACAGTTGATGGTGTGGAGGGGAGGAGGGAGGGGTAAAGGGAGGACAGTTGATGGTGTGGAGGGGAGGAGGGAGGGGTAAAGGGAGGACAGTTTCAGGCCAGTAGTTTACTTTAACTGAATTATTTTCCCTTCCTACGTTGTTTAACCCCGTCTGAAACGGCGACGTCTTTTTGTAAATTCTTCTAGCTGTATGTAGACGATTTTGTGCAGGTCTGAGGTAGTAAAAATGGTTAAGTGAGATAGATCGAAGCCTGTTAATTGCTAGAGGTCCTTTTTAAGCTGAATATTATCGTCTATAGTAGATGTTGCTGGTACAGAAGGGGTTAAGGGGGAGATTTGTATTTATGTGTTCATTTATTAATTATATATTTATCAATTTCTTTGGTTTCCTCCCAAGACCTCCACCAAACTTGAAGAATACCCCCATCGAGATAAAGTTGTACATTTTCAGTAGAAAATTATTCCGTCCGACGGCTGGCTCCTCCTAAATTCATATCATCACCATCCAACCAACAGGCTCGTTATCGCTCGTCAGAAAAAAATCGACACCTAAATGGCACAGAAGGTCTTATAATCGCCAAACTAATTGAGCGAACGTCTTAAAATCTGAAAATTAATGAGAAAGAAGGGGGTCCAGAAAAAAAAAAAATCCTTAACCTTAACAAATAGAAAAAAAAAGGTGCCCATAAAAGACATAGTGCACGTGTAAGTATGATGTAAGAGACCCATAAAGAGGCTCAGGTAGGACACAGAGGGACATACATAGGACGTAAAGGGATATAGTGGGGAGGAGGGGGTCACCGGATTTTGTTTTATCTTGCTCGCCTTTTCTCTCTTTCCCTGGCTTGCATCCATTCGGCCCCATTCAACCAACTGTTTTAAGACGTTTATCCCCATCCAGGTGTCGATTTCTTCCTGGCGAGCGATAGCGAGCCAGCATTGTATGGAGAAATCCGGCTTCGCCAGAGACATTTTTCTATCGAAAAATTTACAAATTAGCTTGCTGTCAAAAACAAAAATATATATATGCTGGCTCGCTACCGCTCGCCAGGGAAATATTGACAGCTGGATGGGGGTAAACGTCTTAAAACAGTAAATCTGAATGGGACCGAATGGATACAAGCCAAAGAGAGAGGGAGAGAAAGAGACAAAAGCGAGGTGGGCTCCCTTAACGCAATGACAGCTTGGACACTGACAAGTGAGTTATATCCCCTTCAGCGCGACCACGTAATGTTTATCATATTTAGGTTACCAGTAGACCATTTTCTTGTGCATATATTCTACCTCTATGATTCAAAGTGTTAAATACGATCTCGATAGGTTTAAGGGGAGGTTTCTAGTTTGTTTCCTACTCCTCCAGCAATCTAAAAATGTCACCCCTTGACCCCCTTTCAAGATAAATTTGTACATTTTTCGGCAGAAAAATGCCCCGGCCAAAGGCCGGTTCCTCTTAAATTACAGGCTCGCTATCGCTCGCCAGGATAAAATCGACACCTGAATGGCACGAAAAGTCTTAATATGGGGTGAAAGTTCTTAAATTCGCTAAACTAATGGGACAAACGTTTTATAATATCAAAAGCAATGGGGCTAAACATGAGAGAGAAAGGGGTCAAGAAAAAAATCCCTCAAGTGGAGATCTCCCCTTAACATAAGTCCTTCTTAAAACTGCATAAATTCCTCTACTTTTAACCTGAATCAGAGTTAAAAAGGCGTCATCTTACTGAAGGGCTTAAAGTAGCTGAGTGATTGTAAGGTTTTCAAAATGGAATCTGAATTATTATAGTCCGTTCATTATAGGTTGGCCAGAAATGGTAACACCTAACCTCTCATAACTCAAAAAGGACTACAGTATTCGAGCTAATATTTCTACCAAATAGGCAGACTTGGCTAGGAAATAAGTGTATAAATTGACAGCTCATTTGCTCTAGCCCTTTTTGAGTTACAGAGGTTAGAGGGTACGATTTCTGCTCAGCTTAGAATGAACGGACTATAACACTGGATTACAATACCATGGCAAAAACAAAACACTTCAACCACACCACGGGCCGCTACCTAGTGTTGTAATCCAAGGATCTCCTACAGTCCTACATCATATCATTCTTATGTTTATCCAACGCCTGCAACTGCTCTTCGTAATCTTCATCATCATCATCATCATCATCATCATCATCATCATCATCATCATCATCATCATCATCATCATCATCATCATCATCATCATCATCATCATCATCATCATCATCATCATCTCCTCTCTCTCTCTCTCTCTCTCTCTCTCTCTCTCTCTCTCTCTCTCTCACAATTGGAAGGGGTGAGCGTATAAGCACACTGTTAGACGGCAATATTACGAGAGTTTGGGAGCGCTAAAAATAGGTTTCGAATCATAGTGGCCTCACAAATTCAATGCAATGAACCTTAACACAGTATTATATCAGTACACCCTCTCATTTATTCATTATTCTCTGTATATTCAGATATATCTACGTTTATATAACTAGGCTATTCGTGTAATCTCTAACCTCTCTCTCTCTCTCTCTCTCTCTCTCTCTCTCTCTCTCTCTCTCTCTCTCTCTCTCTCTCTCTCTCTCTCAACAGAACACAAATACAAGTTAAGCCGAGCGGTGGGGTTGATTATAACGGACAACTTAGATTAATCCTGTCTCACTCTGGAGATTTACATAGATTACACAGATACGCTGGACGCACAGACCTTAAGATCCCAGAGAGGTGGTCAGGACTTAATGCTAATAGAGATAGCAAACCCGATAGTAAGGGTAAGTGGAAGGAAAGAATAGCAAAAAAGAAGACAAAACAGAGAGAGAGAGAGAGTACTGTATCTCGGTAACTTGAAGTACATGTATATTCTGAAGAGCTGCTGGTTTGTTAACAATTAATGAATGAAGGATCTGCAGCCAAACGTGTATTACTGCATGCATTTATCGTAGGTTAATGTATATGTGGAGTGCATTTAAATAATTGCCAAAAGTCTTCCTTAACAATGTTTGTGTGTATGATTTGTTAATATTTTCAGAGAATGTTATTGTGAAACCAGTAAGCATAATAATGTGTAAAATAATCACTTTTCGCAATGCAATACATTGTATTTTAAAGACAAGTCTTGGAAAGACTAAATTTAGTTTTCTAGTTTTGTGTTCATCTCATTATGAATATATTTACTCAAAAGTACTACTTTTGAGGGAAATAATCCATACAATATGTATAGTAATCTTCAAGGCAACCAATACCGCTTGAGAACCGTCCCTCACTAACCAAATATGATGTATCTCTATTTCATATGATCAAGAGCTGAACGTGATAGCCATTACACCACACAGGCTTACAATAGTTGTTGCAACCTGACATACTGTATAGGCCTTATTGCTGTCCACGGTAATCTGAGGCGACATAAATACAACACATGTCCGCTGTTAATCTTGTCAGTACTTAATGTTAATGGCTTCTTTTTCTGCTATAGCGGTTTTAGGCTATAATTAGATGAATTAATGTAGTTTAGAAAGTATACTTGGGGAAACTTATACTAAGCAAGATTTTTACCTGATATTATATATACTGGATTAGATCTCATTTATAAACATCCTTCCTAGCCTAGCCTCTATTGAATGCAAATTATGTAGAGTTCTCCCACATAAGATAAACTTACACCACAGCAGTGATAGGGTTAGGCCTTGTCAGACATGTTAAGGACGGCCAGTTTAAGTCAAGAGCCACAATTGTCGTAAACAGGGAACCACAACACCGCTAGGGGGCCAAAATAACACTACATCTTCAGTGACTTTTTAAGAAACTCGAAAATCAATGTGAAAAGGTGAGACAGGAATGATGTTCTTTACCCTGCTTGTGATTGTGGTGAGTTGTGGAGAGGAGCGTGTGTGGTGTGTGTGTGTTAGACGTGGGTGGTGGTGGTATATGTGTTGTGGGTGGTGTGTGTATGCCGGGGGTGGTGTGTGGTGTGTGTGTGTAGTGACGTGGGTGGTGTGTGTAGTGACGTGGGTGGTGGTGTGTGTCATGGGTGGTTTGTGTACACAGGAGTACAAAGGAAATAAAGCAACAACCGGTCCAGCGGACACCCCCCCCCCCCCCTCCCCCCCCCAAGGATGCTTGCCCTCCAAAACACTGATAGTCAGTAGTTTAGAGTGGGTAAGGGAAAAATGGAAAGGGACAAATGTCCGTGTCAGGATTAGATGTTAGTAGGGGAAAGTTGTTAGTAAAAGAAAACAAAATTTACTAAATTTACAAATGCAGTAAGTCGTGGATTTATGGCACAACGTTTGTCTAGGCGAAGTTTAAAGGAATCAACGGTGTTGCAGTCTATGAAATCTCGGGGAAGAACATTTCACAAGTTGACAACTCGATTGAAGAACACATTTTTAGACTTGTTCGAGTTAAAACATTTAGCAATAATTTTGCAACCGTTCCCCGCGTTTAATTTGATTGGTCGATAGTGAAATATTTATTACAGTTCATATTGTCGATGCCTTTGATGATTTTGAACACTTGAATTAAGTTGTCTCTTAAGCTGCGCTGGGTTAAAAGAAATATATTTAATTTTCAAACACGCTCCTCGTGTGGTTTGTTCTTTAGGCAAGGTATAATTTTGGTAACTCTACGTTGAACTCGTTCTAGCTTGTCTATATCTTTATAAGGGCACCTGGATTGAACGCAATATTCCAGGAGAGGGCGTACTACGGAATTGTAAAGAGTTAGGATTACATCTTTGGATTTATGCTCAAATGACCTGCCTATAAAGCCAAATATTTTGTTTGCCTTCTTAACAACTTCTGAACATTGTTGAGTTGGTTTTAGGTTACTCGATATTGTTACTCCCAAATTAGTTTTTCTGTCTACACTCTTAAGCTGGGTGCCATTCATTAAATAGTTTGCTTTCTCATTTCGGTTTCCGATATGGAGCACTTTGCATTTTTCTGCATTGAAACACATTTGCCAAATTTGAGCCCAATGTGACAACTTATCTAGAATATGCTGCATATCTTCAACATGTTCATTTGAGAGTACGCTATTTGCAATTTTTGTATCGTCAGCAAACTTTGAGATTGTACAGGTGAGACCCTCCTCTATGTCATTAACCCTTTCACGCTCATATGACGCAGAGGTTGCCAGATTAGCAATAAGAAATAGAGTTCTCTCACTCTTATAATTACCTCTCCAAAATTAGTTTTCTGCCCACACCTAACTCAAAGACAACTGCAGAGATTGAAGTAACTAAACTAAAGGTTTCTAAATACCCCTGATGGTAACAAAGGCTTTAAAGTATCCCCAACAGGCTCAAAATCGCGTCATATGTCGGAGAGGGATAATATAAACTAGGAAGAGAACTGGCCCCATTACCGATCCAGGGGTTACCCCGCTACTTACATTGATCCATTTGGATGCTTTACCGTTTATGACTACTCTTTGCTGTCTGTCACTGAGCCAATTTTCTATCCATTTCAACACACCATCTTGAATTCCATGCGCTTTTAGTTTTATCAATAAACGTTTGTGGGGAGCTTTGTCAAATGCCCTTTGAAAATCAAGGTACCGGTATATAATATCTACAGCTTTACTCTCATCATATAGGTTGAGGATATCGTGGAAGAAGTCTAAGAGGTTTGTTAAGCAGGAACTGTTATTACGAAAACTGTGTTGAGTATCATTAAGTATATAGTTTTCCTCTAAGTGATTTACGAGTTTGTCTCTTATGAGTGTTTCTAACATTTTACATACAACTGAGGTTAACCCTTTCCCGCATTTATGACGCAGAGGTTGCCAGATTAGCAATAATAATTAGTGTTCTCTCACTCTTAAAATTAACTCTCCAAAATTGGTATTCTGCCCACAACTAACTCTAAGACAAATGCAGATGTTGAAGTACCGGTAACTAAACTAAAGGTTTATAAATACCCCTGATGGTAACAAAGGCTTTAAAGTATCCCCAATCGGCTCAAAATCGCGTCATATGCGTGAAAGGGTTAAGCTAATTAGGACGATAGTGTGCGTGACGCCAGTGGTGAGTGTGTGTGTGTCATGGGTGGGGGTGTGATGTGGGTGGTGGTATACGTCATGGGTAGTGGTGGTGTGCGATCATAGGTGGTGATGTGTGTCGTGGGTGGTGGTGATGTGTGTTGTGGGTGGTGGTGTGTGTCGTGGGTGGTGGGTGGTGGTGATGTGTGTCGTGAGTGATGGTATATGACGTTGGTGGTGGTGTTGTGTGTCGTGGGTGGTGGTGATGTGTGTCGTGGGTGATGGTGGTGATGTGTGTCGTGGGTGATGGTGGTGATGTGTGTCGTGGGTGATGGTATATGTCGTGGGTGGTGGTGATGTGTGTCGTGGGTGGTGGTGGTGTGTGTCGTGGGTGGTGGTGATGTGTGTCGTGGGTGATGGTATATGTTGTGGGTGGTGGTGATGTGTGTCGTGGGTGGTGGTGGTGTGTGTCGTGGGTGGTGGTGATGTGTGTCGTGGGTGATGGTATATGTTGTGAGTGGTGGTGGTGTGTGTCGTGGGTGGTGGTGGTGATGTATGTCGTGGGTGGTGGTGGTGTGTGTCGTGAGTCGTGGTAGTGTGTGTCATGGGTGGTGGTGGTGATGTGTGTCGTGGGTGGTGGTGGTGATGTGTGTCGTGGGTGGTGGTAGTGTGTGTCGTGGGTGGTGGTGGTGATGTGTGTCGTGGGTGGTGGTGGTGATGTGTGTTGTGAGTGGTGGTGGTGTGTGTCGTGGGTGGTGGTGAAGTGTGTCGTGGGTGATGGTATGTGTCGGTGATGGTATATGTCGTGGGTCGTGGTGATGTGTGTCGTGGGTGATGGTGATGGTATATGTCGTGGTTGATGGTGATGGTATAATTATGTCGTGGGTGGTGGTGATGGTATATGTCATGGGTGATGGAGATGGTATATGTCGTGGGTGTTGGTGATGGTATATGTCGTGGGTGTTGGTGATGGTATATGTCGTGGGTGTTGGTGATGGTATATGTCGTGGGTGTTGGTGATGGTATATGTCGAGGGTGGTGGTGTTGGTATATGTCGTGGGTGATGGTGATGTGTGTCGTGGCTGATGGTATATGTCGTGGGTGTTGGTGATGTGTGTCGTGGATGATGGTATAATTATGTCGTGGGTGTTGGTGATAGTACATGTCGTGGGTGTTGGTGATGGTATAATATGTCGTGGGTGTTGGTGATGGTATATGTCGTGGGTGTTGGTGATGGTATATGTTGTGGGTGATGGTGATGGTATATGTCGTGGGTGTTGGTGATGGTATATGCCGTGGGTGTTGGTGATGGTATATGTCGACGGTGTTGGTGATGGTATATGTCGCGGGTGATGGTGTTGGTATATGTCGTGGGTGGTGGTGATGTGTGTCATGGGTGGTGGTGATTGTATATGTCGTGGGTGTTGGTGATGGTATTATGTCGAGGGTGGTGGTGATGGTATATGTCGTGGGTGGTGGTGATTGTATATGTCGAGGGTGGTGGTGATAGTATATATCGTGGGTGTTGGTGATGTTATATGTCATGGGTGTTGGTGATGGTATATGTCGTGGGTGATGGTATATGTCGTGGGTGTTGGTGATGGTATATGTCGTGGGTGTTGGTGATGGTATATGTCGTGGGTGTTGGTGATGGTATATGTCGTGGGTGTTGGTGATGGTGTCTGTCGTGGGTGTTGGTGATGGTATATGTCGTGGGTGATGGTGATGGTATATGTGGTGGGTGTTGGTATAATGTCGTGGGTGTTGGTGATGGTATATGTCGTGGGTGTTGGTGATGGTATATGTCGTGGGTGGTGGTGATGGCATATGTCGTGGGTGTTGGTGATGGTGTCTGTCGTGGGTGTTGGTGATGGTATATGTCGTGGGTGATGGTGATGGTATATGTGGTGGGTGTTGGTATAATGTCGTGGGTGATGGTATATGTCGTGAGTGATGGTATATGTCGTGGGTGGTGGTGATGGTTTATGTCGTGAGTGATGGTATATGTCGTGGGTGGTGGTGATGGTATATGTCGTGAGTGATGGTATATGTCGTGGGTGGTGGTGATGGTATATGTCGTGAGTGATGGTATATGTCGTGGGTGGTGGTGATGGTTTATGTCGTGAGTGATGGTATATGTCGTGGGTGGTGGTGATGGTATATGTCGTGAGTGATGGTATATGTCGTGGGTGGTGGTGATGGTTTATGTCGTGAGTGATGGTATATGTCGTGGGTGGTGGTGATGGTATATGTCGTGAGTGATGGTATAATTATGTCGTGGGTGGTGTTGATGGTATATGTCGTGGGTGATGGTATATGTCGTGGGTGGTGGTGATGGTTTATGTCGTGAGTGATGGTATATGTCGTGGGTGGTGGTGATGTGTGTCATGGGTGGTGGTGATGTGTGTCATGGGTGTTGGTGATGGTATTATGTCGAGGGTGGTGGTGATGGTATATGTCGTGGGTGGTGGTGATTGTATATGTCGAGGGTGGTGGTGATAGTATATATCGTGGGTGTTGGTGATGTTATATGTCATGGGTGTTGGTGATGGTATATGTCGTGGGTGTTGGTATATGTCGTGGGTGTTGGTGATGGTATATGTCGTGGGTGTTGGTGATGGTATATGTCGTGGGTGTTGGTGATGGTATATGTCGTGGGTGTTGGTGATGGTGTCTGTCGTGGGTGTTGGTGATGGTATATGTCGTGGGTGATGGTGATGGTATATGTGGTGGGTGTTGGTATAATGTCGTGGGTGTTGGTGATGGTATATGTCGTGGGTGTTGGTGATGGTATATGTCGTGGGTGTTGGTGATGGTATATGTCGTGGGTGTTGGTGATGGTGTCTGTCGTGGGTGTTGGTGATGGTATATGTCGTGGGTGATGGTGATGGTATATGTGGTGGGTGTTGGTATATGTCGTGGGTGATGGTATATGTCGTGAGTGATGGTATATGTCGTGGGTGGTGGTGATGGTTTATGTCGTGAGTGATGGTATATGTCGTGGGTGGTGGTGATGGTATATGTCGTGAGTGATGGTATATGTCGTGGGTGGTGGTGATGGTATATGTCGTGAGTGATGGTATATGTCGTGGGTGGTGGTGATGGTTTATGTCGTGAGTGATGGTATATGTCGTGGGTGTTGGTGATGGTATATGTCGTGGGTGTTGGTGATGGTATGTGTCGTGGGTGTTGGTGATGGTATATGTCGTGGGAGATGGTATATGTCGTGGGTGATGGTATATGTTGTGGGTGGTGTTGATGGCATATGTCGTGGGTGGTGGTGATGGTATATGTCGTGGGTGATGGTATAATTATGTCGTGGGTGGTGGTGATGGTATATGTCGTGGGTGTTGGTGATGGTATATGTCGTGGGTGGTGGTGATGGTATATGTCGTGGGTGGTGGTGATGGTATATGTCGTGGGTGTTGGTGGTGGTGTGTGTCGTGGGTGTTGGTGGTGGTGTGTGTCGTGGGTGGTGGTGATGTGTATTGTGGGTGGTGGTGGTGTGTGTCATGGGTGGTGGTGGTGTGTGTCGGGGGTGGTGGTGATGTGTGTCGTGGGTGGTGCTGATGTGTGTCGTGGGTGGTGGTGGTGTGTGTCATGGGTGATGGTATATGTCGTGGGTGTTGGTGGTGGTGTGTGTCGTGGATGGTGGTGATGTGTGTCGTGGGTGGTGGTGGTGTGTGTCAGGGGTGGTGGTGGTGTGTGTCGTGGGTGGTGGTGGTGTGTGTCGTGGGTGGTGCTGATGTGTGTCGTGGGTGGTGGTGGTGTGTGTCATGGGTGATGGTATATGTCGTGGGTGGTGGTGGTGGTGTGTGTCGTGGGTGGTGGTGGTGATAGTGTCATGGGTGGTGGTGGTGGTGTGTGTCATGGATGGTGATGATGTATGTCATGGGTGGTTCTGTTGTGTGTCATGGATGGTGATGATGTATGTCATGGGTGGTTCTGTTGTGTGTCATAGAAGCTGTCACTTGTGGATAGTGCAGTTTTTGGATAAGTAGTTTTGGCTGTAGATGGTGATAGATGTGGGCATTTTGTTATTTCATGCAGTGATGGTTTTCTATTGTAAGTATTGACTGGTATAAGCTATGTGGGTTTGGCCTTTGTGTGATGTACCGTAGGTTGTTTTGATATGGGTGAAATGTTTTCAGTTGTGCCGCCAACGAAATTGGACTGAGATTATGTTTTCCGCCTACGATGGTCTGTCTGTCTGTAAACAAGATATCTCAGAAACTTACGAACCGATGTTCACGAAATTTGGTGGGTAGATAGAATATACAGAAAGGAAGAACTGATTCAATTTATGTGATCGGTAGAACGCACACTTCAGCCAGCGTTGTCGGCTCACAAAATTATGAACCGATTTTCACGAAATTTTGGTGGCCAAATAGGACATGCACCAAGGAGGAAAGTATTCCATTTAGGAGGAGATTGGTGGAGCGCATACCTCCGCCAGCGTAGGCATCTCACAAAGTTATGACCCAATGTTAATGAAATTTGGTGGGCGGATAGGATATGCGCCATGGAAGAAGTGATCTATTTGTAAGGTGATCGCTAGAGCATATTCATGCAACGAACCTTGTTCCCAGTGTGTGTGTGTGTGTGTGTGTGTGTGTGTGTGTGTGTGTGTGTGTGTGTGTGTGTGTGTGTGTGTGCCGGTCCGAAAACAAAGGTAAATCAGGGGCAGAGGGGACTGTGGTTTACGTGGTTTGTGTACTGGTTACTGGTGAGTAACTTATGGGCTGCCTATGGTGTTTGTGAGAGAGAGAGAGAGAGAGAGAGAGAGAGAGAGAGAGAGTAAGTGAGAGAGAGATAGGGGGGGGGGGGGTTCGCTGGGTGACGGTTCCCAGTCGTTTCCCTCACACGTCGGTTCACTTCTGTCATGGTAAGGAGGTATTTTGCCCGTACATTTAAGTCGGTTAGGATAAGATGGGATTGAAAAGGATAAATTAGGTTTGGCGGTATAGATTATCATGTTACAATTGGCCCATTCAGGATAACGTGATGCGATAGTTCATCAAATGCTGGCTACTAAGTGTGTGTGTGTGTGTGTGTGTGTGTGTGTGTGTGTGTGTGTGTGTGTGTGTGTGTGTGTGTGGAGGGGTGGGGGGGGGGGGAGTGAATAGATTGCTCTCTAGACCTCTATCAAGCTTTTAAAAAACACCCCCAAGACCCCCCTTCGAAATAGATGTATACTGTACGTCTAAAGTTCTGACCAAAGGCCCATTCCTCCTATATGACAGTCTTGCTATCGTTCCCTTGGAAAACATCGACACCTAAATTACACGATAGGTGTAAATATTGACAAAACAATGTGATGAAACGTCTTAAAATTGCAAAACTAACGGGGCGCACTTGTTAAAATCTCACACGTAATGGGGCTATGCATGAGGGAGGAGGGGGTCTATACAAAAATATATACATACCTCCCCTTAAGCCTAGGAATGGTCTGTGGGATTTCAAAGAAGAACTGAGATAAACTGTTCTGCTTTCATTGGCCAAAGTCTTTTTAAGCTGTCTAAATTCGTATAATGTTAGCCATCAGAAAATGAAGAGTCGAGTCTTTATGTTGTATAGGTTACTCGTAGTCTGGGTGTCAAACGAATACCACGTCACTTAACCCTTTGACGATTATGACGCAATTTGACAGTTTATTTGTGTGCCTTTTTTCGATAGCAAAGTGCCCTGGTCGAAGACCGATTCTTTCTAAATTGAAGGCGATCACTCGTCAGGAAAACAATCTGACACCTAAAATGCACGAAAGGTCTTAGAATCGCCAGAGTTATGAGGCGAACGTCTAAAGAAATATCAAGACTAATGGGGCTAAACATGAGAGAGACGGGAGCCAGAACCCCCTTTAGTCTATACGTGGACGCAGCAAGTGTGGTCAAAATACCTTAGATAAGGAGTGAAAAACGGATTTACACCAGCATTTTTAGTTTAGGAAACCAATTGGAAGTTAATTAAGTTGGGTATTACCTCTTTGATACCTAGAGGGCCTGCCAAAGCAAAGTAAAATAGTCGAATGGTAGCCAGAATAAACTGGTAAAATGCATCCGAATCCGCACCTTTATTCTGGAATATAAAAGTTGAGACTACTTTGCACTTTTGTGGGCAACGATACACTGTTCATTATAGATAGGCCATATATTGTGACTCCTAACCCTTGTAACTCAGAAAGGTCTAGAACAAATGGGTTGCAAATTGTCACACCTATTCCCTGGCCGACTCTTCCTAAATGGTAGAAATATTAGCTCGCTTACTCCAGACCTTTTTCAGTTATAGCGGTCAGTATAGTTAGTTATATTTCATCTGATGGTAAATTGGATATCTTAGCAGCTGATTATCGATACTTAATGGACAATTATGAAGCTATTGTGTCTCTGCGTCGTATTTGTGGAAAGTGTTTATACTGTAGTTAACAACGTATTTGTGGAAAGTGTTTATACTGTAGTTAACAACATATTTGTGGAAAGTGTTTATACTGTAGTTAACAACGTATTTGTGGAAAGTGTTTATACTGTAGTTAACAACATATTTGTGGAAAGTGTTTATACTGTAGTTAACAACGTATTTGTGGAAAGTGTTTATACTGTAGTTAACAACGTATTTCGTTACAAAATATTCATACTAGCTGTATAATGGAGATAAGAACATGGCAATTTACCGTTAGGTAGAATAAGACAGACTTAAGTTGAGTTTTTTTTTGGCAGGTCACTATACAAAATTATATATAAATTGACCCTTTATGTAGTTTTGTTCTAGCTCATGTAGACGATTTTGTGAAGCTTAAGGAGGACCTGTGGTAGTTAAATAAGGTTAGGTGAGATAGTTCGAAGCATGTTAAAGCTGGAGGCCCTTTCTAAACTGAATTAAACAGTCTAATAGTGGCGAGTATAAAGCGAAATTATCGCCAACCAAAAGGGGTGACACAACTTAAAATCTCCACTAATGGAGTGAAACCAGGAAGGTCCAAAAAGACCACCATAGATCAAATAGGATTAATGTTATCACAAGAATGTGTATAGGACTATTATAGTCAGTGATGTCAGTGATATAATTGTATAGGACTATTATAGTCAGTGATATAATTGTATAGGACTATTATAGTCAGTGATATAATTGTATAGGACTATTATAGTCAGTGATATAATTGTATAGGACTATTATAGTCAGTGATATAATTGTATAGGACTATTATAGTCAGTGATAATTGTATAGGACTATTATAGTCAGTGATATAATTGTATAGGACTATTATAGTCAGTGATATAATTGTATAGGACTATTATAGTCAGTGATATAATTGTATAGGACTATTATAGTCAGTGATATAATTGTATAGGACTATTATAGTCAGTGATATAATTGTATAGGACTATTATAGTCAGTGATATAATTGTATAGGACTATTATAGTCAGTGATATAATTGTATTATCCTTGTCAAGTATTTATCTAGACCTAAACGATTCATCTATTTACAGGGCCTTTGTATGCCACTTTAATATAGACCTATTCCTAATGTACCAAACACGTATATAGTATACTAAAATTGTAGATAATCTTCAAGGACACTACATCCGCCTTATTAGAAACAATTTATTAGGGAAAATAGGGACCAATAGACTCGCCATATTTTTCTCATTATAGTCCGCATGGAGGAATTTCGTTATCAACACTTGAAAAAACCCGATTTCACAGAAAAAATACACCAACAATCTGTTAAAGATGTCAAATAGTGGGGGTGTGGCAGCCCCCACCCATAATACTAGGATAGGTTAGGTATATATATATATATATATATATATATATATATTATATATATATATATATATATATACACACGCACACACATTCTTTACGAACTGTTGTATGTATTCTTCTCCTATCACTTCTTTTTTCCTCTCTCTCGTCTCTTGCTGATCCTCCGTACCCCCAATGGGAGTAAGGGTTGGCTACTGAAGATCTGACTTCTTCATATAATCATTACACTATAAAGTTAATATCCTCAACAATTTATCTTAACCTGTGATAGATTCCGTCAACCGCCATAAAGGGTTGGACTAGCTAGTTCAATTTTGCAAACCGCTCATAATTTGGAGGCATTCCCGAGAGTCGCTGAACAATGCCTACCGTACTGTACCGCACAATAGGCCAACATTATTAAGCTTGCCGCTGCACAAAGGCTCACTCAATGTACGGTACAAGTTATGGTTCCTTCTGTCGGTTGAGTATTGTGGTAAGAGGCTTCGTGACCACCGAAAGTTGGCCTAGAGTAAATTCACCAATTCACCGACCAGTACCTTACCCGTCCAAATCAGCTTAAACTATTATACGGCATCCTAACTAAATTCGTATATCTTAAAACAAAACTGCAAGACAATATGATTAACTAAAGCAATAGATCATGCATTAATATATTAAACACAGGGATGAAGCAATTTGAACACAATATACGTTCATTTCTATTTTAGGTGACGGTATTAAGTGTTCTTACCATAAAATCCTTGTATTCAGTCTAATTACAGTCAATATATAGTCAAACGAGCACTTGTCCTGGCAATTTGGATCGGTAACATCAACGTCAATTTTCGAGACTTTCGGATTGGTAATTACAACTAAAATGAAGGTATAAGATATCATAGATGGCATTACATAATTCATGTATGACTTTAAGTTAGAGGATGTTACCATTGTTGTTGAACAAATGTTGCTCTGCTCTGTCTACTTTACTTTGTTAACCCTTTGAGGATCCTGACAGTTTATTCAGGCTATCAATAGGCGATTTTATTCAGCTTCGGAAGAACTTGGGGGAGCTAAAGAGTTAATTCAGCATTTACCCCTTTGACTCCTAGATCTATCTATATATCTATTGCCGGACGCCTTAAATTACTCCCCTTAATGAGGGTAGCCATACACAGAAGGCCCCCAAGCGAACCTATTCCCTGTAAGAGGGACAACCCGACTCTTGACTCCTAGATATATTTCCTAAATTGCATAAAATCGTGTATTGATAGCCAGAATAAACTGGCAAGATGCGTCCTAACCCTCAAGGGGTTAAGAGGGTTATTTTATTTACAGCCCTGCCCTTGGGTATCCTCAAAAAATGTTCCCTGATAAGACAATCACATATACCGGTACATAACACTATATATGTAGAATAAAACATACTGTATATCTTACTAGCGTGCGATCTTCTATAGGCATCCATAAAATACGAGTCAAACATTGAAATACTGTACGTGTTACATTCATGTATCACTTACTTCAGGAGTGAGAGGGTTATTTGTGTTTTGCACTTAAAAGATTCACTCATAATGTTTACTTTTTAGTTTGAATGAAATTATACATTCTTCCCCCAAATCCCATATATATATATATATATATATATATATATATATATATATATATATGTAAGTATACTGTATATATAGGTAGCATTCAAGGAGACAACAGCAGGACTCTTCTTCTTACCTCTGACCAGGTATAGGCTATCTATAGTGTTTACTAGCCTATACCCCTTTGAAAGGACATTAGCCTAACCTAACAACCTTACCTAACCTATCCTAGTATTATGGGTGGGGGTTGCCGCCCCCCCCCCCCCCCCGCTATTTGACATATTTGACAGATTTGTTGGTGTATTTTTCTGTGAAATCGGGGTTTTTCAAGTGTCGATAACGAAATTCCTCCATGCGGACTATAATGAGAAAAATATGACGATATATATATATCCATGCATACATAATGGTGAGTCACCCTCGGGTCAACCAGGTTATTTAGGCTTCAGCCGGGATACCTCTAGACCCACCAATCTACCCCATCCGCTTAATTAGTTATAATAGGACTTCAGAAACTATCAACTATTAAGCCAGCACACTTAAAGTAAAGAATAACGTCAGGGCTGGAACCCCTTTTCGAGAACTCCAGTCCTTTGCCCATACGCTCGCTCCAGGGAGACCGTAACAACTCGCCGTGGCTTGAAATAACCTTACACGCCTTGAACAAGCTCGACCCTGGGATCACCAGGGTGGGACTCCAAAAGACGCCACGAGCGAGCGTTACACCAGCGAGCTGCTTCGAACAAATTTAGCACTCTGTCAATATTAAACTTTACAATTTATGGATAGCAAACTAAACATAATATCCGTATTTAAGACACAGGTATTTCATGTTCACTCTTACCTTGTTGTAATAATGTTATCCAGGTCAGAATACCTATGCAAATCACATGTGGGTACTTACATTCCCATTTGAAGTTCGGTGATTGTTATTGTCACCAATGTCGCCGCCACCAGCCACTTTATCCAGGCCAAGGTCTTCATTATAATTATATTTCACTAATACGTTATTAACAATTATTTTATACTGTATTATAATTATTGTACTTCGCTGAATTAGAAACAGATTGTGCTGCTCCCATGCATAATTGATTTCAAACTGAATATGCTTGTTTATAATCAGCAGTTTACTAGATTAACATTTTTGCAAATTCCACACAAATATTTCTGGTTTAGTTCAGTCAGATAAGTGTTTGTTCAATATAATACCGCTGCTCATTCCACATTCAATTTCTATGCAGTTCACAGTCTCACATCTACGTATAAAGTCGATCAGGTTCGAGTTAATATAATCAGGGCGTCAACTGCAAGTTCTTCTATAACTTACAATATTTATTTTTGTCTGTGTATCTATATATGGAAGAGTATTTGTATTTAGATTTTTAGATCACTAAATACCAGTTCACAAAAGCGTTTATCCCGATGTTTTTATCTACAGCTATTTACGCTAAATAATATTAACTTCTTAAAGTTCACACAATGTCGAACAGGTTCTTGATAAGTAAAATATCAATCCACTGGTGATGGACTCGCTTGAGACTTAATTGTTTTGAGAAGACTGGAGGTATTCCCAAGCCCTAAAAACTACATTAACTCAAACTGTTGCTCTATGGTGAGATGAAGTGAAAGTATCGTCTTGTTGTGACTTTACTGCAGCTGTTCCTTTCCCTTGGCTTCTCGGATACTTAAAAGTTCGAATGTCTCACGACTCGTGTTTCGAACCCTTGTACCGTCCATTATTGTTATCACTTCGGGTAAGTCGTAAGTACTGTTTCCCGAACTTAATGTCTTCGGTTTATCACTTTAACAAATGTTCGCCATCACTTGCCAATTAGGAAGCCATTTACTTTATATACACGCTAATAGTGGCGCCATTCACTAAACATGTTTACGCTAACAGTTACAATTTTCCAAGTGTTTTATCCTGTTAGTCTCGAATTTGTTTTGAAATGCAACCACGAACAAGGAGCCAACGAATTGCTTCCATTCGTAATCTTGACATATAATAATAATCTGGTATTATTTGCAAAGTGTAAATAAAATATAATAGATATATATTATTATCTTGGCTGTATTAATTCCGAGACGTAAGTAGACGTGTGCCAGTCGGTGGGGTCGATTCACTAGCTGATAGAGCGCAGTGATGGGAGGGCAGACACGTGGAGGAGGCGAGAGGGGACGGAACGACACAACCCTCCTCTCCAACACACAGGGCGGAACTGAGGTCTGAGGGGCTGAATCCCTGGGAGTCGGAGAGTATGTTGTCTAGACTGAGTTGCCGATGCCAAAGAGCCAAAGAGGGCCGGTGGGAGCAAGTGGGATTGTGGGAGTCAGTGTGTGTGTGAAACCAGCATCACGCGAATACATTAACACCACATATTTTTGTAATTATTGTATCAAAATAAACATACTGTACATCAGAAAATAATCAACTATATATCTTAACTTTCAGAAGAACGGTATTACAAATCACGTACAGTATTTGTTCAACTTATTTAGTCATACTGTGCAAAAGAATATATATGGCAAACCCTTCTGAATTACATACAATATAATGTGTATACCAGAATATATATGGCAAACCCTTCTGAATTACATACAATATAATGCGTATACCAGAATATATATGGCAAACCCTTCTGAATTACATACAATATAATGTGTATACCAGAATATATATGGCAAACCCTTCTGAATTACATACAATATAATGTGTATACCAGAATATATATGGCAAACCCTTCTGAATTACATACAATATAATGCGTATACCAGAATATATATGGCAAACCCTTCTGAATTACATACAATATAATGTGTATACCAGAATATATATGGCAAACCCTTCTGAATTACATCAAATATAATGTGTATACCAGAATATATATGGCAAACCCTTCTGAATTACATACAATATAATGCGTATACCAGAATATATATGGCAAACCCTTCTGAATTACATACAATATAATGCGTATACCAGAATATATATGGCAAACCCTTCTGAATTACATACAATATAATGCGTATACCAGAATATATATGGCAAACCCTTCTGAATTACATACAATATAATGTGTATACCAGAATATATATGGCAAACCCTTCTGAATTACATCAAATATAATGTGTATACCAGAATATATATGGCAAACCCTTCTGAATTACATACAATATAATGTGTATACCAGAATATATATGGCAAACCCTTCTGAATTACATACAATATAATGCGTATACCAGAATATATATGGCAAACCCTTCTGAATTACATACAATATAATGCGTATACCAGAATATATGGCAAACCCTTCTGAATTACATACAATATAATGCGTATACCAGAATATATATGGCAAACCCTTCTGAATTACATACAATATAATGCGTATACCAGAATATATATGGCAAACCCTTCTGAATTACATACAATATAATGTGTATACCAGAATATATATGGCAAACCCTTCTGAATTACATACAATATAATGCGTATACCAGAATATATATGGCAAACCCTTCTGAATTACATACAATATAATGCGTATACCAGAATATATATGGCAAACCCTTCTGAATTACATACAATATAATGCGTATACCAGAATATATATGGCAAACCCTTCTGAATTACATACAATATAATGCGTATACCAGAATATATATGGCAAACCCTTCTGAATTACATACAATATAATGCGTATACCAGAATATATATGGCAAACCCTTCTGAATTACATACAATATAATGCGTATACCAGAATATATATGGCAAACCCTTCTGAATTACATACAATATAATGCGTATACCAGAATATATATGGCAAACCCTTCTGAATTACATACAATATAATGCGTATACCAGAATATATATGGCAAACCCTTCTGAATTACATACAATATAATGCGTATACCAGAATATATATGGCAAACCCTTCTGAATTACATACAATATAATGCGTATACCAGAATATATATGGCAAACCCTTCTGAATTACATACAATATAATGTGTATACCAGAATATATATGGCAAACCCTTCTGAATTACATACAATATAATGCGTATACCAGAATATATATGGCAAACCCTTCTGAATTACATACAATATAATGCGTATACCAGAATATATATGGCAAACCCTTCTGAATTACATACAATATAATGCGTATACCAGAATATATATGGCAAACCCTTCTGAATTACATACAATATAATGCGTATACCAGAATATATGGCAAACCCTTCTGAATTACATACAATATAATGCGTATACCAGAATATATATGGCAAACCCTTCTGAATTACATACAATATAATGCGTATACCAGAATATATATGGCAAACCCTTCTGAATTACATACAATATAATGCGTATACCAGAATATATATGGCAAACCCTTCTGAATTACATACAATATAATGCGTATACCAGAATATATATGGCAAACCCTTCTGAATTACATACAATATAATGCGTATACCAGAATATATATGGCAAACCCTTCTGAATTACATACAATATAATGCGTATACCAGAATATATATGGCAAACCCTTCTGAATTACATACAATATAATGCGTATACCAGAATATATATGGCAAACCCTTCTGAATTACATACAATATAATGCGTATACCAGAATCTGATACACTAACCAGTTCCAATATACAGCACCACTAACGTCCTGTTGCTTATAAAGGCAACTAGTTGATGATTTAATTAAGCTTAGGAAGGACCTCTAACAATGAAAATGCAACAAACTATTATAATTGATACATTTAGCTACCACAGATCCTTCCTAAGCTGAATTATATCGTATAATAGTTGACATGATATAATAAACAGGACGTCACCGGTATTGAATGGGTTAAAAAGGACGTCACCGGTATTGAATGGGTTAAAAAGGACGTCACCGGTATTGAATGGGTTAAACTTGCTCGTGTGACGCCAGCTGAAGGGGGCAGTGCTTGTTTGTTGGTATTTATTTATTTATTTATATATTTTTTAGTTTCCTCTCCGGACATCCATCAAACATTAAAAACACCCTCCTTAGACCCCCTTTCAAGATAAATGTGTACACTTTTCGGTAGAAAAATATCCCGGCCGAAGGTTGATTCCTCCTAAAATTACAGGCTAGCTATCGCTCGCCAGGAAGAAATTGACACTTAAATGTCACTTAATCGCCAAACTAATGGAACGAACGCCTTGGATTCTCAAAACTAATGGGGCTAAACATGAGGGAGAAGGGAGTCCGGAAAAAGCGACTTCCTCACCTTTAACAGGAAAAGGAGACCCGTCCTCCCTTCACCCTGTCATGTTACAGTTCCTACAGCCTTGGCAGTATTTGTTAGTGAGTTAGTTAAAATAGGACTTCAGAGCCATCAACCCTTTTGGATTATTAAGCCAGCACACTGTAAGTCGAAAATAGCGTCAGGACTGGAGACCCCTTACGAGAACTCCAGTCCCTTGTTGTCAGTATGGTGAGCTTAGACATTTAGACTCATACGGCCGTATTATTTGACGTGTGGGGTGGGTGTCATCCAGCACATGAAGATAATGGAACTGAGTGTTGATTAATGAAAGATAAATTGAACTCCCCCCCAAGTTTAAACAGTAAACAATGTATCTCGTTTCCTTTCGATCATTGAGGAGTAGGATTGCACGGAAGGCATAAGATACGACCAATAACCTCATGGATCTCAGGAAGGACTGGAACAAACGGGTTGTAAACTTCCACACTCTTTTCCCTGTTGACTCTTTTGAAATGGTGGATATGTCAGTTCGATTTCCAAGTAGGCTTATATATATATATATATATTGTGTATTTATTTATTGAAATGCCGATCCAGACCCCCTTCAATCTAAATCTGTACATTTCTAAATGTAAAAATTTCCCGGGCCGACGGACGATTTCTTCCAAAATGCAGGCTCGCTATAGCTCGCCCAGAAAAAAACAATCAACAACTGAAGGGGATAAAGCGTCATATTATCGCCAAAGTAATGGGGTTAATCGTCGTAAAATCCCCAAGCTAATGGAGCGAAAGAGGATAGGTCCAATATAGTTTCCCTCAAACAAAATATGCGGGAAAAACAATGCCTGTCGACTCTATAATTATCATTGTCAACAAACACTAAGGAACTTTATTTGTTTTACGGTCGTAAGGGAAAGTATGTCATTTTTCTAGACCTTCTTCTCCCTCATACTTAGCCCCATTAGTTTTGAGATTTGAAGTGTGCCGCCTATTAGTTTGGCAATTTTAAGACCTTTCGTTCCATTTCTTTATCAATATCAAGACCTTTCGTGCCATTAAGGTGTCGATTTTGTTTCTTTCTGGGCGAGCATTACCGAGCCAATAATTTAAGAGGAACCGGCCTTTGGCTGGGAAATTTTTCTACCGAAAAAATTTCCACATTTATCTCGAAGGGTGTCTTGTGGGTGTTTTTTAAAGCTCGGTAGAGTCCTATAGGGAGCAAACTAAAATCCTCCCTTAAGATGGGGATGAGTCAATTTCTCACTACCTTAAAACAACGGGCAATAGGTCCCTTAACCCCTTCTGTACCGGTGATGTAATTTTCACTTTAATTTTGCTACTAATATACGATTTGATTTAGCTTATTTACGATGTCTACCAATTAAAAAGCTACAAACAATCTCAAATTAATACTCTTAGCTACCATATATCCTTCCTAAGCTACATAAAATGGTCTAAATGTAGCTGAGATGAAATACAAATGACGTCGCCGGTACAGAAGGGGTTAAGGGTGTTAAACTTTCCAGTATGGTGGTTTCAGTTGAGCCTTATTGTGCAGTAATGTACTGTACTGCCAAGGGCATAAATCACGACCCACTTATTGTGCAGTAATGTACTGTACTGCCAAGGGCATAAATCACGACCCACTTATTTGTATCAGTATCGAACACAGGCGAGACAATACGATGCGTTACTATAGGTCAGATGCTTCACAGCTTGGCGGTAAGGGGGTAGTGCTTGGTTTTTGGTCTATACAATTACTTATAAATATATTTTTGAGTTTCCTCGCTAGACTTCCATCAAGCTTAAAAAAATACCCCCTAGACCCCCTTTCAAGATTTAAATTTGTACATTTTTTGGTAGGAAAATTTCTCGGCCGAAGGCCGGCTCGCTATCACTCGCCTGGAAAAAATCGACACCTAAATGGCACGGAAGGTCTTAAGATTGACAAAGAAATTAAGCATAAGGACTCAAAATCGCCAAACTAACGGAACGAACGTCTTAACATTTCAGAAACTAGTATGCTAAACATGAGCGACTATCTCCCCCTTAATGGTTCAAAGATTGGAATTGGTACAACCTTATAATTATATACTTAGACCTGTGCATTGTGCAATAGATCATTTCCTTCAGTCATACCTACCGCAACACAATTGTACTAGCTTGGTTTTTATCAATTTTAAAAGTTATTAAGGGGGCCCACCTCGCTGTTGTTACCATAAACCCATAAACAACACTCATTTTGGCTCGAACGTCCCTTGATTTTGGCCCTGTCACTCTTTCAACTATGGGGGAGGCACTCGCTATAGGCAGTTATGCCTTTTGCCTCCCTCAATCACATAGAAAAAAAAAAAAAAAAAAAAAAAACATAAACAACACACCCCTAACACATACACACACACAGAAAATCCTAGGAGTAACATATGATACTCATATGACATTCAAACAGCACACCACAAACATTAAAAAGAAACTGACACCCAGACTTAACGCCCTCAGGTCACTTGCTCACACAAAATTTGGACACAACAAAGAAACTACCACCACAGTATATAAACAATACATAAGATCAGTGATGGAATACCCAAGCCCAGCCTGGGCTTCTAACCTAGCTGAAACACATCATAAGACCTTACAGACTATTCAAAACAAAGCCCTGAAGAACATTACAGGCTGCACAGCTACTGCACCCATAGATCACCTACATCAAGAAACCCAAATCCTCAAAGACAAAGACCATCTGGATATGAGAGGCACTCAATTCCTGGCAGCAGCCTCCACGAACCAAGACCACCCACTAAACTACATGGCAACACACCCACAGACACCAAGAAATATCAAAACAACACCCAGCACACGGTATCACACACAATTATTGTCCTCTCTCCCTCCCTGCCCACCCCGAACCAACTTCCAGAAGCACATCCATACTCATATCTCTCACCGATCCATCCACTCACTCACAGACAACACGCAGCTGCATGCACGACCTCCCGAAATCCATCCTTCCGAATCCTCCCTTCCTCGCGAGGACAGAGTCCACCTGGCCAGGCTGAGATGCGGACACCATCCAGTTCTCCTGAGCTATCAGAAGAGACTGGATGACTCCGTTGTCGACGCCTGCCCGGGATGTAACACAGCACCCCATACCATTAAACACATCATAGAAGACTGCATTTCACACAACCACTTACGCCAACAACACAATCTATACTCAATGAGAGCTCTGTGGGAAAGCCCGATCGTGGCCATGACCTTTCTCAGGGACTCGGGGCTGTTCGGCCAGGCAGCTTAGGGAACAACAACAACAACAACAACCTCGCTTTTTTCTCGTTCTCTCCCTCTCTCTTTGGCTTGTATCCATTCAGCCTACTGTTTTAAAACGTTTACCACCATTCAGGTGTCAATATTTTCCTGGCGAGCGGTAGCGAGCCAGCTTCTACTGTATATATATATTTTTGCAGCAAGCTAAATTTGTAAATTTTTTGATAGAAAAATGTCTCCGGCGAAACCGTATTTCTCCATACAATGCTGGCTCGCTATCGCTCGCCAGAAAGAAATGGACACCTGGATGGGGATAAACGTCTTTAAAAAGTTGGCTGAATGGGGCCAAATGGATACAAGTCAGAGAAAGAGAGAAAAGGAGATAACAACATAAAAGAACAGGTGACCCCCTTAAGCATATGTACACTCGGATAACATAGTCTCTAGGCCACTTTTTTCTGGCAAGAGGTGAGGCCGAGACCTTTCTGGATGGCGGTCCACAATGATGGTTTGTTGGGGGTGAAGTTTGGGAGAGAGGGAAACGCACACACAAACACAGTGTGAAGCATTTGAGGCAGGATTTGAAGACATTAAAAGCTTCACACTGTGCTCGTTTGTGCGTTTCCCTATCTCCCAAACCCCACTCCTAACCATCACTGTGGGCCGCTGTCCAGAAAGGGTCCGAGCCTCACCTCTTGCCAGGGAGGGGTGGGCTAGAGACTATGGTATCCGAGTGTACAATAGTGGGAATTGATGTCGGTACTGTACATTATACTGTATCGTATTTTCGAAGCGATTTCAGGTTAAATTTAAACTCATAATTAATTTACTTAATATTTGTGTTATGGAGGCTCCTTTAATATTTGTGTCATAGAGGCTCCTTTAATATTGTGTTATAGAGGCTCCTTTAATATTGTGTTATAGAGGCTCCTTTAATATTGTGTTATAGAGGCTCCTTTAATATTGTGTTATAGAGGCTCCTTTAATATTGTGTTATAGAGGCTCCTTTAATATTGGTGTTATAGAGGCTCCTTTAATATTGGTGTTATAGAGGCTCCTTTAATATTGTGTTATAGAGGCTCCTTTAATATTGGTGTTATAGAGGCTCCTTTAATATTGGTGTTATAGAGGCTCCTTTAATATTGGTGTTATAGAGGCTCCTTTAATATTGTGTTATAGAGGCTCCTTTAATATTGGTGTTATAGAGGCTCCTTTAATATTGTGTTATAGAGGCTCCTTTAATATTGTGTTATAGAGGCTCCTTTAATATTGGTGTTATAGAGGCTCCTTTAATATTGTGTTATAGAGGCTCCTTTAATATTGGTGTTATAGAGGCTCCTTTAATATTGTGTTATAGAGGCTCCTTTAATATTGGTGTTATAGAGGCTCCTTTAATATTTGTGTCATAGAGGCTCCTTTAATATTGTGTTATAGAGGCTCCTTTAATATTGGTGTTATAGAGGCTCCTTTAATATTGTGTTATAGAGGCTCCTTTAATATTGGTGTTATAGAGGCTCCTTTAATATTCGTGTCATAGAGGCTCCTTTAATATTGTGTTATAGAGGCTCCTTTAATATTGGTGTTATAGAGGCTCCTTTAATATTGGTGTTATAGAGGCTCCTTTAATATTGTGTTATAGAGGCTCCTTTAATATTGGTGTTATAGAGGCTCCTTTAATATTGTGTTATAGAGGCTCCTTTAATATTGGTGTTATAGAGGCTCCTTTAATATTGGTGTTATAGAGGCTCCTTTAATATTGGTGTTATAGAGGCTCCTTTAATATTGTGTTATAGAGGCTCCTTTAATATTGTGTTATAGAGGCTCCTTTAATATTGGTGTTATAGAGGCTCCTTTAATATTGGTGTTATAGAGGCTCCTTTAATATTGGTGTTATAGAGGCTCCTTTAATATTGTATTATAGAGGCTCCTTTAATATTGTGTTATAGAGGCTCCTTTAATATTGGTGTTATAGAGGCTCCTTTTATATTGTGTTATAGAGGCTCCTTTAATATTGGTGTTATAGAGGCTCCTTTAATATTGGTGTTATAGAGGCTCCTTTAATATTGGTGTTATAGAGGCTCCTTTAATATTGTGTTATAGAGGCTCCTTTAATATTGGTGTTATAGAGGCTCCTTTAATATTGTGTTATAGAGGCTCCTTTAATATTGGTGTTATAGAGGCTCCTTTAATATTGTGTTATAGAGGCTCCTTTAATATTTGTGTCATAGAGGCTCCTTTAATATTGTGTTATAGAGGCTCCTTTAATATTGGTGTTATAGAGGCTCCTTTAATATTTGTGTTATAGAGGCTCCTTTAATATTTGTGTTATAGAGGCTCCTTTAATATTGGTGTTATAGAGGCTCCTTTAATATTGGTGTTATGGAGGCTCCTTTAATATTGTGTTATGGAGGCTCCTTTAATATTGTGTTATAGAGGCTCCTTTAATATTAGTGTTATAGAGGCTCCTTTAATATTGTGTTATGGAGGCTCCTTTAATATTGTGTTATAGAGGCTCCTTTAATATTGGTGTTATAGAGGCTCCTTTAATATTGGTGTTATAGAGGCTCCTTTAATATTGTGTTATAGAGGCTCCTATAATATTGGTGTTATAGAGGCTCCTTTAATATTGGTGTTATAGAGGCTCCTTTAATATTGGTGTTATAGAGGCTCCTTTAATATTGGTGTTATAGAGGCTCCTTTAATATTGTGTTATAGAGGCTCCTTTAATATTGGTGTTATAGAGGCTCCTTTAATATTGTGTTATAGAGGCTCCTTTAATATTGGTGTTATAGAGGCTCCTTTAATATTTGTGTCATAGAGGCTCCTTTAATATTGTGTTATAGAGGCTCCTTTAATATTGGTGTTATAGAGGCTCCTTTAATATTGTGTTATAGAGGCTCCTTTAATATTGGTGTTATAGAGGCTCCTTTAATATTTGTGTCATAGAGGCTCCTTTAATATTGTGTTATAGAGGCTCCTTTAATATTGGTGTTATAGAGGCTCCTTTAATATTGGTGTTATAGAGGCTCCTTTAATATTGTGTTATAGAGGCTCCTTTAATATTGGTGTTATAGAGGCTCCTTTAATATTGTGTTATAGAGGCTCCTTTAATATTGGTGTTATAGAGGCTCCTTTAATATTGGTGTTATAGAGGCTCCTTTAATATTTGTGTTATAGAGGCTCCTTTAATATTGTGTTATAGAGGCTCCTTTAATATTTGTGTTATAGAGGCTCCTTTAATATTGTGTTATAGAGGCTCCTTTAATATTGTGTTATAGAGGCTCCTTTAATATTGGTGTTATAGAGGCTCCTTTAATATTGTGTTATAGAGGCTCCTTTAATATTGGTGTTATAGAGGCTCCTTTAATATTGTGTTATAGAGGCTCCTTTAATATTGGTGTTATAGAGGCTCCTTTAATATTTGTGTTATAGAGGCTCCTTTAATATTGTGTTATAGAGGCTCCTTTAATATTGTGTTATGGAGGCTCCTTTAATATTGTGTTATAGAGGCTCCTTTAATATTGTGTTATAGAGGCTCCTTTAATATTGTGTTATAGAGGCTCCTTTAATATTGTGTTATAGAGGCTCCTTTAATATTGTGTTATAGAGGCTCCTTTAATATTGTGTTATAGAGGCTCCTTCAATATTGTGTTATAGAGGCTCCTTTAATATTGTGTTATAGAGGCTCCTTTAATATTGTGTTATAGAGGCTCCTTTAATATTGGTGTTATAGAGGCTCCTTTAATATTGTGTTATAGAGGCTCCTTTAATATTGGTGTTATAGAGGCTCCTTTAATATTGTGTTATAGAGGCTCCTTTAATATTGTGTTATAGAGGCTCCTTTAATATTGTGTTATGGAGGCTCCTTTAATATTTGTGTTATAGAGGCTCCTTTAATATTGTGTTATAGAGGCTCCTTTAATATTTGTGTTATAGAGGCTCCTTTAATATTGTGTTATAGAGGCTCCTTTAATATTGTGTTATAGAGGCTCCTTTAATATTGTGTTATAGAGGCTCCTTTAATATTGTGTTATAGAGGCTCCTTTAATATTTGTGTTATAGAGGCTCCTTTAATATTGTGTTATAGAGGCTCCTTTAATATTTGTGTTATAGAGGCTCCTTTTATAATTTTGTTATAGAGGGTCCTTTAATATTGTGTTATAGAGGCTCCTTTAATATTGTGTTATAGAGGCTCCTTTAATATTGGTGTTATAGAGGCTCCTTTAATATTGGTGTTATAGAGGCTCCTTTAATATTGTGTTATAGAGGCTCCTTTAATATTTGTGTCATAGAGGCTCCTTTAATATTGTGTTATAGAGGCTCCTTTAATATTGGTGTTATAGAGGCTCCTTTAATATTGGTGTTATAGAGGCTCCTTTAATATTGTGTTATAGAGGCTCCTTTAATATTGGTGTTATAGAGGCTCCTTTAATATTGTGTTATAGAGGCTCCTTTAATATTGGTGTTATAGAGGCTCCTTTAATATTGGTGTTATAGAGGCTCCTTTAATATTGGTGTTATAGAGGCTCCTTTAATATTGTGTTATAGAGGCTCCTTTAATATTGGTGTTATAGAGGCTCCTTTAATATTGTGTTATGGAGGCTCCTTTAATATTGTGTTATAGAGGCTCCTTTAATATTGTGTTATAGAGGCTCCTTTAATATTTGTGTCATAGAGGCTCCTTTAATATTTGTGTTATGGAGGCTCCTTTAATATTGTGTTATAGAGGCTCCTTTAATATTGTGTTATGGAGGCTCCTTTAATATTGGTGTTATAGAGGCTCCTTTAATATTGGTCCAGGCTTCAAAGTGTATCATAATTAACCCCTTCTATACCAGTGGCATAATTTTACTTTAATCAGGCTACTATTAGACGATTATATTCAGTTCATAAAGGGGCTCTAGCAATGAACAGGCTTGGAACTATCTCACTTAACCCTTTTTACTACCACAGATCCTTCTTAAACTGCACACAATTGTCTAGATATAGCTAGACTAAAACTACAAAGACATCGCCGGTACAGAAGGGGTTAATAACCAAGTCGGTACAAAGGAATAAAGGGATTGCAGTTTACGATAAGGGTCTCCAGCCATACCGGTATTCATGATTTACAGGGTGCTGGCTTAATAATCCAGTTGTGTTGATAGCGTCTGAAGTCCTATTTTAACCCCTTGATAATCATGACGCACTTAGACAGTTTATTATGGCTATCATTAGACGTGTTATATAGAAGCTTAGACAGTTTAGCATGGCTATCATTAGACGTGTTATATAGAAGCTTAGACAGTTTAGTATGGCTATCATTAGACGTGTTATATAGAAGCTTAGACAGTTTAGTATGGCTATCATTAGACGTGTTATATAGAAGCTTAGACAGTTTAGTATGGCTATCATTAGACGTGTTATAAAGAAGCTTAGACAGTTTAGTATGGCTATCATTAGACGTGTTATATAGAAGCTTAGACAGTTTAGTATGGCTATCATTAGACGTGTTATATAGAAGCTTAGACAGTTTATTATGGCTATCATTAGACGTGTTATATAGAAGCTTAGACAGTTTAGTATGGCTATCATTAGACGTGTTATATAGAAGCTTAGACAGTTTAGTATGGCTATCATTAGACGTGTTATATAGAAGCTTAAACAGTTTAGTATGGCTATCATTAGACGTGTTATATAGAAGCTTAGACAGTTTAGTATGGCTATCATTAGACGTGTTATATAGAAGCTTAGACAGTTTATTATGGCTATCATTAGACGTGTTATATAGAAGCTTAGACAGTTTAGTATGGCTATCCTTAGACAGTTTAGTATGGCTATCCTTAGACAGTTTAGTATGGCTATCATTAGACGTTTTATATAGAAGCTTAGACAGTTTAGTATGGCTATCATTAGACGTTTTATGTAGAAGCTTAGACAGTTTAGTATGGCTATCATTAGACGTTTTATATAGAAGCTTAGACAGTTTATTATGGCTATCATTAGACGTGTTATATAGAAGCTTAGACAGTTTAGTACGGCTATCCTTAGACAGTTTAGTATGGCTATCATTAGACGTGTTATATAGAAGCTTAGACAGTTTAGTATGGCTATCATTAGACGTTTTATATAGAAGCTTAGACAGTTTAGTATGGCTATCATTAGACGTGTTATATAGAAGCTTAGACAGTTTAGTATGGCTATCATTAGACGTGTTATATAGAAGCTTAGACAGTTTAGTATGGCTATCATTAGACGTGTTATATAGAAGCTTAGACAGTTTAGTATGGCTATCTTTAGACGTTTTATATAGAAGCTTAGACAGTTTAGTATGGCTATCATTAGACGTGTTATATAGAAGCTTAGACAGTTTAGTATGGCTATCATTAGACGTGTTATATAGAAGCTTAGACAGTTTAGTATGGCTATCATTAGACGTGTTATATAGAAGCTTAGACAGTTTAGTATGGCTATCATTAGACGTGTTATATAGAAGCTTAGACAGTTTAGTATGGCTATCATTAGACGTGTTATATAGAAGCTTAGACAGTTTAGCATGGCTATCATTAGACGTGTTATATAGAAGCTTAGACAGTTTAGTATGGCTATCATTAGACGTGTTATATAGAAGCTTAGACAGTTTAGTATGGCTATCATTAGACATGTTATATAGAAGCTTAGACAGTTTAGTATGGCTATCATTAGACGTGTTATATAGAAGCTTAGACAGTTTAGTATGGCTATCATTAGACGTGTTATAAAGAAGCTTAGACAGTTTAGTATGGCTATCATTAGACGTGTTATATAGAAGCTTAGACAGTTTAGTATGGCTATCATTAGACGTGTTATATAGAAGCTTAGACAGTTTAGTATGGCTATCATTAGACGTGTTATATAGAAGCTTAGACAGTTTATTATGGCTATCATTAGACGTGTTATATAGAAGCTTAGACAGTTTAGTATGGCTATCATTAGACGTGTTATATAGAAGCTTAGACAGTTTAGTATGGCTATCATTAGACGTGTTATATAGAAGCTTAGACAGTTTAGTATGGCTATCATTAGACGTGTTATATAGAAGCTTAGACAGTTTAGTATGGCTATCATTAGACGTGTTATATAGAAGCTTAGACAGTTTAGTATGGCTATCATTAGACGTGTTATATAGAAGCTTAGACAGTTTAGTATGGCTATCATTAGACGTGTTATATAGAAGCTTAGACAGTTTATTATGGCTATCATTAGACGTGTTATATAGAAGCTTAGACAGTTTAGTATGGCTATCCTTAGACAGTTTAGTATGGCTATCCTTAGACAGATTAGTATGGCTATCATTAGACGTTTTATATAGAAGCTTAGACAGTTTAGTATGGCTATCATTAGACGTTTTATATAGAAGCTTAGACAGTTTAGTATGGCTATCATTAGACGTTTTATATAGAAGCTTAGACAGGTTATTATGGCTATCATTAGACGTGTTATATAGAAGCTTAGACAGTTTAGTACGGCTATGCTTAGACAGTTTAGTATGGCTATCATTAGACGTGTTATATAGAAGCTTAGACAGTTTAGTATGGCTATCATTAGACGTTTTATATAGAAGCTTAGACAGTTTAGTATGGCTATCATTAGACGTGTTATATAGAAGCTTAGACAGTTTAGTATGGCTATCATTAGACGTGTTATATAGAAGCTTAGACAGTTTAGTATGGCTATCATTAGACGTGTTATATAGAAGCTTAGACAGTTTAGTGTGGATATCATTAGACGTGTTATATAGAAGCTTAGACAGTTTAGTATGGCTATCATTAGACGTGTTATATAGAAGCTTAGACAGTTTAGTATGGCTATCATTAGACGTGTTATATAGAAGCCTAGACAGTTTAGTATGGCTATCATTAGACGTGTTATATAGAAGCTTAGACAGTTTAGTATGGCTATCATTAGACGTGTTATATAGAAGCTTAGACAGTTTAGTATGGCTATCATTAGACGTGTTATATAGAAGCTTAGACAGTTTATTATGGCTATCATTAGACGTTTTATATAGAAGCTTAGACAGTTTAGTACGGCTATCCTTAGACAGTTTAGTATGGCTATCCTTAGACGTGTTATATAGAAGCTTAGGAAGGTACTTAAAAGGGTAAAGACCGCCTCAATTAACACTGACTTCCATATAACATCCGCAATCTGAATAAAATCGTCTACATATAGCCAGAATAAAATCGTCTACATATAGCCAGAATAAAATCGTCTACATATAGCCAGAATAAAATGCATAAATGCGTCATGATCCACAAGGGCTTAACTAAGGAATAGGGCCATGTGAAAGAGAAAGTAGTCACCAGTCACTATCAGTTCAGGTATGTCTGCTAGTACCCCAAACAGAGCCTCCCCGGGCCTATGTTCATCAATGTCACCACCCCCTGAATACTTAATTCATATTTTTTCACCAACCAATGTTACTTCTAAGCTCAATTAATGAAATCAACAAATACATGTGGCACTCCAAGGACTCGAACCTAGGATACTCACACCGAAATTCCACGCATTTATGCATTACCCTATATACAGTATAGTGGTCGTATGTCGCCGGCTTTCCAGTACCATTCTCATAGATCACCCCACTATACCTTCTTCATAAAATCCGCATTCATAAAAAAACAAAAAAACATTAGAAATGAGAAGTTTATGATCCTAGAAAGTACATGATAAATCGTGGGTGAGTGATACAATTTAGTTACCACACCATTCCTACTTATTACCCCACTACCTTCTCCTAAAATTCCTATCATTAGCCTGGGTAAGTGTTGTGATAATAATAAAATGCAATCACCACACCATTGGGTGGGTGCCCAACCCCGAAAGGAGTTGAAATAGGGGAGCTATCCCCCCGCCAAAGGCGGCTTTCTAGGGCCTTTCCTAGCTGATGCTGAGAGGATTTGGTTCTAGTCATGTGGTGGTGGGCTGGTCTATCCAAGTGAGAACTGAGCGATCTCTGCCATACCCATAGCTTACTCTGACTGTTTCTTTTACTTATATATCTTCTAGATCTCAAGTGGCGGCGTCTTTTCCGTGGATTGACCTCCCTACTGCCAACCTAGAAGTTGGCAGATTGGGAGCCAAAGCATCACATTTTTCCCTTGCCCCTCAACTTTCCCTTCATAATTGCTGAGGGGCACAGGGCCTTGGGTGGGGCTTTGGTTTCCCGGACGTTTCCGCACCTTCCTCAGCTCCCTGCCTTGGAGTGGCTTCGGTCACCCGGGCTTTGTTAGTGGTAAGCAGTGAGGATTTTGTGGGGGCGCTCGTTTATGGCCATGGCCTTGCTCAAGACCTTGGGGCTGTTCGGCCAGACAGCCTGGGGAACAACAACAACAACAACAACCATACCATTCCCACATATCACCACACTACCTACTTCGTAAAATAAATTCGCATCACCAAAATCTTAACCCCTTCTATTTTGGTGACATCCTTTTATTTTGTTTCTAGTCATATATAGACGATGCTGTGCAATATAAGAACGATCTGTGGTAGTGCAATTAGGTCAATGAGATAGTTTGAAGCCTGTTAATTGCTGGATAAAATCGTACAATGGTAGCCAGAGTATTGTAAGAGGACGACACCGGTACTGAATTGGTTAAGCATAATTATAGAAAGGAGTTGTACAGCATATTTTAAAGTAAAACGCAAAGTAAAGACATGGGAAAGGTAGTCATATGTCAGCTGTTATTTAAATGTAAACATATACATGCACGAAATAAAGTTGATCACGTTGAAAAGAAACATTTATAAACAAAAACTAAATATATATATATATATATATATATATATATATACAGTATATATATATATATATATATATATATACATATATACAGTATATATATATATATATATATATATATATATACATATATACAGTATATATATACAGTATATTATATATAACCGTGGACATATATGAATATTATCTTGCAACATCACATTGAGCTAAGTACATTTGTTATCTTAATTTCAGACTCTTCCGGATAACTAGTAGTGAAATGCCATACTTCGATAAATATCTTCCTTAACCCTTTCAGTACCGGTGCCGTCCTTTTAACTGTACTCTGGCTACAATTAAACGATTATATTCAGTTCAGGAAAGGCCTCCAGCAATGAACAGCCTTCGTACTATCTCACTTAACTATTATTATTACCACAAATCCTTCTTAAGCAGCAGAAAATCGTGTAAATATAGCTAGAATACTAAAATACCATTACAAAGACGTCGCCGTACAGAAAGGAGTTAAAACTGTTCGTATGACACCGGTGCTATTATCGGATCTCCATCCAGCCACAACAATGAAGGCATGGGCGAGGGGGATAATTTTTTTTTTTTTTTTTTTTTTTTTAATATGCGTGGTAGCCAGACACCCTTCTTCCGCCATACCAGAAGAGATATAGATCAGTATTCTGGCGGCCTCTCTCTCTCTCTCTCTCTCTCTCTCTCTCTCTATCCCTGGTGGTGGTGTGGATGACGTAGTTGCAGCAGTTGACGAAGTATCAAAGCTGGCCCCAGCTAATACAATGTACGTCATCCACGTTGGATCCAACGATGTACAGCGAACCCGGTCGGAAGATTTGCTTTTAAAGTACCAGCAGCTGATCAAGTCGTTTAAGGAGAAGTCATCAAGGATCATCGTCTCAGGAATCGTCCCCCGGCTCGGTGTAGAGAGCCGATTTTACAACATAGCCACCAGCACAAATCGTTGTCTAGCAAACCTCTGCAGGAAGGAGAACGTGGGATTCGTCGACACCTGGGACAATTTCTACTACGATGACTATTTGTTTTCGGACGATGGAGTTCATCTGAACCAGGTGGGAGCAGCGCGTTTTGGGCGTCTTCTCAACGATGCGGTGAAGGATTTTCGGAGAAGAAATCGACTCAGCACAGGACAACCAGGAAGGAGGACCGAAGACAGCGAGGACGGCAATCTACAAAGGAATTAAATACTAATCCGTCAAGAACCGCGAATTTGGATAAAGCTCCACCAGCACGACAAAAATTCAAAACCGTCAGGGATAACGACCGAGGACCGAGGACAGCCATGAATGTAAATGTAGATCCGACCAGAACCAATAATTTGAATAAAGACCGTTCCTTGAATCCCAAATCCAAAACTTTGAATGTTTTCTATGCAAACGCTCGTAGCATACGCAATAAATTTTCAGATTTAGAGGAACTAGTGTTTACAGAAAATTATGATGTGATTGGTATAACAGAATCTTGGCTCAATACACAAGATAGAGACTTTTTAGCAGAGTATTCACTTCCCGGTTATGTAATGTTTGAGAACAGCCGAATAAATAAAAATGGAGGTGGCGTTTTATTTTATATCAAAGAAAGTCTTAACCCGACCCTCGTGTCAAAACCTCAAATTGTGAACGTCGACACATCTTTTGTGCTAATAAAGAATAATAAAGGTACAAAAATAATACTTGCGTTAATATACAGACCTCCAGCTCAATCAGTGCAAACTGACCGAGAAATTTACGAACAAATTGCAGATGTAAGTAACTCACAAGATACCGTAATTTTTGGCGACTTTAATTTACCTGTGACCAAGTGGGGCGATACTCTTACTTCACACTCCGGACATGACTTGTATACGAACTTGCAAGAAAGTTCGCTTTATCAATTTGTTCGAATGCCGACCCGTGGTAATAACGTTCTTGACATTGTACTTGCAACAAAAGAAGAATTGATAGAGAATTTGAATGTTGGTGATGAATTCAGTAACAGCGACCATCGTACGATAACTTTCACTTTAAAGTTTACTAGTAACGAACCAAATAGTAGCATCGAAAAAGTCCCTAATTTCAAGAAAGCAAACTTCCATAAACTTAGAGCTATGTTTAAAGAAACTGACTGGAGCTTTTTAATTAACAATAACGACATAAATACATCTTGGAAGTTATTCGAAACCATTTACCTAAAAGCAGTGCAAGACTGCATACCATCGAAAATACGGCGTCCAGGCCATAATAATAAGCCCAAATGGTGGAATAAAGATATTTCAAACTGCCTGCTTGCTAAAAAATTTGCTAATGATAGATTAAAATCCTCACAAAATGACGAAGAACGGGTGAAATTTGTAGAGCTACGACGCAAAGCCAAAAAGTTAATTAAGCAAAGTAAAAAGACCTTAGAGTTACATATTGCGAATCAAAGTAAAACAAACCCGAAAGAATTCTATAGTTATATCAGAAAGAAAAAAGTAGTTACTTCAACTGTTGGACCGTTAGTCGATGAAAAAGGAGAATACACCAAAGACGAAGTACAAATGAGTAATGCCCTCAATACCTTCTTTGCATCAGTTTTTACAACAGAAGACCTCAGTGATATCCCTACACCATCGCCGATTCAGATTGATAATTCAGATGTTCTAAGCAATATCACCGTTACAGAGAGAGAAGTATTGAATTGTTTAGATAAACTCAAGGTAAATAAAACGCCAGGACCTGATACAATCTCGCCTAGAGTTCTAAAGGAAGCTAAGAATGAGCTCTCCAAACCACTGACATTACTATTCAATAAATCCTTGCAGTCTGGAACTATGCCTGATCAGTGGAAGCTAGCCAACGTAACACCGATATTCAAAAAAGGCAGCAAATCCCTACCCAGTAACTATCGTCCAATTAGCTTAACCTCAGTTGTATGTAAAATGCTAGAAACGGTCATACGAGACAGACTCGTAAATCACTTAGAGGAAAATAACATACTTAAAGATACTCAACACGGCTTTCGTAAAAAACGTTCCTGTTTAACAAACCTCTTAGACTTCTTCCACGATATCCTCAACCTCTACGATGAGAGTAAAGCTGTAGATATTATATACCTTGATTTTCAAAAGGCCTTTGACAAAGTTCCCCACAAACGTTTACTGCTAAAACTAAAAGCGCATGGAATACAAGACGGTGTGTTGAAATGGATAGAAAATTGGCTCAGCAACAGAAAGCAAAGGGTAGTCATAAACGGTAAGGCATCTAAATGGACCAATGTAAGTAGCGGGGTACCCCAGGGATCGGTACTAGGACCAATTCTCTTTCTAATTTACATCAACGACATAGATGAAGGTCTCACCTGCACAATCTCAAAATTTGCTGACGATACAAAAATTGCAAATAGCGTACTCTCAAAAGAACAAGTTGACGATATGCAACACAATCTAGATAAATTGTCATGTTGGGCCCAAATTTGGCAAATGAGTTTCAATGCGGATAAATGTAAAGTACTACATGTCGGATACCTAAATGAGAAAGCAAACTATTCGATGAATGGCACTCAGCTTAAGAATGTAAACAGAGAAACTGATCTGGGAGTAACAATATCGAGTAACCTAAAACCGAGTCAACAATGTTCAGAAGTTGTTAAGAAGGCAAACAAAATAATTGGCTTTATAGGCAGGTCATTTGAGCATAAATCCAAAGAAGTTATCCTAACCCTTTACAATTCCTTAGTCCGCCCTCTTCTGGAATACTGCGTTCAATCCTGGTGCCCTTATTACCAAAAAGATATAAACAAGCTAGAACGAGTTCAACGTAGAGTTACCAAAATGATACCTAGCCTAAAGAACAAACCATACGAAGAGCGTCTTAGAGAATTAAATCTATTTCCTTTAACCCAGCGCAGATTAAGAGGCGACTTAATTCAAGTGTTCAAAATCATCAAAGGCATCGACAATATGAACTGTAGTAAGTACTTCACTATCGACCAATCTAATTACACGCGGGGAAACGGTTGCAAAATTATTGGTAAATCTTTGAACTCGCACGAATCTAAGAATTTCTTCTTCAATCGAGTTGTCAACTTGTGGAATGGGCTTCCCCGAGACGTTATAGACTGCAGCACCGTTGATTCATTTAAATTCCGCCTAGACAAATATCTCGCATCAAACCCGCGACTGACTGCGTTTGTAAATGAATAACTTTATCCTCCCCTCAGTTACTAACCCATATGTCCCCTACTAACTTCCTAGTCCTGCCACGTTAGTGGCAGGGCAGTAGTTCCCTTTCCAATGTTCCCTTACCCACTCTAAACCACTGTTTGGACACTTGATCCTCAGTGTTTTGGAGGACAAGCAACCTAGAAGGGTCACTAGACCTGTTGTTGCTTGATTTCCTTTGTACTCCTTTGTACTCCTTTGTACTCTCTCTCTCTCTCTATCTCTGTTAACTTGGGCTACTGTATTTCCTTATCTAGTCATTGGATGAATTTATTATATTGATTATATTGATAATGGGTGGATGGGACTCATTAGCCTTGGTCGGCAACTCATCTAGGGGAGACAACCTTATACAAATCCGGGTGAATGGGACTCGGTCAGCCTTGGTTGGCAACCTGTCTAGGGGAGTAAACCTGATACAAATCCGTACTGCTTACCTAAGGGTAAGGCAGGTTAGTGGATGGATTAGCCGAACACCACTGTAGAAAAATAGTGCTAACAAGATACACAGAGGGCCTCGGAGTCGGACGGATCCTAAATTGAGTGGTCAATCCTGTAAGTCCTTTACTAAACTGGCTCGGGTTGTCCCTCTCACAGGGAATAGGTCCGCTTGGGGGCATTCTGTGTATGGCCACCCTCGTAAGGGGAGTAAGGCGTCCGGCAATAGATAGATAGATAGATAGATTAATGTATACTTACATTCTGAGTGTGGTGTCCCGAGTTCGAATCCCGGGAGGACCATATGTTTTCATTCGTTTATTCCAGTACATTGGGGTTTGTAATTGATGATTAATGTTAAAAACGGGGTGTTACTTATTTTATTGATATACAGTATTAAATATTGTTTCCTTATATAGCAACTTCGAAGATGAAGATTGGTTATAATAGGACTTCAGAGGCTATCAACCCTTCTGGATTATTAAGCCAGCACACTGTCAGTCAAGAATAGCGTCAGGACTGGAGCCCCTTTTCGAGAACTCCCGACCCTTGAATGTGAAATCAATTGGATGTAAACTGAACAGTGAACACCTTCACTACAAAGATAATATTTATACTATATTCTCACTCATCAGTTGTATTGTTTCAGCTTAGTAATGGTCTCTCATGATCAAGGGATAATGAAAGCTCATATTAAACCCTTTGAGTTCAAGAGACTGAGTGTTACACCAGTATCACACAAGAGCATTTATAGTCAACATTTGATGGTCAACATTTGTCTGCCAACGTTACTGGAATATTTTGCGCTGGTACAGTACCTGAAACTAAACTGATGATAGATGAATTTAAGTAACCGAAATATTTTAAAAGTTGACCTCATAAGCTGCCAGACAATTGTTGAGGATACATTTTGAGGGAAAAGGCGCTCGTGTGATACCGGCAATAGTGTTACAAATAATTAGTACTTTTGATGTGGTGGGTGAGTAACAATTTATTGTGGTCAGGATTACTTGAACGCCTCCTAATGATTGAAGCAAGATGGTGAACCCCATTAATTCGTTCTTAGTGGCTCAAATAGTATTTCAAAATAGTTCGCCAGAGTATCATCATTATTTTTCCTAAAAAATGTACATAAATATCCATCCACGACTGTACATGCTAGGCAGGCAAGTGGCAGAGGAAAGAGTGGTAAGGGCAATTAATGTAATTGATTGATAATATATACATGAGCATGGCAGTGGTGAGAGGACTACATGAAGGAGCGTTTATGTAAGTAATTAGACATGGATATGGAACGCTCGTTGGTCAAAATAAAATATTGTCGTGAGCAAAAGAAGGGGAAATGGATCTGCTAAGGAATGCATATCAGGTCCCAAGAGTATGCAAAGTGAATATTCAGGGCATATGATCATTATTGTGAGGGATAAAACCAACTGCTGTGAAAATGTAGAGCTGTAGACACTTGAAAGATTAGTAAAGGGCGAGGTAAAGATAGTAATTGAAGGTAAGCGATTTCAAGGAAGGTCAAGGCAAATAAGGCAGGATGTAATTTATCTGTGTTTCTCAAATTGTTTTTAAAGAATAATACATTAAGCGAGATAATTGTGCAAATAATGTTTATGGAGGGAAGATGTATTGCAAGGGACAATACATGGAGGTTTTGCGCTATCATAATTATACAAACATCGAAGATCTTCATCCAAGATTTGACTAAATTAACTATATTTTGGAGAGTTTGTAAACAAAATAAAGCCAGTGATTTCAGACCTTGGAGGGTGAGAGTTAGCAGTGTGAAAAGGTACAGTCAACTGTATAATCCGCTGAATCACATAAGTTACAGTTATGCAATTATATTACTTCAGATTGCTGTAGGACACAGTATCGCTTATATATTTCTTGATTCATCCCTTTTCCATTTTATATATTGCAAATTGATTATAATATTATGCATTAACTTTAAAGCGTATATAATAGGCATAAATAATATTCCAAGGCCCCGCGGATTAAACGAGTTGACTGTACCTGTTCTTGCCTGGCCATTAATTAACATAACTTAATCAAGAATCTTCATATATGACTTTTCATAATATGTAAGATTTTGATATAGGGACAAACCTTCACTTCATTCTTCATCATAGGCCTTCCTTATCTTTATATTACATACACTTTGAAAATATATGCACACCAGGACTTTTCTCTTGAAAATCACCCACATCATGACAATAATATTTAGCCGACTTAGATAATTGGTCAGTTATTAGGCTTAAATTGATATGTGTTGAAGTACTGACCTGAAATTTTCCAAGGACATTATTTTGTGGAAGGCAACTAAGCAAGGGGTAGACGTGAAAGAGAATAAAGTATGGTGAAGCAAAATAGAAGAAGGATGAGAAAGTGGGAGGAAGAGTTTGGATAGTTATATCCGTAATAGGTTGATTTATATGGATTTGTTAAGAACAAATATAATTGAAATTTCCAAAATGAAAAAAAAAAAAATCTTATAATAGGACAGAAGCAAAAATATGTTAGAAGCAAAATCAATAGTTGCTACTAATAATATTACTCCATAGATCACTGACGTCTTCCATGTTTGTGCGTGTGTGTGTGTGTGGTGGGGCTCGGAGGGTGGTCGTTAGAGGAAAGATAGGAAGCAAGGTGTTATATTAAAGTAGCGTATCATTTACATTTATATACCTAGTAATGCTCCTCACCATAGTTCGCAATATCTGTTAACATAGATTTCAATATCAGAAACGTTCTCTCTGAAAGAAGTAGGACTTAAAAAAAACAAATAGACAATCTCAACGTAGTGATTAGTAGATGGGTAATGTGGGTGGCGCTTCATGAAGAGATGACGATTAGGGAATCTACTCTAGCTTAATCTACCCAAACCTAACCCAATCATTTTTAATGTACAATCACCTGACATAAGCTTTAACAATAACGATAAAGGAAGCTAGCTTTAATTTACCTTCGCTTTTAGTTAACCTAACCTACCGTAAGCTAACATTATATAACTTCATTCTTAATACCAGCCTACCCTTTCTTTAACCCACCCCCATTACCCTTAAGGGAACCCACCTCGCTTTTTTTCTCTTTCTCTTCCTCTCTCTTTGGCTTGTATCCATTCGGCCTCATTCAGCCTACTGTTTTAACACTCACGGAGCGGCTAGGTCGGTAACTTCTACTACCTGGCAAGTGGGTGGTTTTACCCTAAACGACCTTGTTTCCATGCTCTTGTTCATGCATAAACAAGACCCAGAGTGTAATACAATTATGTATCCCTGAAAGGGCGATAATTGAGCTTTCCAATGACACCAGAACCATCCTTCTACGACCGCAGGTTCTCTTGCAACAATCGTGCAAGACAAGTACAAAATCCCTAAAATACGGTAATTTCCTTACATAATTCCCTGTGTAGCGAGGCAGTGAGTGTGGGTGTGTGTGGAGTAGACGTCAGTAGTCGCGCGGGACCCGTGCCGAGCAGTCATGAGCCGACCTACGCTCCTCCCATCGCTCGTCTCTCTCTCAGAGCCATTATTGCTCAAAAATTGCACACGGACTTAAGTCGGGCCCCGCCACATAGCCCTTGGTTCTCTAGCCTGACTTAAGTCCACCCCAGCCAGACAAGGGTTAAGACGTTTACCCCCATCCAAGTGCCAATATTTTCCTGGCGAGCGGTAGCGAGCCAGCATATATATATTATTGTTTTGACAGCAAGTTAAATTTGTACATTTTTCGAGAGAAAAATTACTCCGGCGAAGCCGGATTTCTACATACAATGCTGGCTCGCTTTCGCTCGCCAGGAAGAAATCGACACCTGGGTGGGGATAAACGTCTTAAAATATTAGGCACAGTTGGCTGAATGGGGCCGAATGGATACAAGCCAGGGAAATAGAAAAAAAGGAGAGAAAGTTAAAAAAAAGCCGGTGACCCTCCTTAATATAACCTTAGCAAAAGCTGTTGGTTGAGGAAGGCACGATGACTGGTGAGTCTCATGGGGTCGGTCTGCGTGTTGACTGTAAGGAACCACAAACACTAGACAAACTCTTGACTTCCTCCTTTCTTCCAGACCCTCTCCCATCATGTCCCTTTGTCATCTCCTTCCTCTTGCCCTCATCCTCCTCTTCCTCCTCCTCACCTGTCTACTCAGAATAGTCTTTCCCTGATTCACGCATTCCTGTTATCATCGCGAATCTACTGTTTGTTCACATCATCTATTTTTCCCAACTATATAATTATCTTGTAGGTCATGCTTTTACCACAATTCCAAGGCCAATTTCCCAGTAGATATTCACCCTATGCATCTACCGCCCACTACATGTCACCATAACTCCATCTTCAAACTTGCTATGCTTCTTCGATTACCACCATACTCCTGCAAACCTTCTCCTGTCAACCTATTGTTCACACCATGCCATACAAAAGGCAACAATATTTAATTAGAAACCAGCCTTCTGTTCTTAGTCTTAAACCCTTCAGTTTTCGAGGCTGCATTCCTTCATATTCTTCATCTTATCATTAGATCATTTCTTGCAGATTAGGAAGAATATAAGAACATTAGATGGTTAACTGAGACATACGTTATCCTTTTGACTCATACGGACATCTTCTAATCTCTATAAAATCGTTTAGTAATAGCCATCGTAAACTGCTTAAACGGGTCTAAAGATTAAAAGGGATAATTTACCTAACTCCTTGTGCTTCACACGATGCTTAGATAAACAATTCGTCCTTGCATCATCTGTTTCGCACCACCTCTCTCCATCTTCCTCATTATCTGACCATGCTTATCGTCATAATAACTTTATTATTTGTATCCACTAATTACATTTTTAATTTCATCGTTATGCATGCACATACAGTAAACATTCTAACACTTATTTTATTAACTACTTTCCATGCTGCACTTCTTCAGTCACCATGTTGCTCATACTCCTGTTCTTGCCGCTCTTCTCAAAATTGTACACACAGTTTTGCACAAAAAATAAATAAATAAATAAATAAACAATTAAAAAGAAGTGATTAACCCTTTCAGCACGATGATGGGTCTGTAATTTTAATTTGGTTACCATTAACCGAATGTCTTTAGATTATAATATACTTCTTGGACTTAAAATGGTAAATATTATATCAATAAACCATCTGAGTCACATTGGACCTTCTTATACTGCAGTACATCGTCTACTGTTCGTCAACATAAAGAGTAAAATACGTGCATCATAGTGGACGTATAACAGAACAATTCATAGTTTGGCTTACAATATAATATCATATTACACAAATCATATATCATATTACACAAATCATATACCACATGGTTAGTGCGCTTGTGTCCTTGATACCGGGAGTACCACATGTATTAATTAATTTCAGTGATTAAACAAATTAGGTACATTGGGGTTTGTGATTGGTGATTAATGTTAAGAACGGAGTGTTACATATTTGTAAGTTAATTGAGGAGTTGACGATACTACCAATATATTCCGGTTCAGGAGTAACTCTTAGCGCGGTCATTCTTTGTGGTAAAAGCTCCATCAATTACCTCTTCCACTCTTGTAATCATTGGTGTATTTGGGTAATAGTGCATGATAAGATTATTAACCCGTATTCGATAATGGATTATTGTCGTGAGCGTGTACTTAACCTTTAACTGTCTCGGTGGTGTAATGGTTAGTGCGCTCTTAGTCTGTGTGAGAGTCCTTGGTTCGAATCCCGGGAGTACCACATACTGTATATCCAGTAATGTCATTGATTTAGTTAATTAGGTATATTAGTAAGTCAATTGGTGGATTGATGATATAACGAATCTCTCTCTCTCTCTCTCTCTCTCTCTCTCTCTCTCTCTCTCTCTCTATATATATATAATATATATATATATACTGTATATATATATTCCTATAGTTTAATACATGCAACCAGTACGACGTATATCCCTGTATCCCAGAAGGTGTCGTATATTAAGGATTTAGATGAAAGATTGGATACTCCTTGATTTATTTCACATTTTCTTGAGGGTCAGTACATTTATATTAACCACAGTGTCATTGTGGATAACCAGTGTAGAATAACATCAAACTTCATATTGTTGACACAGTGTGATATACTCAGCATAAATAAGCACAAGGTAAATACCACACAGGTCTGGGGTGAATCTTATGGATGAACAGAGGAGGGTAAATCATAAGGAGTCACCAAATCATCCTCAGTATCTAAACATTTTAGATTTTCGTTTAGGAAAACAATTGAACGCAGTCCCACTCTTAATCAATACTCTTAATTATAATTTTCACTACCACAGATCCTTATTAAGCTGCATAAAATTGTATAAATATAGATACAATGAAATATAAAACACGTCGCCGGTACACTAGGGGTTAAAGACACTACACTGCCAAACTATGTTACTGTTTGATTATTTCTGTAACAAACATAAGGGAGAAAGTGTTTCCCCTCTAAGACTTAGTGCAACAGACTGTTATAGCTAAACTCTCTGCGCACCTCCTTGTGACCACAAAGGTCGACCTCCCGCTGTGTTTAGTACCTGGTTGGCGTTCTTAACATTTAAAGGGGCCTTACACGAACACTATAACAGCGAATAGTTTTGGAGTAGGAGCTTGACAGTCCAAATTATATGTTTATACACTGTTTAAATATTTCAATATATAATGGCTACTCATATGCATATACTCATGTTCTATTTATACATTAATTTGGTACATTTACTGCACATAGTAATCGAATATGTAGCAGACTAATAAACAAGGTTATATTACGTTACATATAATGGACTAATACCAGTGTGACATGCTACACACATTACCTGACCACTATCTGGTCAGGTGTCTTGGGGTTTAATATATTTGGTTAAGTTTTATTGAGGATTTTGTTTGTTTCTGCAATTCTCGAGCAATGCATTTGTTTTGTTCCCTAAGCTGACAAAAACGCCTTTTCAGACGTCCTTCAAGCAAAAAAACAAACAAATATATAACCAACCCGGACCCACTTCCAGCTTAATTTGTACATTTTTCAATAGCAAAATGTCCTACTGGAGGTAAGATTTGCCTTAAGTTACAGGGTCGCTATCGCTCATACAGAAAACAATTGACACCTGAATGGGGTGTCTTATTATTGCCGAACAAATGAGGTGAAACATCTTAAGATCTTCAAACTAATGGAGCAAAACTGGGGAGGTTCAAAAAGCCCCCCTTGGACCAAACAAGGCTAAGACGTGCCCGACTTTATATGAGCCCGGCGGTAATGGAAACAATGCGTACAGTCGGCCAAATAAGTGATGTCTCGTGAACAGCTATATTTTAATCAATATTTGGTTTCAGCAATATCTAATCTTGATTGCTTCATTTCGAGTGAGATATACCAACATGTTCCTACGCTTACCCACCCTATTCAACATCTGACAGACATTAATATAGCCCAGAACTCGCCAAACGTAATGGCCACTGAAACATGATTTATTAGCGCTACCGTACAAGGTGATCTTGTCGGGCCAGGAGGGCGGGGTCATGTCAGCTCAGTAACGTAACCCCTTCTGTACCGGCGATGTTTTGTATTTATTTCATTTCGGCTACTAGTAATCGATTGTATTGAGGTTAGGAAAGATCTCTAGCAATTATAAGGCTTCGAACTATCTCAATCAACCCCTTTAACTAGCAGAGATCCTTCCTAAGTTGCATAACATTTTCTAAATATATGAATACTATGTAACAGACGTCGCTGGTGGGCGTATTTATTTGCTTATTTATATTTTTATAATGTTTCCCTCCATAGACTTACATCAATCTTTAACAAAAAAAAAAAAAAAATCTTCTAAATGCATTTGTACATTTTTCGTTAGCAAAATGTCCTGGCCATGACCTGGCAAAACTCTCACCAGCACCGAGGTATCTTATGTCCAACTGAGAAGAATTATTGTCTGTTATGAAAACAATACCTCCCTATGGTTAGTGCACTGGATTTCGGTGTGAGTATCCTAGGTTCGAATCCTTGGAGTATCACACTTATTCATTAATTTCATTGATTTCATAATTTACGTTTATGTGTAAGTTAATTGAAGGGTTGGTGATAATATGAATTATGTGTACACTTGCATGCCATAGTCTCAAGCCCACTCATAAATATTCGTGGACTTCACCTATTTATAATTATGGAAGTATATCTCTGGAAGCGAATATATGAACATAAATCTCTATACATAAACTACAAAACTACATATACTATTCATTGAACACAAAATCGTTCTATCCAAAAATCAATCCAGATAGTTATACAAGCAAAAAGGAAAACAAAGGGGGTCTACACATTTGTATAAGAGTATGGCATCCAATTGTCCAGTTTGTAGTATGATCTATTTTTAATTAACTTCACCACAACACCAAACACCTGCAATGAAATTAATGAAAGCACATGTGCGATCCACCAGGACTCGAACCCGGGTTATCACACACAGATTTTTTACACCTTTCCATGTTCACCAAGTGTCTTTTAAGAAAACATTTTGTTCTCAAAATGTTCATCCGGACTTTTATGTAATTGTGTTGTAAATAATCACAATGTATAATTAACACCATGTATGTATTTTGGTTAAATAGACTATTTTTATTTTGAATTTGTATGTACAGGTCAGGAATTTCCAGATTTTTTTTAGAAGCGTGATTTATTATGATACACTGACGATCTATTTTGATAAACTGGTTGCGTCATCAAGTTCATATTACCACAATTCACTACTTAACGTTCATAATCTGGTTTCCATCGTTAGGAGGTGTTCAGGTATTTATGGCCACGACTGTACTTATCGATTTCTTGTGTTAATTCAGTTGCAGCTATATTCTCATGATGCACTAACCAACTTTAAGCGTATAGTGTTGAATAATGATGATCACTGAGCAGCTACAACCAAATATTTGTGGTACCGGTCCACAAATTAACCCCTTCAGCCTAATTACGTCATGTTCATCTTATTCGTCTTAACATTGGACGATATTAGTTTAGCTTATAACCTTCCTCTAGGACTCAAAATGGTAAATACGATCTCGAACACTCTGAATAACATCGGTCCTTATTAAACTGCATAAAATCGTCTATCTTTGGCCAGAATCAAAGGTAAAAATACGGCATTGTGCTGAAGGGGTTAATGGCGCATATTAGACAGTGATCGGTAAGGTATGAAACACATAAACAAGCCAAATAACGATCCAGCAAGCATACGTTGTTCAATTAACGCTATCTGCTACGACGTCTTGAGAGTTATTATGATATTTTGTTCATTATTATGCAGAATTTTGTTTGTTTTTGCCATTTTCGAATAATGTAATATAGTTTGTCCGTTAGGCTAACAATAACGCCCTCCCAGACTTCCTTCAAGGTAAAAACATTCCATCCAGACCTCTTCAAGCAAAATTTGTAATTTTTTCCTTAGACAAAATCTCCCGGCCGTAGGCTGATTTCTTCCAAGTTACAGGAAAAATGTACACCTAAATGGTGTGAAACGTCTTAATATCTCCAAAATAATGGGGTGAAACGTCTTAAAATCTCCAAAGAAATAAATAGAAACAGGGGAGGTCCGAATTATTGGCGTCATTATGATTACCATTAATATTTAATAAAAAAAAAAAAAAAAAAAAAAAAAATTGACAACAGCAAGACTGTAGCAAATCACAACGAGCGTTTCAAACCATTATTGTTTCACCTATTATCAACGGCTTGAAGTGTCTATCCTTTTCAATGATACAATGATGTTGTAATACAGCGTTAACTAATTGGCAATAATTATGTATTTACCAATCGATTTGTCTTTTCGCAGATTATTTTCCTCGCCGTGTCTTCATTACCAGTGGTTTGACTCAGGATGTACTGTACATTTGTTTTGTTTGTCTGTTATCTGGAATAAATTTGCTTTCTTCATTGTCTGGATACCAATATACGATTACTCTGTCTATGGTGTGCACTCCATTCGTTCCTTTGTACAGTTGGCCACATAAGTTATGTTCCTCTCCGTGATCTTTTAATGGAAATATATTGTCCATGTTTGAATTACGAGTGTAGTTTCTTATGCAGTGGTTATAACTCATCTGATTAGTTAACTGATAATTATAAGAAACCACACTCGCAGTTCATTATAAGAAACCACACTCGCAGTTCATTATAAGAAACCACACTCGCAGTTCATTATAAGAAACCACACTCGCAGTTCATTATAAGACACTCGCAGTTCATTATAAAACCACACTCGCAGTTCATTATAAGAAACCACACTCGCAGTTCATTATAAGAAACCACACTCGTAATTCATTATAAGAAACCACACTCGCAGTTCATTATAAGAAACCACACTCGCAGTTCATTATAAGAAACCACACTCGCAGTTCATTATAAGAAACCACACTCGCAGTTCATTATAAGAAACCACACTCGCAGTTCATTATAAGAAACCACACTCGCAGTTCATTATAAGAAACCACACTCGTAATTCATTATAAGAAACCACACTCGCAGTTCATTATAAGAAACCACACTCGCAGTTCATTATAAGAAACCACACTCGCAGTTCATTATAAGAAACCACACTCGCAGTTCATTATAAGAAACCACACTCGCAGTTCATTATAAGAAACCACACTCGTAATTCATTATAAGAAACCACACTCGCCATTCAATATAAGAAACCACACTCGCCATTCATTATAAGAAACCACACTCGCCATTCATTATAAGAAACCACACTCGCCATTCATTATAAGAAACCACACTCGCCATTCATTAAGAAAACCACACTCGCAGTTCATTATAAAACCCACTCGCATTCATTATAAGAAACCACACTCGCAGTTCATTAGAAGAAACCACACTCGCAGTTTCATTATAAGAAACCACACTCGCAGTTCATTATAAGAAACCACACTCGCAGTTCATTATAAGAAACCACACTCGCAGTTCATTATAAGAAACCACACTCGCAGTTCATTATAAGAAACCACACTCGCAGTTCATTATAAGAAACCACACTCGCAGTTCATTATAAGAAACCACACTCGCAGTTCATTATAAGAAACCACACTCGCAGTTCATTATAAGAAACCACACTCACAATTCATTCATATCATCTTACTTTCGTACATAAGAACACAACGAAGAACAGTAAGTATGTGGCCAGCTTTACATCAGATGATTAGCGCTCATTATATGTCGAGCTTCAACACCTTTCTACTTATTTCTACTGGTCGACAACTAGAACTTACACTAGATGGGTCAGAGATTGACAATATTTCTCCCTAAATATAGCAAGCCACATGATCGCTTTATGAACGTATGGAAAACGAGAGAATGACTAAGAGCCCGGTAAGAGGGTGTACGAGAGCGAGGTGGAGGGACAGAGAGGGAGAGGTAGACCGCATGAGAGGTGGAAGGATGGAGTGAGGAAGTACATGAACGAAGGCGGTGCTGGTTGGGGGGAGGGGCGTCGACTGACTGGGGACAGAGGTGCATGGGGGCGGTTCGTTCGTAGCCACCCCTTCGGGGATCACGGCGTCAGGCAATAGATAGATAGATAGATGATCGCTTTATTATATAACTCTGTATTCACACAGATATCATTTTTCTATTATTACTATATATTCTACGCTCTCTGTTCGTATTGCTACAGAACATAGTTATTTATTATCCTTATTATGCTATCAATTCGTCTCAGTATTATTGCTGGTCACACATAAAAAGAACAGTACATTTTGACTGAACTGAACTTATTATCATGTCTTGTCAGCACTCATAATGGTCAGCACACTCCTAAAAACACTGTCACAACGTCGATACAGTTGGAAACATAAGATCATATTACTAAGCGTAACCACGGTGCTACCTGAAGAGAAATAAATGTTAGATTTAGGGAACGCCGAGCTATCAAGCTTATATTCAGTTTCACAATCTTAATTCGATATAGGCTTAGCAACGCAATATGGCTAGGCATACGACAGATAATAAATTGAGTGTAACAGGACACCATCAGAGTACAGTCAGTCAGAAAAGGTCACACCTTTACAATTTCAGATACAGTTTTTTTATTTAATCATATGAGCGAATTATATTTTATAAGTTTATGTGTGACAAGGTTATTTTTTCTTCTTTCTACTAGAGAAATTACCAATTAACCCCTTGAGTACCAGCGATGCCCGTTATGCGTCGCCTACGTATGTAATGCTAAACCCCAGTGACGCAATAGTTGTGTTTGCGTTAATTTTTCTTGTCCTATGTCACCTAGAGGGTTCAGATTTGTATGGGAACTGCTTTAGTATCCCACGCAACATTACCGATGGTTTAAAACCCTTCAAGTCCAGCCGCGTTCGTGTGGGCACATGCGGGATTGATTTTCCAGTATTTTGCCTACCCATTTCCCATGTTAATTGCGACTTTCCGCCGCCCCGTGGAACACCCAAATGACCTAAGTGAGCGTTTTTTTGTGGTTTTTCCTTCATTACTAACCCATCCCATGTGTTTTCAGGAGAAAGCAAGATGACAACCTGCTGGTCCCTCGTTGTACATTTATTATAGATCAGCTGGTGCTCAGTGGGTTAATAATGATGGAAGGTAGTAACGATATTTGGCTGTGACTGTACCCCTAGCGCTTCATAGTCGGTTAACCCTCTCTGGGTGACTTCCTATGCATTATAATCTGACAACTATTAGGCGATTATATTTAGCTTAGGAATAATGCCTACTTATTAAAAGGCTACATACATTCTCAATTCATTTTGTTAGCTACCATATAGCCAACCTCAGTTTCATAAAATCGTCCTAATGTAGCTAGTATAAAATTAATAAGACGTCGGCGGTACAGAAGGGATTAAGTTAAGATAAACTAAGGTAGGATCATGTAAATTACTTTAAGAATTAAGTTAGACTTGTTTTAGGATACACATGTGCATCTTTATTTTGCTCATCAAGTAAGCTTTGGAACTCTCTCGCTCAATCTATCTTTTCCTCATCCTATGACTTAAGCTGCATTAAGCTCTGTGAGTCCAGATATTTTGACTCTAACATACCTAGACTTTTACTCTTTGTCACTATTTCAACTTTGGGTGACAACACTTGTCACAGGCAACTTTGTATTTGTTTATTTTTCATGCACACGTGGAAAAAAAAATATACAGTATATCTGTATATATATATATATATATATATATATATATATATATATATATATATATATATATATATATATATATACTGTATATATTCTCTTTTAAACAGACGAGGTTAAAGGCAATAGCAGTTTCAGCATTCAGGATTTTATTGTTACAGCTTTCAATAGTTCTAACAATTTTCCTCTGGGGTTCAGAGATGAGGTACAAAACGTTAGCAAAATTCATGGTGGATCCAACGTTTCACAAGTAAACATCTTGCATCTTCAGGGAATGGAGAGGTAATGATTAGAATAGGGACAAAGCATCATATGTATAAAAAAATTGTGGATCAAGTAGAGGGAGGTGGTCAGAGCTACTGGGTGTGTGGTGGCTGTTCATTGGTGGAAGGCAGTCTATTCGCGAGACGGGCACTAAATCTTATCGGTGGTTGGTTGTTGGCTGTGGGTGGCTGTGATTGGTTGGTGTTGTCAGTTGTGTGCTGAGCGTGGAAGCGTAAGGGAGGGGGGCGCGGGGCGAGAGGAAGGGGGGCAGCATGCCTGTAGCGCTTGCCTGAAGGAAGAATTTGAAGGTCTTGTGTTTGGTTGTTGATGCTGGGGTTGAGTGTTTGGATGTATAGAGCTTCTAAAATAGCTAGTCTTCTGGGGTCTGATTCTTTGTCGAGTATGGTGGTTTGTTTGTCTAGGTCGGCGTGAGTAAGGGCAAGATGGTGGGGGGCTTGATAGTGATCTTTTATAGTGCCAGATTGAAGGTGGAGGGTTAGTCAACGGGAAAGGCGAGTCTGTGTCATTCCAACATAGGATAGGGGTCCACAGTCCCCAGAGGTGCAAATATGCTGGTATATCACATGATCGTCTTTCGGTTGGTTGGTGGAAATGGGGCGGTTACGGAGGACAAGGTTGGAGGTCTTAGGAGATTTGTAGTAAATAATGAGTTTGATTTTATTGTCAGGGTTGGTGGGGAGGACGTTTTTGTTAATTATTTCTTTCATAATGGATTCGTCTGTTGTGTGGTCGGAAGACATGTAGTTTCTGTAGAAAAATGTAATGTCATTAGCCAGGTTGGTGCTAGGGGGGTCTTGTTTGTACCATTTTTCTAGGTGGTGTTTGATGGCATTGGTGACGTCAGTGTTGGAATACCCATTGTTGACTAGGACCTGGGTGAGCCTTTCCAGTTCATTGTGTGTGTCATTCCAGGTGGTGCAATGGGTGAGGGCTCTCCTGACATAGGCGGCGATGGTGGACTGTAGGTATCGTTTAGGGCATTCACTTTCCCCATTAAGACATTAGCCATTGTTAGTAGGTTTGGTGTACACGGTAGTTTTGAAGCCGTGGTCGTGGAGGGAGACAAGGAGGTCGAGGAAGGGTAGATGTCCATCGGTGGTTTCTTCGTATGTGAAGTTGAGTTCGGAGGTGGCCATGAAGCGCTGCTGGAGGTCCCTGAGTTCGCCCAGGTCCTTCACCCGCACGAAGATATCATCGATGTACCTGCAGTAGACAGTGGGCCGGTGGGCAGTCAGGAGTTCCTCTTCGATAGTTCCCATGAAGAAATTGGCGAACAGGACCCCCAGGGGGCTTCCCATCGCTACACCGTCGATTTGCTGGTATATATTCCCGCGGGGGCAGAGGAAAGGGGACTCCTTGGTACATAGTTCCAAGAGCGTCTTCAGGGCCTTCTCCGGGATGTCCAGGGGGGCAGTGGTAAACTCAACGTAGGATAAAATCTATGGTCTTGTCAACGGGCACGTTGGTAAACAAACTCTCTACGTCGAGGGAGGCGATGATGTGGTCGTTAGCTGGGGGGGCATCACGTAGAATTTCTAGGAAGTCATAAGCAGAGTTGAGGTTGTATTGCCATGGAACAAAAGGGGTGAGGAGTTTGTTCAGGGCTTTGGCGGTCTGGTAGGTAGCAGTAGGGATCTGTGATATGATGGGGCGGAGGGGGTTCCCGGGTTTGTGGGTTTTTATAGTACCGTAAGCATAACCTGGGGTGAATTCGCCGATGAGTTTTTTCAGGTGTACGCCACCGGCTTTGGCGTTGATAGCAGTGATGGTGGTGTTGGCTTTCCTTTTTATTTCGTCTGTAGGGTTGCGAGTGATCCTTTTGAATTTATATATATATATATATATATATATATTATTTTTTATTTTTTATTTTTTTTCTTTAATAGGCCTACATACGAGGTTGAAATAAATGGCAATTTCTGCGTTGGAAATTTTATTATTCAAAGTTTCCAGGTCTCTGATGAGTTTTCGCTGGGTGGCAGGAAGTAGATGAATGAGATTAGCAAAATTCATGGTGGTAAAGGGTTACATTAATGTACATGATGATACAGGATATACGACGCGTTTCACTGGACAACCAGCATTATCAAGTAAGGATAGAATGATATAAAAGGTAAACAGGAAGGGTATATATAGAGGGTGGAGGATTAGAGGAGCCGAAAATCAGGGGGCAAAAGTCTGCTATTGGTGGAGGGGTATTCTAGGAGTGTAAAAGAGAGATCCGCTTCACGCAGGCGCACTGGATGCGGGAAGGTGGTGGTCGGTTGGCGGGGTCGAAGCTGATTGACTGCGTGTCGAGGGGCGTGGCCTAAGTTGCGTGGTACGTGTGGCGCTGGCAGAAGACGAAGCTGAAGGAGGTTGCGCAGGGGGCTGCATCAAGGGCACCGGGGGGCGAGGGGGGGCGTTAGGTCCTGTATAGTGCCTTTTGGCAGAAGGAAGGATCTGAAGGTCCAGAGTTTGGTTGTTGATGTTAGGATGTAAGGCTTGGATATATAACGCTTCGAGTATAGGTAATCTCCTTGGGTCACTTTCTTTATCGAGTATGGTGGTGTGTTTCTCTAACTCGTTGCATGTGAGGTGGGGGTGGTTAGGGGTGAGATAGTGGTCTTTGATGGCTCCAGCCTGAAGGTGAAGAGTTAACCGACGTGAAAGACGAGTCTGCGTCATGCCAATATAGTAATGAGGTCCACAGTCCTCATAATTACAGGTATGTTGGTAAATGACGTGATCGTCGGTCATCGGGCTCTTTATCTTTGTGGAAGCTGGTTTGTTGCGGAGAACAAGGTTGGAGGTCTTGGGGGATTTGTAATAAATTATTAATTTGATTTTGTTTTCCGGGTTGGTTGGGTGGACATGCTTAGAGATTATTTCTTTTAAGACGGCCTCGTCATTTTTGTGTTCAGAGGACATAAAATTGCGGTAGAAGATCTTAATTTCATTGGGGGGGTCAATGTTGGGAGGGCTTTGGGTGTACCATTTTTCAAGATGGTGGTTGATGGTGCTGGAGATGTCGGAGTTGGAGTATCCGTTATTCACTAAAACTTGGGATAGTCTTTCTAGTTCCTGGTGGGTATCGGCCCAGGTAGAGCAGTGCGTGAGGGCTCTCCTTACATAAGCTTCATGACCTCCTCCGGACTTAACTTCACCTTTGAAAAATCAAACAATGGACAAATCCCCTTCCTCGACATCCTCGTAGCTCTGGATGACCATGGGTTCAAAACCACCGTCTACACTAAACCAACTAACACAGGACAATGCCTCAACGGCGATAGTGAATGCCCCCGCCGTTATCTTCTATCTTCCATCTCCGCTTATGTAAGGAGAGCCCTCACGCACTGCTCTACCTGGGTCGACACCCACCAGGAACTAGAAAGACTATCCCAAGTTTTAGTGAATAACGGATACTCCAACTCCGACATCTCCAGCACCATCAACCACCATCTTGAAAAATGGTACACCCAAAGCCCTCCCAACATTGACCCCCCCCCCCCCCCAATGAAATTAAGATCTTCCGCAATTTTATGTCCTCTGAACACAAAAATGACGAGGCCCTCTTAAAAGAAATAATCTCCAAGCATGTCCACCCAACCAACCCTGAAAACAAAATCAAATTAATAATTTATTACAAATCCCCCAAGACCTCCAACCTCGTTCTCCGCAACAAACCAGCTTCCACCAAGATAAAGAGCCTGATGACCGACGACCACGTCATTTACCAACATACCTGTAATTATGAGGACTGTGGACCTCATTCCTATATTGGCATGACGCAGACTCGTCTTCACGTCGGTTAACTCTTCACCTTCAGGCTGGAGCCATCAAAGACCACTATCTCACCCCTAACCACCCCCACCTCACACGCAACGAGTTAGAGAAACACACCATCATACTCGATAAAGAAAGTGACCCAAGGAGATTACCTATACTCGAAGCGTTATATATCCAAGCCTTACATCCTAACATCAACAACCAAACTCTGGACCTTCAGATCCTTCCTTCTGCCAAAAGTCACTATCCTACAGGACCTAATGGCCCCAATCGTCCCCCGGTGCCCTTGACGCAGCCCCCCGCGCTACCTCCTTCAGCTTCGTCTTCTGCCGGCGCCACACGTACTACGCAACTTAGGCCATGCCCCTCGACACGCAGCCAATCAGCTTCAACCCCGCCAACCGACCACCACCTTCCCGCATCCAGTGCGCCTGCGTGAAGCGGATCTCTCTTTTACACTCCTAGAATACCCCTCCACCAATAGCAGACTTTTTCACCCTGATTTTCGCCTCCTCTGATCCTCCACCCTCTATATATACCCTTCCTGTTTACCTTTTATATCATTCTATCCTTACTTGATAATGCTGGTTGTCCAGTGAAACACGTCGCATATCCTGTATCATCATGTACATTAATGTAACCCTGTACCACCATGAATTTTGCTAATCTCATTCATCTACTTCCTGCCACCCAGCGAAAACTCATCAGAGACATGGAAACTTTGAATAATAAAATTTCCAACGCAGAAATTGCCATTTCTTTCAACCTCGTATGTATTAAAGAACATTTATTACCTGGCTTTATTAATATATATATATATATATATATATATATATATATATATATATATATATATATCTCAGTGTGAGTGAAATGGCCTGTGGGAGTAACTTAGCTAACACCTTCAAAGGCCTCATCTGGCAGAGTGGCAGTGAAGGAAGATTGGGATCTGGCCTAGCACAAAACCCTTCGGTCTTAAGTGTTGATGCTCTGCCGGGAGATAATTATTGTGGATGGCAGTATCAGTGTTAATGGGGAGGTAGTTGCTTTTTCTCGATCATATTTGGTCCCACTAGCTTTGAGATTTTACGACGTGTGTTTCAGTAGTTTGGCGATTTTTAGATTTTTCGTCACATTTCTATCGTGCCACTTAGGTGTTGATTTTCTCCTGGCAAGCGTTAGCGAGCCTGTTATTTTTATTTCCAAAGATGTAGAAACTTGTCTCGAAGGGGGATCATAATTTATAAAGTTTAATGGAGGTCTACGGAGGAAACAAAAGCAACAACATATAAATATGTAAACTAATGAATAAGCCCTATATCTTGAACGAGGCACTATCATTCCGAACTAAAAATAGTCTACCTTCATGGGGGTTTTTTCTAGTAAGAATATGACATTGATGGATAGATCATTGTATAATTTTAGTGCCGTTCAGGCGTTTGAACAATTAGCAAAACAGTTATTTTGTACACAGGTATGTCGCCATATTCAGAGAACATTCAATAAAATCAAAAGGTATATGAAATAATTGAGAATATTGTTAGTAATTTATCTTTTTATTCTTATATTTGTGGCTTTAATACTACCCAATACACCTATTTGATGGTAAATTATTATAAACATTATAATTGTCCGTATCATAATTATATTAAACCCGTAACTATAAACAGAATAGATTAATTAATATCTAAGTTAACCTTTGTCTGGCAAATCCATATCTAATCTAGCTTTAGCCTATCCTATCTTAATCTAACCATGACGTATTTTTAATCAAACCTAATCTAGCCTAAATGTATCTAACCGTAATATAACCGCCTGCGAAGTGTGCTCGAGTTACTCGAGTATCGCCAAACAACATATATTCGGAAAGATTAGCAGCACCATCTGCCAGCTATGTTATCTCAGCAGGAGATCACGAGGACTCTGAGCAGGTGTAAAAGCCAGATTGTGTGGCGGTAAGGCTTGGTTTAGTTCTATCACTGTTTTATACATTACAGGTGGAAAAAATAGATAACAAGATTACATAGTTTAGAGGTATGTTTTTCCTCCCTTCCCAACCTAATCTAATTGCTGTTCTAAAATACTTCCCTTGGACACGGTTCAGTATTAACCCAAAGGTTTTGTTTAGGTTCTGTAGGGTTCAAATATAGATCGACGTCGTTTTCATTGTGTGTATTTGGAGGAGGTGAGGGGGTTACAGAGAGAGAGAGAGAGTGTATATAACCCTTTCAGTAGGATGGACTTTTTTCTATATTCTTTTTAACTATTACATAACCTTAGGAAAAACCTCTGGCAATTAAGGGGTAAACTTCATTTCAATGAACCCATTCACTCTCACAGCAGATACTCTCTAAACTTAATCAAGTTACATAATAATAATACTTAGAATATAATATAGGCATGCTAAAACTGAAAAGGTGAAAACGCTGGGTCAGGATTCACAAAGGTGGCATTAACCTGCTAAGATTATGGCTGAATGTATACACATTTTGAGGAAGAGCACTTTATTGACAAAGTTTTGCGTAACGCTTTGTCAGGTCAATCATCAGGTAATTATCAGTTCAATCATTGATCTGATAAAGTTCTAAGCGAAATAATGTCAATAAAGTGTTCCTCCTCAAATTATATTAAATATCTACTGTCAACTTCTCTGAGATATGTTTCAGTATTTTGTCTGTCCTAAGTCAGTCACCATAACCGATTCACAAACAATTAGCTTAATGACTTACAGTAAACCGACATTTATGGCATTACAGCTGTAATTTGTTCTGACACAACAACGTAATATTTTATCACCAAAACCGATTCACTAACAATTCGCTAACTGACTGCCGACATTAACCCCTTCAGTACCATGACGCCTTTTAAGAACATAAGAACATAAGAAAATGGGAGTTTGCAAAAAGCCGATCGGCCCATTCAAGGCAGATCCCTGTCACACCCAACCCCAATTACAAGGCCCAATTATAGGCCCAACTCACTAATACCTTGAGTACTGCCCCACCAAAATGGTCAGGGATTATCACAAGATTACGGGGTTCTGCTGAACGCCGATTGGCCCACACCTGGCATTTCCCCCTCACACCCAACCCATCTCGTCCATATGCCTATCTAATTTTATCTAAAAGCTCCCTATCGTTCTTGATCCCACTATATCACTTGGTAGCCTATTCCACCCATCTACAACTCTGTTACCAAACCAACATTTGCCTATATCTTTTCTGAAACGAAATTTATCTAATTTGAAACCATTAATTTGTACGAGTTCTTTCGCTATCACTGAGCTTTAGCAAATTTTCCATGTCCCCGTTATTAATCCCACTAACCCACTTGAATACCTCTATCATATCCCCTCTAACTCTGCGTCTCTCTAACGAATGTAAGCCTAATTTCTTCAACCTTTCTTCATACAGAAAATTTCTATTATTATGGATCATTTTTGTCATTCTACGTTGTACTCTCTCCAATGAATCTATGTCCATTCTGTAATAAGGACACCAAAATTAAACAGCATAATCCATATGGGGTCTCACTAATGACAAGTAAAGTTTTAAGATAACATCAGCAGTTCTGTTACTCACACTCCTAGATATGAACCTGAGAATCGTGTTTGCCTTGTTACGAACGCTTATACATTGTTTTCTAGGCTTCAAATCCTTGCTAACAAACACACCTAGATCTTTCTCACAGTCTGAGTTTTCTAATTCCATATTAGCTAGTTTATATTTAACATTTGTATGCATCTTCCCTATCTTTAATACCTTGCATTTGTCAATGTTAAACTTCATCTGCTAATTTACTGACCATTCGTGTAATGTATCTAGATCCCTTTGCAGGCACTCTATATCTCTATCTGAATCAATTTTTCTCCCCATTTTGGTATCGTCTGCAAATTTACTTATCCTACTAGTTATACCTAAATCATGGTCATTTATGTATATAATAAACAACAGAGGACCTAATACAGATCCCTGGGGGACACCACTTTTGACTGCTGCCCATTCTGACTTGGTACCATTTATGCTGACTCTCTGCTTCCTACCAATTAGCCATAACCTAATCCATCCTAACAACGCCCCACCTATTCCATGTGCCTCAACCTTTCTCATCAATCTCTCATGCGGGACTCTGTCGTAAGCTTTACTGAAATCTAAAATATATACTATCATATGACTTGTCATTATCTACTGCTTCATATACATCTGAGAAAAAACTAAGCAAATTAGTAAGGCAAGACCGTCCCTGAGTGAATCCATGCTGAGAAGAATTGATTAAGTTAAATGTTTCTAAGTGGTTTCTCATTTTCCTAGCTATAATTGACTCTAGTAGCTTTCCTATGATTGAAGTGAGACAAATGGGACGGTAATTGGATGCTATTGATTTATCACCTTTTTTGAAGATTGGAACTACATTTGCAAGCTTCCAAGCTTCTGGAACTATACCTGTTTCTAATGACTTGTTAAATAGAAATGTTAATGGGTAACTTAACTCATCTCTGCATTCTTTTAATACTCTAGCATATACCTCATCAGGACAAGGCGATTTATGAGGTTTCAGTCTGTCAATTTCCTTAACCCTTTGGCTGCGGGCTGTTTTGGGCTATTTAGGGCACATTCAGGCACTCCTGAATGATAAATCAAGCATCTGCATTAAATGAAGTGTATTCTGCCGAAAACTAGGCGAAAATAGCTTCAAAATGACACCAGAACGGACCGTGTATGTGGTCTGGTACACTCGCAGTGGTCCCAGTGAAACGCGGGAACCCCGCTATTATGTAACACTTGCTCGCTTGGCTACACTGATGAGAGAGACAGAGAGAGACTCGCCCGAGACACAGCCCAGCTGAGTGAGCCGCTCGGTGCTCTGAGGGTCGGAGGTGGACCCCTCACGCTCCCACCCACTGACACTCGATTTTTACGATTTTTACAGGCTATTAAAGCCTGGAATTTGCTGTAACTTGCCAAAACATTCCAGAATGTCACCCGCAGCGAAAGGGTTAAGCACATCATTTCTACTTATAGTAACCGTACTTAACCTATTGTCTATACTATCGCTATATACCTTACGGACTTCTGGAAACTGTGCCAAATTTTCATTAGTGAAAACGGAAAGAAATTGACTATTTAATGTACTGCACATTTCTAAATAATTTTCTGTCATTTCTCCTATCAAAGTTTTAAGGGGACCAATTACATCTCTAACCTTGGATTTATATAGTTGGTAAAAAGCTTTAGGATTATTTTTTGAGTCATTGACAACCTTAATATCATAATTTCTGTTTTCTTTCCTAATATCCTTTTTTACCTGTCGTGATAGATTCTGATAGTAAGCAAGTAGGTGAATTTCGCCTTTCTTAATTTTTCTATATATTCCTCTTTTTTTTCCTAGAATATCTAATAGTCTATTATTCATCCATTTGGGTTGGTTCTGTGTTGATCTAAATTTTCTTTTGGGGATATATTTATTTTGCGCATTGAATACTGACTCGATAAAATTATTGTATGTTTCTACCAAGGTTGACGTCTCCTCCTGACTTAAGATGACAGGTGCCTGAGAAGGGGTACACTCATTTGGACACCTGGATCGACTTAATTTTTTGACTATAGGGTCCCCTAATAGAGCTCTTCTAAACCCACCATAATTGGCTTTTCTGAAGTCAGGTATTAATGTTGTATTCTCTCTGGTATTACCTTTCCATTGCATATTAAAATACACAGAATTGTGATCACTATTTCCTAGGTGGTCCCCGATTTCTACACTATTGATCATATGTTCATTGTTACTGAAAACTAAATCGATAATATTATCACCTCTAGTCGGCGTATCTATGAATTAAGATAAAAACCTATCTTGTACTACCTCAATAAACTCCTTTGAATCAGAGTCGCCTATTTGTTGCTGCCAGTCTATATTAGGGAAATTAAAATCCCCCATAATGCACACGTTGCTAAACCTTGATGCTATTTTAATTTCCTCCAATAATGATGTTCCGTCATTTCTACTCATATTTAGCGGTCTATACATACCTCCAATAACTTACTTAAATAATAACTCCATTACGATAGGGCAGACTGGGAGGGTCTTCAAGGTTTCTTTATTGATATTCCCTGGATCTCTTTCTTTTCTAATGATGCACACTCCACCTTGAGCCACATACATCATTTTGTAAAAATTGGAATGGAAACTTTTATTCCTCATCAAAAGTACAGTAAAAGATCTAATTCACCTAAATGGTTTGACCATAATTATTGTGCTAGAGTAACTGAACAAAAAGCAATAGCCTACAATGCATACACAAGATCAAAAACACATGAAGCCTTTAATTACTTTAGAAACATCAGAAATCATGCCAAAACTGCATTAAACCTAACTAAATCAAACTTTCTCCACAAGCAGGCAAATAAACTTCTAAATAATCCAAATGATAACAAAAAATTTTGGTCTACTCTTAACTCATTCAAATCCAACTTCACTACTGCTTCATCCATTCCAACATTAAAATCTCCGACTGGCAATCTTGTAAGTGACCCACGAGGTAAAGCTAACCTTCTTGCGGATATTTTCTCCACCAACTCAACCTTAGATGAAATAAATCAAGATGTCCCTGTACTTAATTTTAATTCGCCTGAAATTCCCTCACTTAACCTGACAATTAAGATCCACACCAGACATGTCAAAACTATTTTGCAGAATCTCTCAGTAGATAAGGCTCCTGGTCCAGATGAAATTCCTCCAATAGTACTTATGAATTGTTCCTTGGTGCTCGCTCATGTATTGGCAAAATTTTTCCGTCTGTGTACTCATACCTCATGCTTCCCAGTACCCTGGAAAGAAGCAAACATCCATCCAGTTCCTAAAAAAGGTGCCTCTTCAGATCCATCAAACTACAGACCAATAGCTATAACTTCCACTCTTGGTAAAGTCTTTGCAATTATATTAAATAATCACATAATTAAGCATCTTGAGAATAATAAATTAATCAGTGTTGGCAATATGGTTTTAGACGATGTCGATCAACTGCAGACATTCTTTGCCTTATTACGTATCAAATCAACCAAGCTACAAACCAACATGGTGAAACACATACAATAGCACTGGATATATCAAAGGCATATGATAGAGTCTGGCATCAATCCTTATTGTCGAAGATGTCACACTACGGCCTTGCATCATTAGTTCCACTAATTTCTTCTTATCTTCATAACAGAAAAATACATGTAATGGTAGATGGTCTTTATTCTCAATTTCACTCAATAAATGCTGGTTTTCCCCAGGGATCAGTTTTGGCCCCAACTCTGTTCCTCATTCATATCAATGATCTCATATCTACCACTCATAATCCAATACATTCCTACGCAGATGATTCAACACTCCACAGTTCCTTCACATTTACCAATTCTTTCACCCAACCCGATCTTATAAATTAAAAAATAAACACTGCAATTTCTCTGAACCAGGACCTTTCTAGAATTAATGAATGGGGACAAAAGAATCTAGTTTCCTTTAATGCACAGAAAACCAAGTACATTCAATTTTCTAACCGACAGAATCTCACTGACTCCCATATATTTTTTAATGATGTAAATTTTCCCACTTCCTCTAGTATTGACATTCTCGGTGTAACATTAACTACTAACTTGAGCTGGACACATTATGTTAGAAGCATTGCTAAGAATGCCTCTAAAAAACTGGGACTCCTGTACAGAGTTCGAGAATTCTTCACTGACGAGCAGTTGGCCGTAATATATAAAAGTCATGTGCGTTCTCAGATGGATTACTGTTCACCTCTGTGGGGTGGAAGTGGAGTGGTTGCATTGAGGCAGTTGGACAAAATTCAAAATAAAGCTATTAGATTAATCAATAACCCTGCAATCACACAGGACCTTCCTACATTATCCATACAAAGAAACGTTGCATCCCTTGCATTATTCTACAGATATTTTCACAGCAAATGTTCCGAGGAACTTGCTTCAATTGTGCCGCCTCTCCACATCTTTCCCCATAGAACTAGGGTAGCTGAGAGCGCCCATGAATTTACATTTTCTCCTCCACAATGCAGAACTTCTGCTTATCAGAATTAATTTATCCCCAGAGCTACTACTCTTTGGAATTCACTTCCCTCGAATTGCTTTCCACAAACTTACAATCTACAAATATTTAAATCCAGTTGTTACAAATATTTTATGAATGGAGGATGCCTTTAGGCACATGGACCTTTTTGTTTTATCTGTGTTTTTCCTTCCTCCGTTTATTGTCTCTTAAAAAAAATAAAAAATAAAATAAGGTCTCACTACCTTCGTTAACCTCTACCCAAACACTTTAATTTTCATTATTTACTCTAATACCTGATTTAATACAGCTTTTTAATGAACTGACAAACACTGCTATACCGCCGCCCCTCCTACTTGTTCGGTCATATTTAAACAAACTATATCCCGGTATATCAAACTCTGCTAAAAAATGCCTGGTTTCCGTATTAATCCATGTTTCAGTTAGCGCTATTATGTCTATATTTCCTTTGCTAACCAGTGCTCTAAGTTCGTTCATTTTGTTACATAAACTCCTACAATTTGTATAATAAACCCTCAAACTATTACTTGTATTTGCAACTATTGTTCTATTGTTTTAACTCATTTATTTTTACCTGTTGAACTACTAGACCTAGACGGAAAATCTACGCTATCAGAATGTTCGTTATTACTATCAATTTCATGTGGCTGGGATTCTATTTTACTTACACACCTATGGTTTATTAACAAAACCCCGCAACAAACTTGTCGAGTGAACTGGCTAAGGTCGAAACTCCTAGTCGAGAGCCATGTACTCCATCCTGGGCATACAGTTCATCCTTACCATAGAAGAGGGTCCAGTTATCCAGGAATGGAATATAATTTGCCTTGCAATACTTCTCCAGCCTGCTATTTACACCAATAGCCCTGGAGGACCATTCCTTCCTTACCCCTCTTCTTGGTAGGATACTGTGTACCACAGGAACTCCAGCATTCTCCTTGATCCTCTCCAACATTTCCTGGTACGTGGTGAGCAACTCCTCAGTCCTGCATTTCCAAATGTCGTTGCTCCCTGCGTTGAGAAAGATGATGGGGTCGTCCCCACTCGCTTCCATGACACCATCTAGCTTTTCTGCCACCCTCTCGACTCCGGCACAAGGCAGACAGACAACTTTACCAACCTGTGTGTTAGTAGCCCTGCCAAGGTATTTAACAATTTTGACCTTTGATTCTGGCTAAAATTAGATGATTTTATACACTTTAATAAGGACCTATGTTGCTAGGAGGGTTTATTGAGAGAGTATTTACAAATTTGCGTCATTAACCCTGCTCAGGTAATTTCTCAGAAGTGTGACATAATTAGCAATGTGGCCCCATATGGTTACTGGCACTTTAAACGGCTCTCTCCCGAAAACTAATTGATGGATTTTAAATTTCTTGTTACCAATAGAAACTACAATTAATACTTAATATTATGTTAAGAGCAAATTACACTACTGTAAATATTAAGTCTTTGAAAAAAGAAAAACAAATATTGAAAAAAGGGTCAAAACAAGTGAGGCATATCTCATACATTACATAAGCTGGATTAATTTGGTTGCAGGGCCATGGAGGGGATGGCTGAGGGTCTTGGGTGACAACAAGGCAGAACTCTGGGGCTAAAAAAAAGTTTGATAGGAAGGGGAAATTTGTAGTACACATTTGGGATTATGGACCCCATATGGTGACCGGACCGGTTGGTACAGGAAAGGGGAGGAGAGAGAGCGGCGGTTCACACCCTGTCCCAGTCGTAGGACGATGCGGACTGACTGCCCGTCTTCATAATTTCTTGCCATCGGCCTCCGGCCGTGAAATATTCGCGAAAAACCTGTTTTACGCATATTTTTTGGCCCATATGGGGCCAATAAGCCTGAGCAGGGTTAAGATAGATTATAAACTAAGGAAAATTATCTAATGGTAATCAGAAAATGATGAAAATTATGTAATGGGAGTGAAGGGGTTAATCATATTGCTACTGTAATTGTTTCAGACACAAAGCCGTAATATTTACATTATTTGACTGGTCACAAAACCAATATGCCATATGACTTCATGCTAATTATTTCATGTGTATCGGAAGCCCTGGATAACGAATCAGTCTGAAATTGGTCAATAACATTCAGCAACAGGCATTCAGTACTAATACCTTCTATATTTTCTTTGAAAGTATATTATTTCTAATTCAGCTGTCAGACCCAATGACTGCTTTCGTTATCATTATTGTATACAGTATATCCACCTTTCTCTACTTACGAATCTATTTTTATTAATACAGGTAGACAGAGAATCGATGCATAAATAGATCCTGTAGCTATTGTAGTTCATATTATGGCTAATGATGAATAATTGAAGTTAATAAGAAGCCCTTACATACGTACTTTAAGATGTGGGTTAATAGGTAAGACAGATTTACAGACTGCCATATCAGATTAAACTTAATAATGATCTCATTATCATTAAAAGGAATACTCTAATATACTATACAATGATCTTGAATTAAAAACAGTAAGATAAACATTTCCTTAAACCGAGACTCAATGAAATGTTAGTAAATGTTCTAGGACTGGAAGATTATATTCCTACCTCAGTAATATGTTTCCGCTGAGAAACTTTGTCTTGTGATTGGTCTTTACTAACTACTGTCTGTGTGACCAATATAACATTTGTGATTGCCATTAATTTCCAACAATATAATCTAATATATAAAACCCCAGGCAACGGCGTTACTTGGATTTTCTTCTGGCTATCAATAGTGTAAAGGGTACTAATTTAGGACTCTAATATCTTATTTAATTTTTTAGTAATCAAACTGGGTTGAATACTGCACTGTTCTTCCCACAAAAAATCCCAGGTCCTCACTACTGGGGTTGAACTCGGGACTAGCCAGTTGCTAGAACGTCACTCTACCACTGTGTTAAGAGAGGTACCCCACTTGTCTGAGTGATTTCAGTAAAGTGAGTTTTACATTCAGTATCTGACACCAGTTTTAGCTCTATTACATCACTTCATCATCTGGGTAGCTGAGACTCCAAGAGAACAGAGAGACACGAATGGATAGACATGGGTTTAAAAGGATGGAGAGGGGGTGGGGATGTAACGTCACAGCACCTTTGGCACAACATCAAAAGCTACTTCCTATATGGTGAACTCTGGCAACGTCGGCCCAACCACAACAACCACTACATACAAGGCTCACCTCCCAATACCTCTCCTTTCTTTGTGAACTTCCCACACCTCACAGATATCCCACGGCACTTGTCACCAGTGTAAGAGAATTAGTTTTAGGACTCTGATAGGAGTGGACATAATACAAGAAACAGAATGTTTAATTTTAAGGTCCCGAGAATCCAAGGACAGGGTAAGCAAACATTCTTCTTCACTGACATCAAAGACTGGAACGACCTACCCCAGTCAGTCCGTGAAAAGAGAACACTGTATTCCTTCAAACGTAGCCTGAAGGAACACCTGGACCGGACAGCTGCGAGAAGAGAGCACCAAGCTTATGTCTTCTATTAACCCGCTGAATACCAGCTAAATATTTATAAATGTACCACCCAGGACCGGCTGATTCTGAATTTTTTTTTTCCAGAAACAATAGCGAATGGGTTAGGAATGAAGGGAAAACCAAAAAAAAACGATCAAAAAGCTCAAACAATGGTCCTACGGAGCCCCCGAAAACGGATTTTACAAGAGTATAAAATTGAAGGCAATTTCCCAAAAAAAACATGTTTTTGCGCGCTCACGCGCACGCGGTTGAACTTTGAGAGTTTTCAACCATCGGCATGGGTGCGTGGGATACTTACACAGTTCCTATACAAATCTGAGCCCTCTGAGAGAGAGGTGCCATAGGACCGGAGTAATTGGGACCGGACCGGCCAGGACGCAACATATGAGTCACTGGGGTTTAGCGTTACATACATTGTGGACGCAAACGCTGCGTCGCTGGGGCTCAGTGGGTTAAATACGACATAAGAGATAGGCAAACCAAACTGAAATTATTACTGATTACGGATTACTGATATTTACTATAGGATGTAAGGTATCTTAAAATAACCCCCTAGAAATACTTTCTCTAAAGTATCTATTTCTTTTATCCTCCCCTTTTCCCCAGCTAACCTTATCCCACAAGGACCCCAATGGAAATACGCCTAACGGCCTTATTGGGCTATCCTTAGTTGGAATTATGCAAAGCTGGTACATGTCATATTTGTAACATACTATGTGGTACCAACTCTGTAAATTGCTAACTGAATAAATATTATTATTATTATTATTATTATTATTATGATATCTTACTTTAACTTTTAGTAGCCAAACTGGGTTGGATACTGAACCGGTATTCTCACAGATGTCCCATGCCCCCACTGCTGAGATTGAACTCAGGACTATAGTCAGTTACTAAGCAGGTGTAGTGTGATATTCTTCCCCGTGCAATTATGACCGGTTAAAGCAGCCTATATGCTTATCATTTGAACCAAAATTCGTTAAATCACGACTGTATTTCGATATATTTGTACTTAATGTTATTACATTAGGTTAGGTTGGTTAGGTTAAGTTAGTAAATACAATAACATTAGGTAAAAAGCCACCGAAATCGAATCGAGGTTAGAGGTAATGTCAAGGTATAGAGGCTGCGGCCATGGCACCTCAGCGATATGTCGAAATTCAGTTGTGATTTAACTGAATTTGGTTCAATGATAGGCATATAGGCTGTTTTAACATGTCACAATTACACGGGGAAGAATAGCACGTCACACCGGCACTCTACCAATGTGTCAAGAGAGGTACCCAATTTGGCAGGGTGATTTCAGTCAAGTGAGTTTTACATTCAATACCTGACACCAGTTTTCGCTCTACTACATAGATGATCTTAGTTAGCTTCGGAAATACCTCTCAGAATCATAGAGCTAGTTAGTGACAACATGAAAAAAGATGAGCCCACAAATAGCATGTACATGGCTGACATGTTTTGTCCGATTCGCTTGATTGATGGCTATGGGCCATAGCGATCCTTCCAAAAATCTTGCTATACAAGAAACAGGATGTTTAATTTTAAGGTCCCGAGAATCCAAGGACAGGGTAAGCAAACATACTTCTTCACTGCCACCAAAGACTGGAACGACCTACCCCAGTCAGTCCGTGAAAAGAGAATACTGTATTCCTTCAGACGTAGCCTGAAGGAACACCTGAACCGGACAGCTGCGAGAAGGGAGCACCAAGCTTATGTCTACTACTAAATACGACATAAGAGATAGACAAACCAAACTGAAATTATTACTGATTACGGATTACTGATATTTACTATAGGATGTAAGGTATCTTAACCCTTAAAAAGCGGCCCACCACTTAAGTCGAGTTAAATAAAGCTGGACTATGTGGCGGCGCTCGACATAACTCGAGTGGCAATTTCAGCACGTAATGTGGCTGAGAGAGAGAGACAAGTGGTGGCAGGAGACTAGCGAGCGTATGACTGCTCCAGACCACCGCGGCGAACCTACTGACACAAATCTCAGCTCCCTCCTCCCTCTCTCACTCGCTACATACTCAATTATGTACCGAAAGTACCGAATTACCTGCTTTTTTCACTCGCGTTGCACGGTTATTGCAAGAAAACTATCCATCATAGAAGGATCGTTATGGTGTCATTCGAAAGCTCTGTTTATGCCCTTTCAGGGATAGATACTTGTTTTACGTTCTGGGTCTTATTTAGGCATGAAAATTATCACGTAAACAGCCCTATTTTGGCTAAAAACACCCCGCTGGGCGGTACACATAAATAAACCGCATAGGCCGCTCGTAAGGTGTTAAAATAACCTCCTAGAAATACTTTCTCTAAAGTATCTATTTCTTTATCCTCCCCATTTCCCCAGCTAACCTAATCCCACAAGGACCCAAATGAAAATACGCCTAACGGCCTTATTGGGCTATCCTTAGTTGGAATTATGCAAGGCTGGTACATGTCATATTTGTAACATACTATGTGGTACCAACTCTGTAAATTGCTAACTGAATAAATATTATTATTATTATTATTATATAATTCTTTCTGTTTCTCCTTATTGGTGTTAAATGGTTTTGTTGATCAAATATTTACTAAGGATTACGATCAACCAGTGTCTGTACCTAATTTTAAAACACTTATCACATGACTCGAACTTAAGATCCGCATTATTGAGGTCGCGAATTACAGTAATATTATTAGTTAGCTTAGGTTATGCTCTTAAGCAACTTACAATTTTCTCCGTTTGGGGAAGAAAGATTCCTAAAAAAACGATTTGACGAACATCTATTACTCGTATCTAGCTACAATATCATCCATTCGATCATACCAGCCACATGTGCTGGGGATTGTACTCGTACACATGATAAAAGTTTATGTTAATGATCTTGGATCTTAAAATATATATTAGTTAACCATATATCTATCTTGACAAAATTTTCTTTATTTACTTTGCATTAATAGAAAACGAAATAGAGCAACAGGTACGATGGGTAACTTGCGTAATTTTAAACCACGCTATACAGTATTCTACAGTGCATGCTTACAGGAACAATTACTGGCATTAAGTCCTGGCAAGGTCCTCTTGGGTCAGATCACAGTTGAACGCCTCTTGATTGCTATTGATATTGGGAATAGGTGGGTCAAACTAGGAGAGAGGTGATTTAAAGAGGTTAAATGGAAACATTTTAGCGTCAGGCGGAAGCGATAAGGATATTCAGTCTCATGCTAAAAATTATGACTATATTGCTTATGATAATAGTGATGGTGCAACGGAAGATGGAAATGTCGGCAGAAATAAAGGTAAATTAGGTATAAATAAAATAAGTAAATTGAGAGTATATTATACAAACTGTAGGAGTCTACGTAATAAAATGAACGAACTTAGAGCCCTTGTTAGCAAAGAAAATATAGACATAATAGCGCTAACTGAAACGTGGATTAATACAGAAACCAGGCATTTTGTTAGCAGAATTTGATATACAAGGATATAGTCTGTTTAAATATGACCGAACAAGTAGCAGGGGTGGCGGTATAGCAGTGTTTGTCAGGAGTACATTAAAAAGCTGTATTGAATCAGGTATTAGACTAAATAACGATAATGAAAGTGTTTGGGTAGAGGTTAACGAAGGTAGTGAGACCATAGTTATTGGAGTTGTTTATAGACCGCCAAATATGAGTAGAAATGACGGAACGTCATTATGGGAGGAAATTAAAATGGCATCAAAGTTTAGCAATGTGTGTATTATGGGGGATTTTAATTTTCCGAATATAGATTGGCAGCATCATATAGGCGACTCAGATTCTGAGGGGTTTATTGAGGTAGAACAAGATAGTTTTTTATTTCAATTCATAGATACGCCGACTAGAGGCAATAATATTCTCGATTTAGTTTTCAGTAACAATGCACATATGATAAAAAATTTAGAGATAGGGGACCACCTAGGAAATAGTGACCACAATTCTGTGTATTTTAATATACAATGGAAAGGAAATACCAGAAAGAATACAACATTATTACCTGACTTCAGAAAAGCCAATTATGGGGGGTTAAGAAGAGCCCTATTGGCGGACCCTATAGTCAAAAAATTAAGTCGATCCAGGTGTCCAAATGAGTGTGCCCCTTCTCAGGCACCTGTCATCTTAAGTCAGGAAGAGACGTCAACCTTGGTAGAAACATACAATAATTTTATCGAGTCAGAATTCAATGCGCAAAATAAATATATCCCCAAAAGAAAATTTAGATCAACACAGAACCAACCCAAATGGATGAATAATAGACTATTAGATCTTCTAGGAAAAAAGAGAGGAATATATAGAAAAATTAAAAAAGGCAAAATTCACCTACTTGCTTACTATCAGAATCTATCAAGACAGGTAAAAAAGGATATTAGGAAAGAAAACAGAAATTATGAAATTAAGGTTGCCAATGACTCAAAAAATAATCCTAAAGCTTTTTACCAACTATATAAATCCAAGGCTAGAGATGTAATTGGTCCCCTTAAAACTTTGATAGGAGAAATGACAGAAAATTATTTAGAAATGTGCAGTACATTAAATAGTCAATTTCTTTCCGTTTTCACTAATGAAAATTTGGCACAGTTTCAAGAAGTCTGTAAGGTATATAGCGATAGTATAGAAAATAGGTTAAGTATGGTTACTATAAGTAGAAATGATGTGCTTAAGGAAATTGACAGACTGAAACCTCATAAATCGCCTGGTCCTGATGAGGTATATGCTAGAGTATTAAAAGAATGTAGAGATGAGTTAAGTTACCCATTAAAATTTCTATTTAACAAGTCATTAGAGACAGGTATAGTTCCAGAAGCTTGGAAGCTTGCAAACGTAGTTCCGATCTTCAAAAAAGGTGATAAATCAATAGCATCCAATTTCCGTCCCATTAGTCTTACATCAATCATAGGAAAGCTACTGGAGTCAATTATTGCTAGTAAAATTAGAAACCACTTACACATTTAATTTAATAAATTCTTCTCAGCATGGATTCACTCAGGGACGTTCTTGCCTTACTAATTTGCTTAGTTTTTTCTCAGAGGTATATGAAGCAGTAGATAATGACAAGTCATATGATATAATCTATTTAGATTTCAGTAAAGCTTTCGACAGAGTCCCTCATGAGAGATTGATGAGAAAGGTTGAGGTGCATGGAATAGGTGGGGCATTGTTGGGATGGATTAGGTTATGGCTAATTGGTAGGAAGCAGAGAGTCAGCATAAATGGTACCAAGTCAGAATGGGCAGCAGTCAAAAGTTGTGTCGCTCAGGGATCTGTAGTAGGTTCTCTGTTGTATGCTACATACATATATGACCTTGATTTAGGTATAACTAGTAGGATAAGTAAATTTGTAGACGATACCAAAATGGGGAGAAAAACTTATTCATATAGAGATATAGAGTGCCTCCAAAGGGATCTAGATACCTTACACGAATGGTCAGTAAAGTGGCAGATGAAGTTTAACATTGATAAATGCAAGGTATTAAAGATAGGGAACATGCATACAAATGTTAAATATAAACTAGCTAATATGGAATTAGAAAACTCAAATTGTGAGAAAGATCTAGGTGTGTTTGTTAGCAATGATTTGAAGCCCAGAAAACAGTGTACTGTATAAGCGTTCGAAATAAGGCAGCTTTAAGATACAATTACATAGGCAAATGGACGAGATGGGTGGATGGGACTGGTTAGCCTTGGTCGGCAACCCATCTAGGGGAGACAAACTTATAAAAATCCGGGTGGATGGGACTCGTCAGCCTTGGTCGGCAACCTGTCTAGGGGAGTAAACCTGATACAAATCCATACTGCTTATCTACGTGAAAGGCAGGTTAGTGGATGGACTAGCCGAACACCACTGTAGTAAAATAGTGCTAACAAGATACATAGAGGGCCTCAGAGCCGGATGGATCCTAAATTGAGTGGTCAATCCTGTAAGTCTCAGTAAACTGGCTCGGGTTGTCCCTCTTACAGGGAATAGGTCCGCTTGGGGGCGTTATGTGTATGGTCACCCTCATTAACCCGGGAGCTGTGGGGAGACTCTTAAGAGTTCCCCCGGCGGACTGCGGGAAGACTCTTAAGAGCAGAACTTTTGAACGCGTACCAAAACCGGGCGTTTATAGCCAGGCGGCTGAAAATTGGTGTGGGTATAGTACTACATGTCAACTCTCGACACCACCCTGCCACACGCTCGCCCCGCACTCGTGCAAGCACCACCGCGCCAGTAACCAAGCACTAGTCATGGAGCCCACACGTCCCTCACGCTCGCTCCCTGATGACACAACCAGCCCTCCTTCTGGTGGTGTTAGCCGCCGTGGAAGGCAGAGGGTGGCTGCTAAAGACCCTAGCTACCATTACGACACGCCCTACAGCTCTGAGGACGAAAGACCAGCACCCAAAGCACAGAAAACACGTGCAAGCACGGCAAATGTACAGAGGTCATTGGTGTTTCGGGACACTGCCACCACGACCCAGGCCACTGCAACAACCACTACCACCACCACTGCCACCACTGCCACCCCTGCCACCGGTACCAGCGACGCAGGAGGCCACCCTAGGGCTGCAGAACCTTCGGGGGCAGGAAAAATTATAGTCATAGGCAATTAAAGGGCGTAGGGAAGAGAACCCGTATGCCAGCCACAGTGACCCTACCACCACCACCACCACCAGCCACCCCTGGCCCGGCTGCCCCTGCTGCCCCTGCCGCCCCTGCTGCCCCTGCCCAAGGAAAAGGGAAGGGGAAGGGGAAGGGGAAAGGGAGAGGGAAAGCGACTGCTGGCCCTGCCGTCCCTGCCGGCCCTGCTGCCCCTGCCGCCCCTGCCGCCCCTGCCGCAGGAACAGAGAAAAGGGCGACAGGCACCACCATCATCTTGCCTGCCTCCAGGGCCACAAGACCACGCACCACTGCTGCCCCTGCCGCCGCCCCTGCTGTCCCTGTCCATAAGACCTCTCCCTGTTCAAAATTCTTTCTTGATAAGCGCGTTTTTTCTCACTTTCGTTTCTCAAGTATGCCGCCTTGACTCCTCGCTCAGATATGTTTGTGCTCTTGGGTTGAAGATTCTGATGTCGAAAAAAGCCCGTTGTCCCCTCGTCCAAAATCATCGAGCACTTACGTCCACTCTTGCTTCATTTGAAGTATTTGCAGTATTGTGAGCCAAGCGCTGTCCGTCCATAGGCAGAAGTTCCGGTTCGATTCTGACATCATGGCACACCTCGTCCAGCATTTGTGCAGTGATGTCTCGTACTTCATCATGCCGGATTCAGATGAATCCTCCTTTCTTACAAGTCATACAGTGGTCTGAGTTGTTTATTTCACCACATGCACATTTCAGCGGCAGGTTAGAAACTGGCCAACCATACCTCAAGGCTACGGCATCATTGAATTCTTGTTTATTTAAGCTGAAGCCTTTTTCCTTTATTGGTAATGAAGTGAGCCAATTTGAAGCCCCCGTGTCTTGTGCCATCTCAACTCTCATTTATTCCCTACAGTCGGTCTTAATTTGTTCTAGGATATGTTTCTGTCTCTCTTCTCTGCTATTTGTAATTTCCTGTCTTGCATTTCGTTGTTCCTCTTCGTCCACCTCTTCATTTTCATTTTGCTCCCGTATTTTTTCTGTCAGAGACGTAGTAAGCTTAAGGGAATTTTGGTACTCATGTGGTGCCGCCTCAGCTGGGTTTATGATCCCCATACCTCCGAGCCTTGGCGGAAGAGCTAATAGATCTCTTAGCTCTTGCGTGACGCCTTCCATCTCTGTTAAAGCAGGTATGAATGCTTCTCTGATTGCTTCTTCCAGCGGTTGGAGCATCTGTCCAATGTCGTGTACTGTTCTCATAAGAAAGGTCCATCTGTGCTTAACACCATATGTGAAGGCAGTATATGCAGCATGTGGTTCAGATTTCGCACACACACATTTCAGATTTCACACACACACACACACACACGGGGACACGAGTACACGCCACAACATACACTCATAATATCTCTCTCTCTCTCTCTCTCTCTCTCTCTCTCTCTCTCTCTCTCTCTCTCTCTCTCTCTCTCTCTCTCTCTCTCTCTCTCTCTCTCTCTCTCTCTCTCTCTCTCTCTCTCTCTCTCTCTCTCTCTCTCTCTCTCTCTCTCTCTCTCTCTCTCTCTCTCTCTCTCTCTCTCTCTCTCTCTCTCCTCTCTCTCTCTCTCTCTCTCTCTCTCTCTCTCTCTCTCTCTCTCACAACATCATTGCACTCCCTTTGAACACTATAGTAAACAAGGCTAACATAACCAAAGATAAGCTTTTTCTACCATCTCTTAATTATGGCTACAAAAAGAGAGTGGGGAAGAGGGATCGGGTGAACGAGACTCCCTGTGGTTAAGTGGCTAGAGCACAGATGAAAGAGATTGAGGGAGTGATGAGAAGGCGAGGATCGTATGAGAGGTGAAGTGGGAGGTTTGGTGATGAGGCGAGGTGTGAAGACTAAGATTTTGTGAGGGGTGAAGTGGGAGGGTTTGGTGATGAGGTGAAGTGAAAGGACCAGGGTCTGGTGTTGAGGTGATGTGAGAGAACCAGGGTTTGATGATGAGGTGATGTGAGAGAACCAGGGTTTGGTGTTGAGGTGATGTGAGAGGACCAGGGTTTGGTGATGAGGTGATGTGAGAGGACCATGGTTTGGTGATGAGGTGATGTGAGAGGACCAGGGTTTGGTGATGAGGTGATGTGAGAGGACCAGGGTTTGATGATGAGGTGATGTGAGAGGACCAGAGTTTGGTGATGAGGTGGTGTGAGAGGACCAGGGTTTGGTGATGAGGTGATGTGAGAGGACCAGGGTTTGGTGATGAGGTGATGTGAGAGAACCAGGGTTTGGTGATGAGGTGATGTGCGAGGAGCAGGGTTTGGTGATGAGATGATGTGAGAGGAGCAGGGTTTTGTGATGAGGTGATGTGAGAGGAACAGGGTTTGGTGATGAGGTGATGTGAGAGGAGCAGGGTTTGGTCATGAGGCGAGGTGAGTGAACCAGGGTTTGGTGATGAGGTTAGGTGAGAGAATCATGGTCTGGTGAAGAGGTGAGGTGAGAGGAGTAGACTGAGGTTTGGTGTAGAGGAAATACACTCACCAGCGACCCCTAGTAATGGACACAAGCTGTAAAAGAAGATTAGCGGAGAGAGAGAGAGAGAGAGTGAAAGAGCTACAAGGAGTTACAAGGAATAGTTAGTATCTCAGAGACCTTGCGGTCCTTTCCGAGGAGATACTCGAAGTGGAAGGAGAAAGACTGCTTAGTGCACTGCATTATTTACAGAGTGTGCAAAATACTATCTACTCTCTTCTTGAACTGCTCTACTGAAGAACTATTTACAACTTCGGAGGGAAGTTTGTTCCAGGTAGAACAGATCTTATATGTGAAAAAGTGTCCACAGATACTAGTGCTGAATCTTTTGAATTCTAATTTCCAGCCATGGCTGCGTGTTGCATTCATATTGAGACTAAACATTTTGCTATAATCCACATTGTCAAACCCATTAAGTATTTTAAAAACTTCAATGAGCTGACCTCATTGAAGAGACATTAAATGCCTATGGAGAGAGAGAGAGAGAGAGAGAGAGAGATTGGGGTTGTAATAAGAAACGAATATCAGTGTCAGCATAAGCATGGTTTAGAACACATAAGTAAAACAGTTAACATTATTTACAGCCACAACATTATGTACGTAATAATATAAATATAACTATAAACACACACACACACACAAATAAAACACACACACACAAATTATCTGCAATAAAATGATATATCTCAACCTTTAAAGAGATAGTGAAGGTTGTATATAGTAGCGTCCCCTGCACTACTATCATGGACTCTTTGTGTCAAATAGTTTCCAACAAATTAATACATTGTGAGCTATGATGTTAAAAACAAAGTAATATACGGTAAAATAGACAAATTTATAGTGGAGATGGATAGGCCCTTTAAGAGTTGGACAAGCCTAGTGGGGAAAAACATTGAAAAATACATTTTGTGTGCAACAATCTTACTTGCTCACGTGTTCCCAACTTTGACCCTGTAGAGTCAATTAATGACTAGTGATGGTGTTCCTCCTGTTCCAACTATCGTCCAATTGCGCTCATTTCTTGCATATCTGAAGTTTTTTAATATATTCTTAATTCAAAATTTCTCAATCATCTGTCTTCCCATAATTTTTCAGAATACCATTATTTGTTTTTATTGCCATTTTAATGCTGATCTCCTTTCTTACCTTACAGACTCTTGGTCATCCTCCATTTGGAACATCAGTGAGACCCTTTCTATTGCACTATGCATATCGAAAGACTTCGGATTATGTCCCTTTAACTGTGCCTTTATCTCAAATTTCCTTTCTAGCATTTCCATAGCTGTGATTATGGACGGTCATTGCTCACTTCCTCAACCTATCAACTCTTGTGCTCTTCAAGGTTCTGTCTTCTCTCCAGTTCTATTTATATTATTTATTAATGATCTTTTCCATTGTACCTCTAGTCCTATCCATTCATATGCTAATGATTCTACCTTAAACTTTAAACAGCGAAGCTATGGTATTTGAAAGTGCCCGCAAGGCAAACGTATTGAGGCTCATTCCCAACAAAAATCCTCATTATCTGATAGATACCTTTATTACTTATTCATATGTGCCTATTTTACGTTTAATATGAAGATATTAACATATCTTAATAAATAAAGGTCAATGTTTGTCTGTCTGTTTGTCAGTTACCCGACTTTTGTTACTAAACTCCTCCCACAGTTTTGGTGCCAGGTGGGAGTGTGGGGCACCGTTGGAAAGCCCAGGCTTTGGAGATGGTTTTAGGGGAGTTTAGTGGAAATCAGAGACGATCGGAGGTCGTTTCGAGGCCGAAATTGAAAAAATAAAATAAAAAAATGGCCGTTTGGGGCAGAAGGAGGCCTCCGATCGAAAAGGTGTATGGAACAAAAGTTGTTCGCAGCCCCCTAAAATGGGAGTACGAATGAGGTCAGATCCAAAATCAGAGGTCATTTAGCGGCCGAAATCGAGGTCGCCGTTTAATGAGGCACAGGGAGGTCGAGGCCGGTGATTATGGTAGTAGTAGTGGTGGTAGTAGTGATGGTGATTATGGTGGTACAGTATCTATCTATCTATATCTATCTATATATATTATTAAATCAGTTTGTGTGTCTGTTTGTCTGCCTGTGTGTTCTTAATAGGCGGCCACAGTTTTGGACATGGGGAGCTGCAACTTTGCATGTGGGTGTCAATTGACCTGGATCAGGTCATAGAGGGGGCGAGGCCACGATCGGAGGTCGTTTCGAGGCCGAAATTGAAAAACAATTGAAAAAAAATGGCCGTTTGGGGCAGAAGGAGGCCTCCGATCGAAAAGGTGTATGAAACGAAAGTTGTTCGCAGCCCCCCAAAATGGGAGTATGGATGAGGTCAGATCCAAAATCGTAGGTCATTTAGTGGCCGAAATCGAGGTCGCCGCTTAATGAGGCACAGGGAGGTCGAGGCCGGTGATTATGATAGTAGTAGTATTGTGATTGTGGTAGTAGTGATTGACGATGGTGATTATGGTAGTAGTAGTGGTGGTAGTAGTGATTTTAAACCCGGGCAACGCCGGGTACCCCTGCTAATAACAGCAATAAAACAAGTTAAAATAGTATTTGGGAGTGAAAAAAACAAAGAATCGCCGACCGGTTCATTCATGAGAGGAGAGCCGGCGTGCCTCACACCCTCCCCCTTTCCCTTATCGATCGACACTGACGTCTTGCAAGTGAAGTCTCTCTCTTGCTATGTTCTCTATATGCCTCCCCTTCGACCTTGAAACTGGGGGGGGGGGGATATTGGCGCAGAATATAAACTGATAAACAAGGAAATAAGAGGAAAAATAGGTGATAATTGAAGGGGAGGGGAAAAGGGGGGGGGTCTAAGTCATAGGATGAAACAATGATTGATTGAGGGAGAGAGCTTCAGAGTTCACTTGTTGAGTAGAAGAAAGATTGAGGAAATTTGTTAATTATTGGGTTGGAAAACTGGGCAGAGTAGGAGTGAGATTGTGTTGAAAGGTGTGTGCCTCCTACTCGCCATGTGGGAGGAAGTAAGTGTACTGCGAGAGTTCTTAAGAACACCGATTGTTTTAACTATTATTAACAATAAATAATGTATTTGTTTATCTGACGTCATACATAAATTTCCTTGTTTGTTATGTTAATTTCAAACTAAATTTTACTTCCATATTCTACTATTATTCAGTTTCGCTAGCCACATATTCCACATCAACTCGTGTTTTTCCTTGTTTTGTTTCTTCTTTTAATTATACCTATCTTCAGCGTCATCTCTCTCTCTCTCTCTCTCTCTCTCTCTCTCTCTCTCTCTCTCTCTCTCTCTCTCTCTCTCTATTATATATATATATATATATATATATATATATATATATTCATGGTGGTACAGGGTTACATTAAAGTACATGAAGATACAGGATATAATTTTTTTTTTTTTTTATATATATATATATATGAGAGTGGGTAGTGAGTAGCTCATGGAAATCCTTTCTTAACATGGTAGATAACTAACAGATTTTAGGTTGTTTCCAAAAATAAGTGTTAATTTTAATATTACTACCAACTACTAGGTCTGCTACAAGATGATTGTACTTTACTTGTACAGTAGCTGTGCTGCATTCAGCTTCCTAGCTAATAATTATACATTTTGTTACTGCATGGGGTTTACTAAGGAGCAGTTAATTGATGTCCTTACTTTTGCAGTAAGAGACTCAGCTATTATACTGGCAGGAGGGTTGAAGGGGGCGAGCATAGCTCTCTCCCTATGTCATATCCTTCTCAACATCCAGAGGGGCTGTGCCGATATACAGGTGCAGAGGGGACCGGTAGTGTACCAGGTCAACACAAAGCAAGTATTGAGAGACCTCGTCACACAGAAATCACACACAAATGAAATTTCTGTCACCATTCCTGCCTGGTCAATTTCATACATCGGGAAGACGCAGCGTCCTAGCAAGTACTCTAGCACGACCTCGCTACACCTGCTTTGCTACACTCTAATTAGCTGCGGAGATGTAGAGACCAACCCAGGCCCTAGTTCAAATTGAAGAAACCTCACCACGAAACAAGTAAGGAAGACACCAACCTTTCAACAGTCCCTAGCAACAAAGTTCAAAACAACGAGCTAGCATCAGCGGCTCCCCTCACCCACACAACTGATGCCGCCAGACACACACTGCCACCTAAATACCTGTACCCTGCCAACACCACACTGCCACCAGCCGTACCATCACTACCACATATATCAGCGACCCAAGTATCTCAACATGCAACCAGAACACCTAAAAAAACAGGAAGCTCTAGCAAACACATCATCAATGAAGCAACAGCATCGAACAACAACGACAACAACAGTAACCAACCACCTCTGAGCCAGTGCCATGGGGAGGTAGGGAGCGTAGGCCTATGTGCTTCCCCTCCTCCCACACCACGTCGCCGCTGCCCAGCTGATCAACCGAACCTCAATCCCAGCTCCAGACGTACGATAAACAGTAAATGGAAATAATGTATAGTCTGTGCTATTGGATTCAACAATAGTACACTTTCACAATGCAATAGTTGTAATGAAATTGTACATAACCGATTTACTTACGTTAACAGTAGAAACGAAGTGGAATGTGTTAAATGTGGGACATCAAATGTACAAACTCAGGCAAACATTTGTGATAACCTCAGTTCACACATGCACGAATTAACGTCCCATCCGGCCACGACCCAAAAAATAGGAAGGACGGCATCAATCTGGAGACCCCATGGTCTGTCCATCCCCGACCCCTTTTGCTCGGTTCACACATGCACGAATAAACCTTTCGTCTATCCCTGACCCCTTAATTTGCCTGCAAATGAGCAAGGACGCCAGCAAAATCGCCTATGATCGGTACACGGACGTGCGGTGTCACCAGCTCACGTGACGCGACGGTGACACATCGCCGACTCTCCTTCCAACGTTTTTTTGCCGCCGTTCTCATCCCGTTCGTCGGGGTCTAGACGCCGAATGCTCCCGTGGGTGTCCCGGCCTGACACGTTTTGTGGCAGTTGCCCCAGCCCACGCCGACCATTTTATGCATGCATAAAATGTTCACCGCCTCCCGCCCCGCGTCCCGTGTGCTGGCAACACCACACGTCCCTGTACCGACCATAGGCGATTTTGCCGGCGTCCTTGCCCGTTTGCAGGCGAATCAAGAGGTCAGGGCCGGACGGGATGTTAATTCGTGTATGTGTGAACCGAGCTATATATGTGAATCACCCATAACACGTCGACAGAGAATCCAAACCTGTGTGAAGTGTAAAGCTGTAGCACACATGAAGTGCATTTCTAAGAAGACCGACAGTAAAGAACATGACTTTTTATGCAATAAGTGTGCCTTGCATATATTACCAAATGGTAATGTAAATGAACTAAATATCAACTCAGAATCCAGCCAGGACACATTCAAAGATGAATATAGAGTTTTCACCAACAAAGGGCTCCATCTTATCCACATCAACGCCAGATCAATGTATCATAAATTGTCAGAAATAAACTTGTTAGCTAATAAGGCTAAAGCTTCAATAATTGCAATTACAGAAACCTGGCTGGACTCTAGTATAAATGATGGTGAAATAAACATTCAAGGTTTCAATATGGTTCGTAATGATCGTAACAGACAAGGGGGTGGAGTATGTCTGTATGTAAAAAACAACCTCACACACACAACTAGGAACGATCTCCATGTAGAAAACCACGAAGCTCTTTGGATTGACTTACACCTAGGACAAAACCCATCACAATTGGAGTGTGCTATAGGCCACCAGACGACACACAATTCTTAAACAAATTTGAACGAACCTCTTCATTACTAGACCCCCGGAATGAATCTATTATACTAGGGGATTTTAACTTGTGTTACAAACAACGAAATAATAGGCTTGTACGAGAATACAGGCACATACTGACAATGCACAATCACAAACAACTTATCACAACCCCCACACGTATCTCTGATAACACTGCTACAATATTAGACCATGTAAATTGTAACAGAGAGGACAAAATATCACAATCAGGAGTTATACAAACGGGGATAAGTGATCACTTCGTCACATATTGTACACGTAAAACTAAAAAAAATACCCTAGAGAATCACAAGGTCATTAGAACAAGGTCACTCAGAAACTACAACAACAATTTTTTTTTGGAGATTTTATGGAATACAGATAAATGGTCTCCAGTGTTTGGAAATACAAACGTTAATGACACATGGGTTAGCTTCAGAACCATCATCACAAGCATCCGAGACGAAATAGCTCTTCTGAAAGACATACGAATTAAATCAAGGTCAGACCCATGGATCAACAATGACATACTACACCATCTGGAACACAGAGACAATCTGTTAAAAAGGCTAGTGAAACATAGACAGGATCAAGGACTGAAACATGAGTTCAACAGGGCTAGGAATAAACTAAGTAGGAAAATTAAATCAGCTAAATCTAATTATTTCCACAGTAAGGCAGAGGAATATCAGAGTAACCACAAAAAACTATGGAGGCACTTAAAAACAAAGGGCTACAGCAACAAGGAAAGGGATTCATCTAACACTAATATTGCTCTCAAAATTAATGATCAGGTTTGCCATGATAAACGACAAATTTCAACCTACTTCAACTCCTTCTTCACCTCCATAGCAAACACACTAGCACAGAACCTACCACAACCTCCCAATAAATACACCACAACAACTGCCACCTTTCAAAATTTCTACAGGGATAAAGGCATACACCCAAACACTTTTAGATTGCAAAATGTTACACCAAAATACACATTGGAGGAGCTCTCTAACCTAAATGTACATAAAAGCACAGGACCGGACAAAATTCCTGCCAAATTTCTACGAGATGGAGCCATTGGTATAGCAGGTCCCCTAACCCACACCATCAACCTGTCAATTAACACCAACACTGTACCTGCTGAACTGAAGGAAGCTATTGTAACCCCTCTATTCAAGAAAGGAAATCAATTAGATGTTAGTAACTACAGACCAGTTAGCATAATATTATGAATTGTATCAAAAATCCTTGAAAGAGCTGTATACACCCAAATTGAACACTACCTCAAAGAAAATTATCTATTATATAAGTTTCAATCAGGTTTCAGAGGCATGTACTCGACAGACTCCTGTCTCATCCATTTAACAGTTCACATTCATAAAGAAATGTCTAAAGGTAACTACACCGGTATGGTTCTTCTTGATCTACAAAAAGCGTTTGATACAGTAGACCATACTATCCTATGTAATAAACTACAAGCAATGGGCATTGGGTCAGTGAAATGGTTTAAATCTTATCTAAGTGGTAGAACACAAAGAGTCAAAATTGATGATAATCTTTCTGATCCTTTGCCAAATAACTGTGGGGGCCCGCAGGAAAGCATCCTTTTTTTGTTTTTGTTTTGTTTAAGAGACAATAAACGGAGGAAGGAAAAACACAGATAAAACAAAAAGGTCCATGTACCTAAAGGCATCCTCCATTCATAAAATGTTTGTAACAACTGGATTTAAACATTTGTAGATTGTAAGTTTGTGGAAAGCAATTCGAGGGAAGTTAATTCCAAAGAGTAGTAGTTCTAGGGATAAATGAATTTTAATAAGCAGAAGTTCTGCATTGTGAAGGAGAAAGTGTAAATTCATGGGCGCTCTCAGCTGCCCTAGTTCTACGGGGAAAGATGTGGAGAGGCGGCACAATTGAAGCAAGTTCCTCGGAACAATTGCTGTGAAAATATCTGTAGAATAATGCAAGGGATGCAACGTTTCTTCGTATGGATAATGTAGGAAGGTCCTGTGTGATTGCAGGGTTATTGATTAATCTAATAGCTTTATTTTGAATTTTGTCCAACTGCCTCAATGCAACCACTCCACAGAGGTGAACAGTAATCCATCTGAGAACGCACATTACTTTTATATAACGGCCAACTGCTCGTCAGTGAAGAATTCTCGAACTCTGTACAGGAGTCCCAGTTTTTTAGAGGCATTCTTAGCAATGCTTCTAACATAATGTGTCCAGCTCAAGTTAGTAGTTAATGTTACACCGAGAATGTCAATACTAGGGGAAGTGGGAATATTTACATCATTAAAACATCCTTGGTCCCTTACTCTTTCTCTGTTATGTGAACGACATGGAACTGAGCGTATCGTGTAAATTATTACTGTATGCTGACGACAGTGTGCTTCTGGTTTCAGGAAAAGACCCAATAAGTATTGCCGCCTCACTTTCCAAAGAACTAGAATCGTGTAGTGATTGGCTAGTGGACAATAGACTATCTCTTCACTTGGGCCAGACAGAAGCCATCTTATGTGGAACAAAACGCAAATTGAAAGACATTGAGGGCTTCTCGGACAACTGTAATGATATTCCCATAACAACATTGTCACAAGTGAAATATCTCTGACAAAAACTAGACTCGACTCTGTCAGGTGAAACAATCTTGGATCCTGAGTAAATGTAGAGCACGTATTAAATACCTGTATAGACAGGTGGGATGCTTGCCAGCGGCGACCAAAAAGACCCTATGCCAAGCGTTTGTTCAATGTCATTTTGACTATTCTGTGTCATCCTGGTACTCTGCATCATCTAAATCAGCAAAGCACAAACTTCAGGTCACTCAAAATAAAATGGTTAGGTTCATGCTGAACCTAGGACCCAAATCGCATATTGGACAGGAACAACTTCAGTCACTTGGTATGCTCAATGTCTCTGACAGGGCCAAACAAATCAGACTCATAAATGCCTTCAAGATATTTTATGATAGGGCTCCAGAGTATTTAAAGAGTAATTTTGTTAAAGCAAATGAGAGGATTGGACACAACACAAGGAATAGGATGTATAATTTTACGGTCCCGAGAATCCAAGGACAGGGTAAGCTAACATTCTTCTTCACTGTAATCAAAGACTGGAACAACCTACCCCAGTCAGTCCGTGAAAAGAGAACACTGTATTCCTTCAGACGTAGCTTGAAGGAGCACCTGAACCGGACAGCTGCGAGAAGGGAGCACCAAGCTTATGTCTACTACTAAATACGATATAAGAGATAGGCAAAACAAACTGAAATGATTACTAAAATATTTTGACCAGTCCAACTATAGAATGTAAGGTATCTTAATATAAACCCCTAAAAATACTTTCTCTAAAGTATCTACTTATTTTATCCTCCCCTTTTTCCCCAGCTGACCTACTCCCACAAGGACCCCAATGGAAATACGCCTAACGGCCTTATTGGGTTATCCTTAGTTAGAATTATGCAAAGCTGGTACATGTCATATTTGTAACATATTATGTGGTACCAACATTGTAAAATGTTAACTGAATAAATATTATTATTATTATTATTATTATTATTATTATTATTCTAACCATCTGTATACGCAAACGGATAGCATATCGATGAGATCAGCTGAATCTACTTTCATTAATAGTTCCCTGTGCTTTCACGAACAAAATATTGGCTTTGGAGAACTCCCCATGAATTGAAGCCCATCTATTACAAGCATTTCATAGACGACTCTTTCCTCCTCATTAAACACCCTTATCACATCTCCCAATTATATGAGTATATATATTCCAAACATTCTGTCAGATTCACCGTAGAAAAAGGAAAACAATGTATCATTATCATGACGATGTGCAGTATATGTTTCCCGAAAAGTCAACTCTATTTCTACCTCTATATTAAGAAAGCAAGTTTTCATACGACTGGTGAGTCGTTATCTCTCTTTCATTCCGGAATCTTTCAAGCTAAACCCAATAAAATCTCTGTTAAATCGAGGATATATCATATGCTCTGCATGGACGTCCTAAGTTGCTACCCAACAATACGTCTCAATTAAACACAAATGGCACATAAGATATTAAACTCCCGTACAATGGACACCTTAGCTTCTTTAGCATTCAAGAAAGGCTGATCATTATATTGAATGAGTTCTTTCGATATATTAAATGCAATTACATTTTCACCAAATCCTGCAAAATTGGAATTTTTTCAAGCATGCATAAGATCTCACTTCTAATATAATTTACCAGTTTCCATGTTCCAACTGTACATTTATAAAGTCGGCGAAACTGAACGAGATTTAAGACTTAAATTTGCTAAACACATGGGCGGATCTTCCCGATCATATTTTTTATTTCCCCTTTAAATTCTGCTATTCGTACACAATTTCATAACAATGATCAACTATTTAATATACAAAAAAAAAATCCATTCTATGTCAAGCTAGGAACCCCCAACAACTTACTAATATTACAATATTTATAGATGAAACACTTCTCTCCAGAATTAAATAATTTTACATCTTGCCCTCTTTCAACCTTAAAATTAAATTCGAAAACCAAAGTATTTTGTACATCACACATCTGTTTCTACCCACTGTTAGTTCATTACCAGTATCGAGGGATGCAACACCTACCTCAGGCTTAGACATTTCAATGACTTGCGAAATTATTGAGTTTGTCGCGTCGTCTCACGGCTTTAGTTAACTTGTCGAACTTAGTTAACCCTTTCAGTACCAGTGGCGTCCTTTAAACTTTACACTGGCAACTATTTGACGATTGTATTCAGTTTGAAAAGGGCCTCCAGCATTTAACAGACATCGATCTATGTCGCTTAACCATTGTAACTACCACAGTTCCTTCTTAAACTGCACAATATTGTCTAAAAATAGGCCTAGCTAGAATAAGATTAAAAAGACGTCGCCGGTACAGAAGGGGTCAACAATCTTATTTATCTAAACCAAACCAGTTGATCAAGGTGCGATATAACTCATTATATTCCTCCATGCCGCTCTCCTAGACAAAGTTGAAAGGAAGGCCTTTCGTATCATTAACTCCCGTCCACTCACCAACTCTCTGCAATCTCTCTCTCTCTCCGCCGCAATGTTGCATCTCTCTCGCTATTCTATCGCTACTATAATAATCAGTGTTCCTCAGAGCTATCCCAGTGCATACCACCTCCTTTACGTAGGGCACGTGGTACCCGTCTTGCAACTCAATCCCACCCCTACTCTGTGCAACTCTCCAACCCAAGAGTGAAACGTTACTCTCAAACTTTCTTCTACTCAACAGCTGAGCTCTGGAACTCTCTCCCAGAATCAGTCTTTCCCTCTTCCTATGACTTAAATTGCTTCAAACTCCGTGTGTCCAGGCATTTTGGCTCGAACGTCCCTTGATTTTGGCCCTGTCACTCTTTCAACTATGGGGGAGGCACTCGCTATAGGCAGTTATGCCTTTTGCCTCCCTCAATCACATAGAAAAAAAAAAAAAAAAAAAAAAAAAATGCAACCTACGATCACTTACCATCCACTCAAACCACCCACCATCACCTGTTGTTCTTCCCCACATTACTGACTATCCCCAAAATTACCTATTTCTATCAACCAACACTACTGCTCATCACAATATTTACTTAGACATAAGATCTCTCTCTCTCTCTCTCTCTCTCTCTCTCTCTCTCTCTCTCTCTCTCTCTCTCTCTCTCTCTCTCTCTCTCTCTCTCTCTCTCTCCTCTCTCTCTCTCTCTCTCTCTCTCTCTCTCTCTCTCTCTCTCTCTCTCTCTCTCTCTCTCTCTCTCTCTCTCTCTCTCTCTCTCTCTCTCTCTCTCTCTCTCTCTCTCTCTCTCTCTCTCTCTCTCTCTCTTCGTCAGATGACGAAGAGGAAATAGAAGAAGTCCGGCTCGTGGGAGACTCGATGATACGTGGTCAGCTCACAGAGTTTTGCGCCAGGGCACCTAAGACCAGGAAGCGTTTTTGTATCCCTGGTGGTGGTGTGGATGACGTACTTGCAGCAGTTGACGAAGTATCAAAGTTGGCCCCTGCTAATACAATGTACGTCATCCACGTTGGATCCAACGATGTACAGCGAACCCGGTCGGAAGATTTGCTTTTAAAGTACCAGCAGCTGATCAAGTCGTTTAAGGAGAAGTCATCAAGGATCATCGTCTCAGGAATCGTCCCCCGGCTCGGTGTAGAGAGCCGATTTTACAACATAGCCACCAGCACAAATCGTTTGTTTAGCAAACCTCTGCAGGAAGGAGAACGTGGGATTCGTCGACACCTGGGACAATTTCTACTACGATGACTATTTGTTTTCGGACGATGGAGTTCATCTGAACCAGGTGGGAGCAGCGCGTTTTGGGCGTCTTCTCAACGATGCGGTGAAGGATTTTCGGAGAAGAAATCGACTCAGCACAGGACAACCAGGAAGGAGGACCGAAGACAGCGAGGACGGCAATCTACAAAGGAATTAAATACTAATCCGTTAAGAACCGCGAATTTGGATAAAGCTCCACCAACACGACCCAAATTCAAAACCGTCAGGGATAACGACCGAGGACCGAGGACAGCTATGAATGTAAATGTAGATCCGACCAGAACCAAAAATTCGATGAAAGAACGATCTGCGAGTTCTAAAACCGCAACTTTAAAGGTTTTCTATGCAAACGCTCGTAGCATACGCAATAAATTTTCAGATTTAGAGGAACTAGTGTTTACAGAAAATTATGATGTGATTGGCATAACAGAATCTTGGCTCAATACACAAGATAGAGACTTTTTAGCAGAGTATTCACTTCCCGGTTATGTAATGTTTGAGAACAGCCGAATAAATAAAAATGGAGGTGGCGTTTTATTTTATATCAAAGAAAGTCTTAACCCGACCCTCGTGTCAAAACCTCAAATTGTGAATGTCGACACATCTTTTGTGCTAATAAAGAATAATAAAGGTACAAAAATAATACTTGCATTAATATACAGACCTCCAGCTCAATCAGTGCAAACTGACCGAGAAATTTACGAACAAATTGCAGATGTAAGTAACTCCCAAGATACCGTAATTTTTGGCGACTTTAATTTACCTGTGACCAAGTGGGGCGATACTCTTACTTCACACTCCGGACATGACTTGTATACGAACTTGCAAGAGAGTTCGCTTTATCAATTTGTTCGAATGCCGACCCGTGGTAATAACGTTCTTGACATTGTACTTGCAACAAAAGAAGAATTGATAGAGAATTTGAATGTTGGTGATGAATTCAGTAACAGCGACCATCGTACGATAACTTTCACTTTAAAGTTTACTAGTAACGAACCAAATAGTAGCATCGAAAAAGTCCCTAATTTCAAGAAAGCAAACTTCCATAAACTTAGAGCTATGTTTAAAGAAACTGACTGGAGCTTTTTAATTAACAATAACGACATAAATACATCTTGGAAGTTATTCGAAACCACTTACCTAAAAGCAGTGCAAGACTGCATACCATCGAAAATACGGCGTCCAGGCCATAATAATAAGCCCAAATGGTGGAATAAAGATATTTCAAACTGCCTGCTTGCTAAAAAATTTGCTAATGATAGATTAAAATCCTCACAAAATGACGAAGAACGGGTGAAATTTGTAGAGCTACGACGCAAAGCCAAAAAGTTAATTAAGCAAAGTAAAAAGACCTTAGAGTTACATATTGCGAATCAAAGTAAAACAAACCCGAAAGAATTCTATAGTTATATCAGAAAGAAAAAAGTAGTTACTTCAACTGTTGGACCGTTAGTCGATGAAAAAGGAGAATACACCAAAGATGAAGTACAAATGAGTAATGCCCTCAATACCTTCTTTGCATCAGTTTTTACAACAGAAGACCTCAGTGATATCCCTACACCATCGCCGATTCAGATTGATAATTCAGATGTTCTAAGCAATATCACCGTTACAGAGAGAGAAGTATTGAATTGTTTAGATAAACTCAAGGTAAATAAAACGCCAGGACCTGATACAATCTCGCCTAGAGTTCTAAAGGAAGCTAAGAATGAGCTCTCCAAACCACTGACATTACTATTCAATAAATCCTTGCAGTCTGGAACTATGCCTGATCAGTGGAAGCTAGCCAACGTAACACCGATATTCAAAAAAGGCAGCAAATCCCTACCCAGTAACTATCGTCCAATTAGCTTAACCTCAGTTGTATGTAAAATGCTAGAAACGGTCATACGAGACAGACTCGTAAATCACTTGGAGGAAAATAACATACTTAAAGATACTCAACACGGCTTTCGTAAAAAACGTTCCTGTTTAACAAACCTCTTAGACTTCTTCCACGATATCCTCAACCTCTACGATGAGAGTAAAGCTGTAGATATTATATACCTTGATTTTCAAAAGGCCTTTGACAAAGTTCCCCACAAACGTTTACTGCTAAAACTAAAAGCGCATGGAATACAAGACGGTGTGTTGAAATGGATAGAAAATTGGCTCAGCAACAGAAAGCAAAGGGTAGTCATAAACGGTAAGGCATCTAAATGGACCAATGTAAGTAGCGGGGTACCCCAGGGATCGGTACTAGGACCAATTCTCTTTCTAATTTACATCAACGACATAGATGAGGGTCTCACCTGCACAATCTCAAAATTTGCTGACGATACAAAAATTGCAAATAGCGTACTCTCAAAAGAACAAGTTGACGATATGCAACACAATCTAGATAAATTGTCATGTTGGGCCCAAATTTGGCAAATGAGTTTCAATGCGGATAAATGTAAAGTACTACATATCGGATACCTAAATGAGAAAGCAAACTATTCGATGAATGGCACTCAGCTTAAGAATGTAAACAGAGAAACTGATCTGGGAGTAACAATATCGAGTAACCTAAAACCGAGTCAACAATGTTCAGAAGTTGTTAAGAAGGCAAACAAAATAATTGGCTTTATAGGCAGGTCATTTGAGCATAAATCCAAAGAAGTTATCCTAACCCTTTACAATTCCTTAGTCCGCCCTCTTCTGGAATACTGCGTTCAATCCTGGTGCCCTTATTACCAAAAAGATATAAACAAGCTAGAACGAGTTCAACGTAGAGTTACCAAAATGATACCTAGCCTAAAGAACAAACCATACGAAGAGCGTCTTAGAGAATTAAATCTATTTCCTTTAACCCAGCGCAGATTAAGAGGCGACTTAATTCAAGTGTTCAAAATCATCAAAGGCATCGACAATATGAACTGTAGTAAGTACTTCACTATCGACCAATCTAATTACACGCGGGGAAACGGTTGCAAAATTATTGGTAAATCTTTTAACTCGCACGAATCTAAGAATTTCTTCTTCAATCGAGTTGTCAACTTGTGGAATGGGCTTCCCCGAGACGTTATAGACTGCAGCACCGTTGATTCATTTAAATTCCGCCTAGACAAATATCTCGCATCAAACCCGCGACTGACTGCGTTTGTAAATGAATAACTTTATCCTCCCCTCAGTTACTAACCCATATGTCCCCTACTAACTTCCTAGTCCTGCCACGTTAGTGGCAGGGCAGTAGTTCCCTTTCCAATGTTCCCTTACCCACTCTAAACCACTGTTTGGACACTTGATCCTCAGTGTTTTGGAGGACAAGCAACCTAGAAGGGTCACTAGATCTGTTGTTGCTTGATTTCCTTTGTACTCCTTTGTACTCTCTCTCTCTCTCTCTCTCTCTCTCTCTCTCTCTCTCTCTCTCTCTCTCTCTCTCTCTCTCCGATACCCCAGGGATCGGTACTAGGACCAATTCTCTTTCTAATTTACATCAACGACATAGATGAGGGTCTCACCTGCACAGTCTCAAAATTTGCTGACGATACAAAAATTGCAAATAGCGTACTCTCAAAAGAACAAGTTGATGATATGCAACACAATCTAGATAAATTGTCATGTTGGGCCCAAATTTGGCAAATGAGTTTCAATGCGGATAAATGTAAAGTACTACATGTCGGATACCTAAATGAGAAAGCAAACTATTCGATGAATGGCACTCAGCTTAAGAATGTAAACAGAGAAACTGATCTGGGAGTAACAATATCGAGTAACCTAAAACCGAGTCAACAATGTTCAGAAGTTGTTAAGAAGGCAAACAAAATAATTGGCTTTATAGGCAGGTCATTTGAGCATAAATCCAAAGAAGTTATCCTAACCCTTTACAATTCCTTAGTCCGCCCTCTTCTGGAATACTGCGTTCAATCCTGGTGCCCTTATTACCAAAAAGATATAAACAAGCTAGAACGAGTTCAACGTAGAGTTACCAAAATTATACCTAGCCTAAAGAACAAACCATACGAAGAGCGTATTAGAGAATTAAATCTATTTCCTTTAACCCAGCGCAGATTAAGAGGCGACTTAATTCAAGTGTTCAAAATCATCAAAGGCATCGACAATATGAACTGTAGTAAGTACTTCACTATCGACCAATCTAATTACACGGGGGGGAAACGGTTGCAAAATTATTGGTAAATCTTTTAACTCGCACGAATCTAAGAATTTCTTCTTCAATCGAGTTGTCAACTTGTGGAATGGGCTTCCCCGAGACGTTATAGACTGCAGCACCGTTGATTCATTTAAATTCCGCCTAGACAAATATCTCGCATCAAACCCGCGACTGACTGCGTTTGTAAATGAATAACTTTATCCTCCCCTCAGTTACTAACCCATATGTCCCCTACTAACTTCCTAGTCCTGCCACGTTAGTGGCAGGGCAGTAGTTCCCTTTCCAATGTTCCCTTACCCACTCTAAACCACTGTTTGGACACTTGATCCTCAGTGTTTTGGAGGACAAGCAGCCTAGAAGAGTCACTAGATCTGTTGTTGCTTGATTTCCTTTGTACTCCTTTGTACTCTCTCTCGCTCTCGCTCTCTCTCTCTCTCTCTCTCTCTCACTTACTACGCATTCCTTGGGGGCGTTTACTCACGCATTTCGCAGGTCACCGATATAGCGGAACACAGGCACGATGGCACTGGTAGGCTCAGTGTCTCCCAACCCGTCAGAGAAGGTACCGGTACGCGCTCTCCCTCCCTTGCTCCTGGTGTTCCTTCGGTCTCCACTAACCAAGAGAAACAACAATATAAACCTTTTGGTTACAAAATCGTAAATTTAAGTAAACAAGCAACACATAGGACTGTGACAAATGATGACTGACATATCATTTTTTATGTAAATCACGTATTTCAGTTTCCGTGATAATTTTAATACAAATAATGCTACTAAGACTATGAACCTATCTATCACGGCTATGCATGTTAATGAAACATGAATTAAGCGAAGATATATTATAACGATAACAGATATAAATAGATACATCCAACTAACAGTGATTGGTGTGATGGGTGGGTGTTAGATCATTACAGAGCGATGACATTCCTGTTCTTGATGAAGATAAAGTAGCCACAAACATACTGGGTGAAACAGGTGCTATAACAATTGTCTGTTAACTGTGACTGAATCAAACACACGCTATTTAACCCCCTCTTCTGTACCAGCGACGTTATTTTAGTTTTATTCTAGCTAGTAAAAGCGGTGAAGGGAGATATTTCGAAGCCTGTTAATTGCAGGAAGCCCTATTTGAAGTTAATACTATCATTTAATAGTAGCCAAGCTAAAATTCAAAGGAAGTCACGGATACTGAATGAGTTAAACACAATTGGATGATATTTGTTACACACTAAGTTGTAAACGTATACATGACCGTGAAAATTTCCTCAATCATGGTAATATGAAAGAGTGCACTAGGTGAACATAAAGAGTGCACTAGGTGAACATAAAGAGTGCACTAGGTGAACATAAAGAGTGCACTAGGTGAACATAAAGAGTGCACTAGGTGAACATAAAGAGTGCACTAGGTGAACATAAAGAGTGCACTAGGTGAACATAAAGAGTTCACTAGGTGAACATAAAGAGTGCACTAGGTGAACATAAAGAGTGCACTAGGTGAACATAAAGAGTTCACTAGGTGAACATAAAGAGTTCACTAGGTGAACATAAAGAGTGCACTAGGTGAACATAAAGAGTGCACTAGGTGAACATAAACTTTGTGTGGTGTTGGTAGTCCCCTTAAAGTTGGTGACATACATGGTGATAGTGTGGTGGGTGGGTGGAGAAGGAGGACTATTATGGGTCCTTCTCTTCCTCTTCCACCTCACAGGCAGCTTCCACCACCAACACCACTATCATCACCAGCACTTCCTCCACCATCACCACCACAACAACAACCAGCACAACCACACAGGTCAGTCAGATACTAAACAACAATAAACTAAATCATATTAGGCCTACAATGTCATTACTATTCACAAATGTCATCATTTCAGTGTACATGCCTTAATCAACCATTGTATTATTTCCCTCCCTAGACCTCCATCAAGCTTAATAAACGCCTAAGATTTGTGTATTTTTTCAGTAGGAAAATTTCCCGGTCAAAGACTCGCAATCGCTCACCCGGAAAACAAATAATTCCTAAATTGTACGAAATGTTTTAAAATCGGTGAACTTATTATTTCACATTTTTTTCTTCTTCGTATTTGCTATCCATTCCTTCTACTTTTCCTTTGCTATCTCTACTAGAATTAAGTCCTGACCATCTCACTAGGATTGTAAGGTCTGTGTGGCCAGTGTATCCATGTACATCTATGTAAATATCTCTCGTTATATATATACTGTATAATGTATATATATATATATATATATATATACCGGTATATATATATATATATATATATATATATATATATATATATATATATATCGTGAGAGAGAGAGAGAGAGATGCAATTTAGTTAACGCTACACATACTGCTATTTTAATAATATGCAAATGACGTTTTGTGGTGAATTGGTTAGATAACTCGGCTCACCACGGATAGACTCAAATATTATCCCTATGCAATATTATACACATTGGTGGTATGATCACACCCACTGTCTCTTTTCACCTACCAATTTGAACCCAGAGTAATTGAACTTGTGTGACGTCCCATCTGAAAAGATAATATGCGTTGATACCTGAATGATATCAATTATGTAATCAATCAAATACATTTATTTCAGTAATTTGTATTATCCTTCTCTAGTACTTTCTGCTAGTGTTTGCAAGTGTGCGTGTGTGTGTGTGTTTGTGTGGCACCAGGCTACGTGACCACCAGCTATCACTTTAAGAACCTTGGTGGTCTAGTTGGTTTGGTGCTGAACTGATGCACTACTCACTCGGGTTCGAGGTCATATCGCAAAATATTTTAAATATATCAAAGCAATATTTATGTTCGATGGAATTACTTTAAATAACAATCATTAAATATATATATGTTAAATAATATTGTACACCTATTTAAAGTACGAATTATAATAAATATTCTATCAAAACAGTGTCATACACTAAAAAGCTCAATTAAAGGGATCAAGAATGGAATATAAAATGTCTCCATCGGACTGTCCCCTGGTTTGGATTCCACTTAATACCCTGGACCACTACCTACTTCTCTAGCTATGAATGTTTGCAACATTCGCAGCATATCTTCTAACTTCCTCTCTGTGGTAAACCATCTCTTTTCTACCAAACCTAACCTACTTTCCCTCACTGAAACCCAGTCCTCTAGGGTAACAGGCAGCAAACCTTTCTCTGTATCCTCCTACTATATCTATCCTCAATTCAAAGCCAAAGGTGGATGTTGTGTGTATGTATACAACAATCTTACTGGCTTTTGTTCCCAGCATTGACTCTTCTAAATTCTCAACTCTCTGGCTTAAGCTATCTTGTCACTCTCTCACTAAAAATATTTACTCTGTGTATCTCTCCCCTATTACTTCTGACTGTTAAAAATTCTTTGACTATATAACTTCTAAAGTGGAACATATTCTATCCATCTCTCCCTTCCCTGAAATCTCCATCTTTGGGATTTCAATGTTCACTACCACCAATGGCGGCTCTCCTCTCATCTGACCGACCAACCTGGGGAACAAACCTACATTTTGTCTATAATAAATGTCCTAGAGCAGTTAGTTCAGCACCCTACAAGTATCACAGACCACCTTGGAGATCGACCAAACATCCTCGAATTATTTGTAACCTCTAATTCTTCTGCTTTCACTGTAAATCCTTTCCTCCCCCTTGCTCCTTTGATCATAACGTTATATGTTTTACCTGTCCTGTCCCTCCAGTACAGCCTTCTGACTCCCCCAGCCGGCGTTGCTTGTGGCATTTCGGTTCTGCCGCAGTACTTCTTTGATTTTTGCTTACATAGCTGGGGACCCTCAGAGAGTGCCGAGTGCATTACTGAGGTAATCCTCTCTGGCACAGAAGCATACATTCTATTTTCTTTCACTCAAACTAGCTCAGAAAAATCTTGGTTTACTCTTGCTTGTTCTACTGGTGTCTGCAATAAGAATGAAGCATTCAAATGGTACCATTGCCTTCAAACTTAAGAATCTCATACATTTTATGTTTCTGCTCAGAATCAAATCAAATCTGTACTTCCACTTGCCAAAAACTCTTTAATCAACAATAAATGTTCTGAATTTTCCAACTCTAGATCTTCCCATGCTTTTTGGCATCTAGCCAAAAACTTTTCAAACAACTTTACTTCCATTTTCCTCGTCTTTCTTTCCTCTTTTCCACTTTGACAGCACTACTGCTACATCTTATCCAACAAGAAGAAGGACCTGGAGTGGGGGCGTCTACGCCGTGGGTCCATCTCCCGGCGCTGCCAACACTCCCGGCCGGGGACATAATCGCCATCCAATGGGGGACAGCCGGCTGCCGACCATGGGGAGCAGTTCCTGGGAGCCAAACCGCCACAACAAACCCCTGCCCCATCCTTGGGGGCATGGGAACCTGGAATTGGCTTCGGTCGCCTGGACAAGTAGTACCTCACCTCTAACACCACACACTCATTACACTGTATTTTTCTACACCGAGAAATGACTCTCTGGCTGTCATTTCTTGAAGATTTCTACTAGCCGGAGACATCGAGAGCAACCCAAGAATCCACCCACAAATGCATAGGTTCAACATGCTCAAAACCTATCACTTCGAGTCGCCACACAAAGGGTTCCGTTCTCTACAATTCATGCAGAAACTGGCCCCATTTCACCTGCACAACACTTGCTTCCACGGAACACTACGCTAACAAATGGACCTGTTCCTCATGCCCCTCTCTCTCCCTGTCTAACCCCTCACCTACACCCCCTGCACCTCTCATTTCCAACACACCAATCCTTTCCGTACCATCCCCATCCTCAACCCCTCACATCCCACCCCAAACTAATCCATCCATACTATCATCTCATGCACCCCAATGCAATCCCCATCCCCATCACCACCTAACCCATCTCCTTCCTCCTCACGCCCACTCTCGCCCCCACCGTCACCTCCACCCCCACTCTCATCCCCGTGCAGCAGTACCAAACATACGGCATACACAACATCAACATTCTTCAATTAAACATAGATAGCATTAACACAAAGAAACACAAACTCTCACACTTCATCAAACAACATAACACACACATTGCCATCTTGCAAGAAACAAAACTTCGCACAACACAAAAAACACCTACATTTCATGATTTCACCACCATCATACAGGACCGGGCAGACGGCAGCGGTAGTGGACTCATCACTTTGGTTCACACAGCAATAAACTTCACAGACACCATTATGCATACCAAATCCCTCCTCCCCCCACATAACACCACAACACAAAAATACAATCCATCAAAATAAGTACTGGCAATAACCCCAACATTACCATCATAAATACATACATCCCCACAGTACCCAACAACTACAGGCACCAATTACAACAAATCACAAACACCACACATCATCCTGGGTGGTGACTTCAATGCCAAGACGTCGGCCTGGTTTGTCGACAACCATGAGAGAGACAGAGGGCTGGTCCTACAACGCCAATCAGATAACCTTTTCATCCTTAACGACATCCATCAACATACCCATTATTCCCCACCAAGCCCTCTTCCACCCATCATCTCAAGATATCACCTTCTGCTCCCCAGAACTCTCCCACACAACACTCTGGAGGGTTGTAAAAAGCCTTCGGTTCCGACCACATCTTGAACATTATCACCACCAAAACAAGACTCACCCCAGCTAGCCACAGATACATATACAATAACTATAAAAGAGCCAACTGGGAATCTTTCACAAATGACACAATACAACACTTTGAAACACTAAACAGCACACCCATCACTAACATCAACAATGCTGTTCACACAGTCAACACAATTATCCAAAACGCTAACAAGAAATGCATTCAAAGAGGTAGCAGAAAAAGACACAACCCTAACTTCACACTAGAAATTCAAAGCTTCATCGGATAATGTGACACACTGATACACTCCCTAGTACCCCACACACAGGACATCACATAACAAATCCAAGCAGTCAACATACAGATTAGCAACAAAATACTAGAACAACAAACACTAAATTGGAATAACTACCTCCAAACACTTGATCACACAATAGACCCCCCAAAAACTCTACAAAACACTAAACAGCATCACACTTTTCAACAGCAACACAACAAAATCACCTGGTGCAATCACAACAACAGACTACATTCCTTCATAAAAACAACAAGCAAACATTCTCATTAATCACTTCTCTTATGTCAGCCACCTAAACCCTCATCAAGACGACCGATGTGTCATCCGACGTAAGAGACAATTCCCCACAGACCCTGACTATGCACCCTTCACCAACAACCAGGCAAAGCACATCATCAACAATCTCAAGCGCTCACCTGCCTGTGGTCCAGCCAACATAAGCAACATACACCTCAGACTCCTAGGACCACAGGGCATACAAGGGGAGGTGTGGCAGAGTGGTCTTGCCACTGGACTGGTAATCCAATTGACCCGGGTTCGAATCCCAATATGTCAATGGGAAGATATTATTGGGATGGAATTTGTGTTGTACCTAGTTTCAGTGCATTACCACAGCACACCGAAATGCCAAACAAAAATACCCTCATTGTTCCCTGATTAAATAGCACTGTATGAATATTCCCATATTCAAAATATGCTACAGGGGGGCAATGCCTAGTGAGTTAATTGCTCAATAGGTGGCGTTCTGAGAGTGAGGGTCTGAGTCTGGGGAATGAGACTGTGAAGCGCAGAGGCGGAGCAGCTTCAGAGATGGGATTGCTTCGAGCCGGGGTGCTTCGCATGTCTCACTCCCTAGACTGGAACAAGATCTCACGGGCCTCACCGTGTTCAGCGGTGGAGTGTGCAGGCTCTCAGCCTATGCCCAAGAGGGAGTAGATGGAATATAGAAAAAACAAAAAAACACTCACCAACATATCCAACTACAGTTATTTACACATCACAATACCAGGCCTCTGGAGGCCTGGTGTCATCATTACATTCCCCAAACCCAACAAAGACCCCACGCTGCCCTCCTCATACCTCCCCATCACACTCCTTTGCACCCCCTCCAATCTTAAAACGCCTCGTACTACAACTGACCACACACGCTCTATCCCTAGCTCCAACACAACATGGCTTCAGGTTACTGCACTCAAGAAACACTCTTCTTACATACATTACACAAAGAGCTTTTGATGGCATCAACTCAGCCAGACCACCACTCAGGTCACTACATGCCACACTCGACATTAGTAAATTCTTCGATGCCAATCCCCGCCACAACCTAACAAACAAAATCTACAACACAAACATGCACAACAATATAAAAAAGTTGGCTAGCCATCTACCTAGCAGGCAGATGTGCACGCATATCATATGCTGGTCAGTTATCTAACATCAGAAACTTCACAAACGGAGTCCCGCAAGAATCCGTCCTGTCGCATGCACTCTTCAATCTATACATGCACACTCCACGCACTCCAAATAAATATAGTTCCTACAGACGACATAACACTTACATGCACACACCAAGAGCCAGAAAGAGCAACACTTCTCCTTCAACCTATCTCAACACACTACATGACTGGTACACTACAAGCAGACTCAAATTAGCCCCACTGCAACCCTCCTCACAAGCTGGACAGCCGGATACAAAAATACCCTGCACGTCACCATAAATAAAACCCCCCTAAAACACTCACAGACAAAACAAAAAATCCCAGGAATAACATGTGATACTCTAATGACATTCAAACAACATATCACAAACATAACAAATAAACTGACACCCAGATTTAATCCCCTCAGGTCACTTGCCCACACAAAATTTGGACACTACAAAGAAACTACCACCACAGTGTACAAACAATACATAAGATCAGTGATGGAATATGCAAGCCCTGCCTGGGCTTTTAACCTAGCTGAAACACATTATTATGTTCCTTCCAACAACCAACTATACTCCTAAAATCGATTAATGAAATTTACAAACACATGTGGCAGTCCGTGGATTCGAATCCAGGATGCTCACACCGAAAATCAACACCTTATGCATCGCACCACGTAGACAGTTAAAGAATGGTGGACACTGCCTACGATTTATTATGCAACTTCGAATCCTGCATATCAATCTAAGCATGTACACACATCCCAACTGCAACTCACGTAGGCTATGCATATGTGAATGGAAAGAGCAATTAATGGGGCCTTAACCACTAGGGAAGTCCTCTCGATAAATTACCCCTGAACCAATATAAATTATTATGTTCCTTCCAACAACCAACTATACTCCTAAAATCGATTAATGAAAATTTACAAACACATGTGGCAGTCCGTGGATTCGAATCCAGGATGCTCACACCGAAAATCAACACCTTATGCATCGCACCACGTAGACAGTTAAAGAATGGTGGACACTGCCTACGATTTATTATGCAACTTCGAATCCTGCATATCAATCTAAGCATGTACACACATCCCAACTGCAACTCACGTAGGCTATGCATATGTGAATGGAAAGAGCAATTAATGGGGCCTTAACCACTAGGGAAGTCCTCTCGATAAATTACCCCTGAACCAATATAAATTATTATGTTCCTTCCAACAACCAACTATACTCCTAAAATCGATTAATGAAATTTACATCACAAGACCTTGCAGACTATTCAAAACAAAAACCAAAAAATCATCACAGGCTGCACAGCTACTACACCTACAGATCACTTACATCAAGAAACCAAAGTCCTCAAAGTCAAAGACCACCTGGACATGAGAGGCACTCCATTCTTGGCTGCAGCCTCCACAAACCAACACCACCCACTACACTACATGGCAGCACACCCACAGACACCAAGGAATATCAAAACAACACCCAGTACATGGTATCACACACAAATACGATCATCTCTCCCTCTCTGCTCACCCCAAACCAGCTTCCAGAAGCACATCCATACTCATATCTCTCGCCGTTCCATCCAATCACATGCACATAACACTCGGGGTGGATGGGACTCGATAGCCTTGGCGGGCAACCCATCTAGAGGAATAAACCCAAAACAAATTACCGATGGGTGACATACTAATCGGTGCCACTTGCAGGTGGCGATCTCTATAATAGATAAAAAATAACAAATGGGGAGATTGCAGGCACCAATCGAGCAAGGCAATACCCAGGGGAGGCCTAGGCCTATAGGCATTTGATGAGTTGCTGGAACTCATGTTTCATTTGTCTGGCTTCCCTTACTGTTTCTGTTTGTGCCTCACCTACACAGAGTGATCCAGCTAGGTATCAAAAACACCTCCTGTTATCTACTTCACTATACTAAACAAGCACACCACACTTCTTTCTGCCACAAATAAAAATAAATATATATATACAAACATCTCACGCTTTCAACTCTGGGGGAGACACTTGTCACAGGCAGCTCTGCCTTTGATCTACCTCATCCACATAGATAAAACAATAATAAGACAACACGCAGCTGCTGGCAAGACCTCCCAAAATCCATCCTTCTGAATCCTCCTTTCCTCGCAAGGACAGAGTCCATCTGGCTAGGCTGAGATGTGTGCGCCATCCAGCTCTTCTGAGCTATCAGAAGAGACTGGATATCTCCACATTTGATACCTGCCCAGGATGCAACATGGCACCCCATACTATTAAACACATCATAGAAGATTGCATTCTACACAATCACTTACGTTAACAACATAATCTACACTCATTGAGAGCCCTGTGGGAAAGCCCGATCGTGGCCATGGCCTTTCTTGGGGACTCGGGGCTGTTCGGCCAGGCAGTTAGGGAACGACACCAATTACAACTCCAACAAAGCTGCACTCTTCACTCTAACATTCGCAAAAAAAACTCCACCTTGGATGATTCCGTTGCTGTTCATCCCTCTCCAACCTCCATCCCTCTCCTACTTATGCCTAATATAATAAGGTTTTCTAAAGATGGACTTTCTGCCCTCTCTGGGCTTTGTACTAGGAAGGCATAGGGACCGGATGTTGTTCCTCCTGTTATACAAACAAATGTTGTTTTGTGCTGACTCCCTGCCTAGGCAAACTCTTATATCTTTGTTTTTGTCTAACGTCTTTCTTTTTTTGCTGGAAATTTACTTTCAGTCAACCTGTCTCAAAGAAGGGCGACTGCTCTCAACCCTCCTACTATCATCCAATTGCTCTCATTTCTTGCATCTCTAAAAGTTTTTAACACTTTTCTTCATTAAACATTTCTTATGTATTTGTCTTCCCATAGGCTAATCTACTTTCAGATCGCCAGCATGGTATCCGTAGGCAACGCTCTGCTGGTGATCTTCTTTCCTATCTTACTCTCTCTTGGTCATCCTCATTTTGGAACTTTGGTGAGACCATCTTTTTTGCGCTAGACATATCGAGAGCATTCGATAGAGTCTGGCATAAATCTCTAATTTCCTAACTACCCTCCTTCAGTCTCTATCCCTCTATCTGTGCCTTTATCTCTAATTTCCTTTCTGACTGTTCCATAGATGCAGTTGTGGACAGCCATCGCCCATTTCCTCAACCTATGAATTCTAGTGTTCATCAGAGTTTGTACTGTCTCCAGTTCTCTTTTTAATATTCATTAATGATCTTCCTATCTGTGTCTCGAGCATACAATCACTCAAAAACCTACGTGAGAAAGCCATAGCACGCCTATCAACTGATATATCAACGGTCTCCGATTGGAACAAAGACAAATCTTGTTTCTTTCAACGCTTCCAAAACCCTATATCTCCTTTTTTCTACCCGTCATCCTCTTCCACACAACTTTCCTTAATTCTTCAACAATACACAAATCAACCCTTCATATTCTCCTAGTATTCTTGGTGTTTTCTTTTCTCATGGCCTTCCTTGGAAAGACCATATTACCACTCTTGCTAAAACAGCTTCCAAGAGTCAGTTGTGCTCATCCGTCTCAGTGGGTTCTTCATTCCCGCACAGCTTCTTGCTATGTATAGGGGCACAGTGTGCTCATGTATCGAGTATTGTTCACGTGTGTGGGGAGGCTTCACCCATACTGCGCGTCTCGAAAGGGAAGAGTCAAAAACATTTTGCTTCATCAACTCGCTTCCTCTTACTAGTTTCCTACAATCTTTTTCTACACGCTGCAATGTTGCATCTCTCTTTTTGTATTGCAACAATCAGTGTTCTTCAGAGCTCTCTCCCTTATTATGTTCCTTCCAACAACCAACTATACTCCTAAAATCGATTAATGAAATTTACAAACACATGTGGCAGTCCGTGGATTCGAATCCAGGAGAATCCAGAATCCAGAATTACAGAGATTCTGTCCAGGTCTCCAATCCAAGAATTAACACATTTTCTCAGCCCTTCTTCTGCTCAAAAAGTAAACTCCAGATCTGTCTCCCACAATCAATGTTTCCTTTATCCTATGACTTAGACGGCTTTAAACTCCGTGTGTCGAGGCATTTTGACTCTAACGTACGTTGAATTTGGCTCTGTTACATTTTCAACTTTGGGGAAAACACTTGTTACAAGCATGTTTGCTTTTTTTTTTCCTTCACTCACACAATAAAACTATAGATAAAATATCTTCTCTCTCTCTCTCTCTATATATATATATATATATATATATATATACAGAGCGGTCGCGAAACATTTCCCATAGGGAATTCCCGTGTATTTGCAAGAGAGAGCTGAAGAATCTATTTATATTTATTTCAATCCAACACCAAACACCTCCCAAAGAAATTAATGAAAGCAAGCATGTGATCTACCGGGATTCGAACCTGGGTTACCACATACATAATTATACAGATCAAATATATAGGATTGCAGATAAAATAATATAGGAATATCCTATGGGCAATGCACAGGAATTCCCTATGGGGAAATGTTTCGCGACCGTTCTGTGTATATATATATATATATATATATATATATATATATATATATATATATATATATACATACATACATACTGTATATATATTAGGGAGAGAAAGAAGTTTGCAATTTTAAAATTAAATGTTCTCGTTCCATGTACTATCCTAACAGTTTATATAATACTTCCATACCAGTATTCACATATTAAACACAAATTCATGTACACACACACACACACACACACATCATAACATTCAAAAGCCCCTGTTGAGTAACTCACCCTTTATATTATTCAAAATTTAAATTACGGAGATGAGCACCGCTGTAAGGTGAAGCATATCATAAGTTCCTTATAATGTTATCAATACAAAATAATGTATGTTCGTCCATAGTACAGTTTCAAATAATAATTTGTGATGAGGGGAAAGGCAGTAGTATATAGAATACTATCAATGTACAGTATACATGTTATTACATATTACTAACATGTAAGCATTAACACAAAGAGTAGCAACTATTAGTTTGTAAACGTAAATACAAAGAAAGAATTCCTTAGTCTGAAACTGAAACCGAGTACAAAAAAATGGACAAGGAAATTGGAGCTACAGAAAGGCAGGGCTATCTAGTTTGTGTAGGAATTGAACAGACAAGAAATTATGGGCGATAGGCCTGTTGGTGCTGGAGCTGAAAATGGTTGTGATGGTAAAATGGTGATGGTTGTAGTGGTGGTGGTGGTGGTTATAGTGGTGGTGGTACAATGGTGATGGTTGTTGTAGTGGTGTTGGTAGTGGTACAATGGTACAATTGGTGATTGTGGTGGTGGTGGACAAGTAAACCCACCCGATTCTCGAATTCCAACTAGCACCTCCAACTTGGGCAGTCTTATAAAACTATGACGTCACATACAAGTCAGCACAGACGAATACACTGAGAAACGATCTAAAATTTACCTTCTTTTTTCACTGTTAATTTATTTTGGAGACATTTTGTTAATTGTATGCTTATATAAATATAAAACAAATATTTCAAAGTAAAAACAACATCAACTAAGACCTATCAATATTAATTTATACCGAAAATAATGGTGAACTATTTATTCAGAAAAAAACTAAATTTCTCATGTGTTCACCATTATATCATTTGGATAATGGGTAAAATGTTATAATTTGACCAAATATCTTATATTGTTTGTATCTTAGGCCCCATTTAGTGCTGTATTATAGTCAATAATTCAGTTCGAAAAATGCCACTTGGCTACCGACATCATTAAATTAATCCACTGAGTATTTAGGCATATATAATACATTCTGTATGTACATATAATTCGAACTGACCCTTTCGTAGGCCTACAGGTCCAACACTATGGGGAGCTTTGTTGATGAAGGTGTGTGTTTGCAACCGTAGGCTATTAATCCACAGAACTTCGTCGGCAATGTATGATATATCATGATATATCAAAGGCATTTGATAGAGTCTGGCATCAATCCTTATTGTCGAAATTGTCACACTACGGCCTTGCATCATTAGTTCCACTAATTTCTTCTTATCTTCATAACAGAAAAATATGTGTAATGGTAGATGGCTTTTATTATCAATTTCACTCAATAAATGCTGGTGTTCCCCAGGGATCAGTTTTGGCCCCAACTCTGTTCCTCATTCATATCAATGATCTCATATCTACCACTCATAATACAATACATTCCTACGCAGATGACTCAACACTCCACAGTTCCTTCACATTTACCAATTCTTTCACCCAACCATCTTATAAATTCAAAAATAAACACTGCAATTTCTCTGAACCAGGACCTTTCTAGAATTAATGAATGGGGACAAAAGAATCTAGTTTCCTTTAATGCACAGAAAACCAAGTACATTCAATGTTCTAACCGACAGAATCTCATGACTCCCATATATTTTGTAATGATGTAAATATTCCCACTTCCCCTAGTATTGACATTCTCGGTGTAACATTAACTACTAACTTGAGCTGGACACATTATGTTAGAAGCATTGCTAAGAATGCCTCTAAAAAACTGGGACTCCTGTACAGAGTTCGAGAATTCTTCACTGACGAGCAGTTGGCCGTAATATATAAAAGTCATGTGCGTTCTCAGATGGATTACTGTTCACCTCTGTGGGATGGAAGTGGAGTGGTTGCATTGAGGCAGTTGGACAACATTCAAAATAAACCTATTAGATTAATCAATAACCCTGCAATCACACAGGACCTTCCTACATTATCCATACGAAGAAACGTTACATCCCTTGCATTATTCTAGATATTTTCATAGCAATTGTTCCGAGGAACTTGCTTCAATTGTGCCGCCTCTCCACATCTTTCCCCGTAGAACTAGGGCAGCTGAGAGCGCCCATGAATTTACACTTTCTCCTCCACAATGCAGAACTTCTGCTTATCAGAATTCATTTATCCCCAGAGCTACTACTCTTTGGAATTCACTTCCCTCGAATTGCTTTCCACAAACTTACAATCTACAAATGTTTAAATCCAGTTGTTACAAACATTTTATGAATGGAGGATGCCTTTAGGCACATGGACCTTTTTGTTTTATCTGTGTTTTTTCTTCCTCCGTGCATTGTCTCTTAAAAAAAAAAAAAAAAAAAAATGAAACGCTAAACCCCAGCGACGACAACGTGTGACGTCAATGTTAATTACTCCGGTCCTATGGCACCTAGAGGGCTCAGATTTGCATGGGAACTGTGTAAGTATCCCACGCACCCATGCCGATGGTTGGAAAACTCTCAAAGTCCAACCGCGTGCGTGTGAGCGCGTAAAAACTTATTTTTTTGGAGTTATTGCCTTCAATTTTTTACTCCTGTAAAATCGACTTTCGGGGGCTCCGTATGACCCCTTTTTTTACCTTTTTGATCGTGTTTTTGTGTTTTTTCCTTCATTCCTAACACATTTTCTATTGTTTCTGGAAAAAAAAAATCAAAACCTGCCGGTCCCTGGTGGTACATTTATTTATAACTAGCTGTGGCTCAGTGGGTTAATTGCCTACGAAATACATTTCTATCTGACTATTAGTCAGTCCTAAAATTATACATTTCCGGTTTTCTTTACTAAATTATCCAAAGAAAACGTTAATTAACTACGGATAAGGAAGATGAAGGCAAAGAATTTTCAGTGTAAAGTAATGTATGTTTAACAGCAATGACACAAGTGAAGTTGGTCGCAGTGCATAATTGAAACCATACATACACACATAAACCTGCGCAAGATTGCTTACCAGAGTATCGGGACTCTTACTCAAGTGTAAATAAGGAAAATAATATGATTACCGAGTGTATTTTTCCCCTCTCGGTATTTTGACCATATTTATTGATAAATTGCAGTAATATAGGGGTAAACTGCATACTCATATGAAGTCAATTACTTATGTAATATCCCTACTTATGATAGCATACTGTACAAACTACTTCAGAGATATATTTCGATAATATATGTAACAGAAGCCCAGAAGATGCTGAGAAAGGCCTCATTAACACCAACATTATCGATATATATGAACACATTGGGACCAGTTATATACTAGAATTAAGTTGTTTAATCTTTTATCAATTCATTAAAACCATTGTTACAAAACCGTATATACCAGTATTCCATATGCTTTGATTTTACCAGAACCACCGTTAGTAAATAAGGAGGTAGCTTGCGTGGAGCCTACCTCGTGACGTCATAGGTTCCAATATTGTTTTGATAGGTTTACTTGTTAGACTGTATATACTTTGGGAGGTGGTACAATGGTGGTGGTGGTGGTGGTACAATGGTAATGGTGATTGTAGTGGTGTTGGCAGTGATGCAATGGTACAATTGGTGATTGTAGTGGTGGTGGTGGTGGTGGTTGTAGTGGTGGAGGTGGTGGTGGTGGTGGTGGTACAATGGTGATGGTGGTTGTAGTGGTGGTGGTGGTACAATGGTAATGGTGGTTGGTAGTGGTACAATTGGTGGTTGTAGTGGTGGTGGTGGTGGTGGTTGTAGTGGTGGAGGTGGTGGTACAATGGTGGTGGCGGTTGTAGTGGTGGTGGTCGTGGTACAGTCAGAAACCGCAATTTCTGAGACACCTCGATAGGGCCCGGACATGTGAAGCGCATCGTTTCTGGACGACAACCCACTTTAACTAACACAAGGCCGCATACCTATGAACACACTTTTCGAACCAATAGATGCTTTACTTAGTCTGCCATGTAAAACTATAATGCTGCTTCTATACTATGATCCGCATTCACATATTTATGGATATGCAAATGACAAAAATACATTTATTACATTCCCTTATGTAGCTACAGTAAATACGGACACGATTATTGCCATAGGTTTTAAGAAATTGAAAATTAAAAGGATTACTTCCAAATTGCTGCTCCACGAGAATGGCTCGGGTTCCAGCCTTAAACGTTTCAGTGGCTCTTATGAAATTTGGTAGTTTAGGTTCGCTCTCTCGTCCCCCACCCTCCAGAGAGCTGTCTTCATTTCCATGTTCCCAATGACCACGTTATGCATACTTGTATTCATTTCGAAGAGGAGGATGTTTTGTATTACAGTGTAAATGTTAATCTTGCATTGGTGTGTAATTAAAAGTTGTTGTGTAAAGTAATGATGGCAATTATGACGTGAATTGCTAGTTACGATTAGTCGAGTGTGTGTGTGTGTGTGTGTGTGTGTGTGAACTGATGTGTGTTGTAATAGACATAATGCTCTACAGTAGGTGACAAACACTGAAAACAGAAGTGTCTGATTTATGACATACAACACAACGAACTATGCAATATAATATTACTTGTTATCATCTGATTATGATATTCAGGTGTGAAACGGAAATGAGTTATGATATATGGGGGGTATTATGCAATACCACACAAAGTTAAGCTTCAGACACTGATTGGTTTATATATTCGGCATTAATTTAGTAAACAAATTATATAACCCTCTAAAGGGTAAAGGCTATAATACGCATCGCATCATGATATTCACGTTTAGCAATGGGTATAAATACCTTTTCGATGTAGGTAGCGCCAACGAACTAGACAATAATCTTGTTCCCTGACCTCTCTGTAACTCAAAGGCAAAAGCAAACTGGCTGTAAATATCCACACTTATTTCCTGGCGGACTCTTCCCAAATGATAGAAACGTCAGTCCGATTGTTTTCATTTATTTCGAGTTATAAGCAGTTAAGGGGTCAATATTATTGTCAAGTTCGCTGGCGCTACCTATAGTATTATAGTATCTGATATATTGCAATGTTTACACAGTGCAACAAAGTTAATAACATGATATAAAATGCATGAATTATATGTGAGTACCGGTATGTGTTTAATAGTAACTACTATGGATGACGTCTGATGACTCACACACACACAACGAAAGCCTGTCCATTCACTACGGTTTGGTAGTGTTTCTTTACATTATAATTATATAGTTATCCGTGTTTAATGTAGAATCAGGAGGGAATAACAAACAATGGTATTTTTGTCATTTTTATATCAGATTCTGTAGTATGAATCATATCATAGCATAACAACAGTACAATACTGTTACATGACAGACAGAGTAAAGCATCTATTGGTTCGAAACGTGTGTTAGTACGTGTGTGGCCTTGCGGTAGTTAAAGTGAGCTGTCGTCCAGAAACAATACGCTCCCAATGTCCGGGCCCTATCCAGGTGTCTCAGAAACTGCGGTTTCTGACTGTACATTGGTGATGGTGGTGGTTGTAGTGGTGGTGGTTGTAGTGGTGGTGATGGTACAGTCACGGCGGTAAATTGTGGACCAGGCGATGATACCCTTTCTAGACACCACGCCCGTGTATCTCATCCGAACACAGTCTACACTCGGTGAAACTGGGTAGTTTATACTGCCAGGCCCCGCCCACTACTGGGTCGCCAGTCAGTTGGCAGAAAACATCAAGTAAAGAAATCGTTTAGATCTCACATATGCACACACGCACTTCACTATATGCTTTTAGAAATAGTATGTATAAGCTAAACATAAATATGTAGTATTAAGTTCCGGAGAGATATGTTGTATATCGTAGGTATGCCAAGTTATATATTCAATGCTATATAATGCAGAGACGGATTTTGTTATGTATCGACTATTTTATGTTAAGGCACATGACATAATAGGCATCAATATAAAGACGAGGGTTCTGTTCAATAGCCACGTTCCTTCCATAATGCCTACTGTGTTAGGTTTTAACCTTCTTAGCACGAGTAACGTCCGTGTCAATATAGTCTAGTTACTATTAGACGATATCATTCAGCTTAGGAAAGACATCTACCGATTAAAGGCTATACATTATCTTATCAAATCCTTATAGCTACCACAGACCCTTCCAAAGCTGATTTACACCGTCTAAATATAGCTACAATTAAATAGAAAAGACGTCTCTCAGACTGAAAGGGTCAAATTTCTAACGTATAATTGATCATAGATAGGTAAAAAGCAAATGGCGAAACACAATAGGCCTAGCCTATGTTACCTTTTATGTAAACTATGATATAGTACACGTTTTTGACCTCGTTTAGCATACGTCAGTGTCATGATATATTTGTTTTAATAGTATTATTCATACAGAAAGAGAGAGAGAGAGGGGGAGCTTTACATACTTTTACATAGATACACTGGCCACACATAATTCGCAGGGCCAGGCTTTAGTAGAGATAGCAACGCTAAGAGTAAGAGAAAGTGGATGAAAGGATAGCAAGGGCGAAGGTCTCCCCCCTCCCCCACCGGCAATTTGCCGTACATGAAAACAAAAGCTAATAACTTTGCAGGGTTCAGAAATCGATTGAAGGGTTTTTATAGAATAATTAGAAATGGAAAAGATATGTTATGCATACCTTCACCTCTTTTGTTTCTGCTCTCTTCAATTGACAGTGTATATATCTGCCAGGTTCTCTTGTCAGTAATAATTTCCTACTCCAGACCAACTTCTCAGTGGTATGAGTCTAACCTTCATTGTATGTGTATATTGTGCCACTGTCTATAACTTCATTAGGGAGCTCATTCCACTCCCCAATTATAGTGTGGGTGAAGAAATATTTAGTTGTGTCTAAGTTCCCTTTCATGTCGGTTAGTTTTAATTTGTTTGCTCTTGTGAAACTCTCCTTGGCTATCTTAATTGGCTATCTTAAGTAGATTACTAGAATTTACGTTACTGAATCCTTTCAGAATCTTAAAACACTATCAGCAGCCCATATGTTTTCCTTTCTTAATTAACCGGAAAGAGATCAGATTCCCCTAATCTCTCATTGTGTGGTATATTTTTAAGGGATGAGATCAATCTTATTGCTCTGCGCTGAACGGATTCGATTGTCTATATATATATTATTCAGTAGGGAGACCTAAACTGCACAGCATAGCCTACCCACAATGCTTATATATAATGGTATAAGTATGTCTTTACTATGACAATGAACATCTCTTCTAATATATCCTAATGTTTTGTTTTCTTCGTTAGCTGTTGTGGTGCATTGTCTTGTGGATTTTAGATTTTCGTTTATAAGCACTTTTTGGTGTTTTATCTGTGATAACTTCATTTATTATTTTGGGAGCTTATTTGTAGTGTCTGACATTTGCTTACATTAATGGGCATTGCCAATTTTCTGAGAGAGAGAGAGAGAGAGAGAGAGAGAGAGAGAGAGAGAGAGAGAGAGAGAGAGAGAATGTGCTAATACAAACCAATATTCAAGAGACTGAGCTTGTCAAATTGGACTCCAGACTTGAATGTCCTGATGTGCCGGTTTGGCACTACTTAAGGTTTCATATTCTCCCAATTTCTGTTTTTACTAACTACCACTAATATTACCACTTTCCATTCTAAAGATTAATTTCCATATATCACTACCCCTTGAAAAAGTGCTATGATATGTGTAAATTATATTAATGTATTCCTTGATCTTTATAATAATGGTGTAAAATATACACATTTGTATTCGTAGTTAAAATAATGAGTTAAAGTAGGGTTTAGTGGCTATCAACCCTGCAGGGTTTTTAAGCCATGGATATGTCAGTGGGCAAATCAAGTTTGGAGCCTCGGTTCGAGAATTCCAGTCACTTGGTGTCATTTGTATTCGGTAAGTTGTTAATGGATTTGGAGTAATAATTATATTGTTGTGCTAATAACTTCCAAATCCCCTGTTTTTTCAGTAAAATTGCGAAATGATACGTTGTGTAGCACTCGTAAAACTGTCAGTTACCTGGTTTCACGTGAGTGTATTGTATACTTGTAAATTGACCTACGGTAGTATAATACTATTATTTGTCATATAACATTAACAACAGTTACTTTATTATTGTATTTCGATTATTTTATTATTATCATAATCATCACTATAAGCAGCCTTAGTTAGTCCACTGCAGGCCGAAGACCTCTCACAAGCGTTTCTAATCTAGCTGGTCAGAATCTGATGTTTTCCTGTTCCATCCTACTTTAGCAAACTTTCCGATCTCATCCCTCCATCTGGTTATCTGTGTCTACCTTCCTCTAGCTCCATTTCTATATTCCTATTGTGTTCCTTTATTTGTCCATCTCTTCTAGATATACGATCTTTCCAAGCTCATTTCCTATTGTCAATGCAATTGTCTTCTACTTGTGTTTCTACTCTTATCCAAGAGGCTCTCGTCTTGTCACTCCAGGTTATCCCTAATATTATCCTCTCTATTTCTTTATGGGCACTACAAAGTTTTCGTTTAGGAAACTTTGTTATACTCCAAATTTCTGATCCATAAATTAGTACAGGAAGGACACATTGTTTGCATACTTTTTTTCATAAATGCAAGGGGTAACTAGCTTATCATAATATAATTCTGCTTACCAAATGCGCTCCATTCCATAATCTATCCTTGATTTGATTTATTTAGAGTGATCTGAGTTTGTTTTTATAACTTTGCCTAGGTATATATACTGTATATTCCTCCACTGAATCTGGCCCATAATTCTCTAAGTTAATTTGTTGTGGTTGCACAAAATTATTCAACATACTCTTGGGTTTCTTTCTATTCATTTTTAACACTACTTTAGGCTTCCTCAGTTTATATCATCCATTATTTGTTGTAACTCTTCCTCGAAGTCGCTAGGATAAACTTATGTCATCAGCGAATATGAGGTTGCTTTGGTGTTCCCCAATTAACATTTATACCTTTATTTCCCCGCTAAAGATCCATAATTATGTCCCCCAAACACGCGTGAACAGAACAGATTTGATATTGTATTATACCATCTACCTAATTACTGGAGTTTCAATGCTCGTTATAGTCTGAAATTTGGTAATACAAACAGTATCATTTCAACTGTAAGGCACCATACAAAATTACAGTAAGTAAATAATAATAAAGATATATATATATATATATATATATATATATATATATATATATATATATATATATATATATATATATATATATATTGTTACGAATCTGGACCTCAGTTGTTTAGAGACGGTATACAAAAATAATTACTACTGGAAAGGCACCTTGTCTCTCTACCAAACAACACCACGACGCAACAGGTAAGAACACTTTGAACGCTTCCAGGCTCTTCTCAGGGCTTAAGGTGCATACTGCCCTACTCCTATTCTGAATAATAAGTAGAACAGAAATAATCATGTAACTTACTAGCTACGAGAACTCGAAACCAACACCGCGATTAGCAATACTGGGTTGGATAATCAAAATAGTTAACTACATAGGCTACCAGCAGACATCAACGAAAAAAAGAGTGCAGGTGTACTTCGAGCATACCAGGCTATGCGCGCCCTCGACAATACTAAACCGTGCGCAAACCAGCCAACGGTAATCCACTCTCAACCCAAGAGAGTTGCACATAATAATATTGCATATAATAATGTTCTAACAATACAAGGCAGTGTCCTAATATGACTACTAACTTCGGGGTGATATTAGTGGAAGCAAGTTGCCCTGACCACCTCTAATATCACACCAGTATATCCTGCTTCAACCTGGGCCCCCCAGTGAGTTACCGCCCAAACAATGAACTCTTAGAGTCCACCTCCCACACTCACTTAACTATGGGGGGGGGGGTCCAGACTGAAGCTGGATTCCTAATTAATATTAAACACTCCGTTGCCTCAGTACGAAACCCGAGATAGGGAACACACAAGTGCTGGGGCAGAACCGTCAAGGTTGTTACCGGGTCCTAAGCACGAACACTGGGAAAAAAATGTAGGATTTATGGATGTGTGTGTGTGTGTGGACTGTCTATGGGATTAACAGTGCTTATTAGTAAGGACCCCGGAAAACCTCCCAGCTCTTCCCTATCACGAATTCCGAAGTAGCCACCGGAGGGACGGAATATAGATAACAAAGGGAAAGATACTAAAATGCTGATCAGAGGAAAAGGATAATTAAATGAAGAAATGAATGTCTAGGATTCTCTGTTAATTACGTTACGTTACTATTATGCAAGCAAGGAAAATTAAACAGGGGCAGACTGGGGTGCCACAAGAGAGAGCTACCACCACCTATACTGTCTGGCCGCCAGTGTTGCCATCCACCCATTTACAATTCCGCCATATCAGCTTCCAAATTACGCTAAATTTGCCCCCTCATCCGCTAGATTGATATTTATTTGGTATTCATTGAATACAATAATTGAGTGGATATATACACCAATTTAGATGTACTGGGATTTGCGAAAACTGCGTTAATTGCCACCTAATGACCAGCACAAAAAAAAAAATATATATATATAAATATATATATATCCCTTTCAGTAACGGGGACGTCTTTTATGAATGATTTCAGCTACATTTAGAAGATTATATAAAGCTTAGGAAGTATGTATGGTAGCTAAAAGGATTATCTGCTAGTCTGTAGCCTTTGAATTGGTAAACGTCCTTCCTAAGCTGAACAAAATCGTCTAATAATTGCCAGAATATAATATAAAGGATGTCACCGGTACTGAATGGGAAGTAACCACTCATTTCTAAATTTCTGGCTGTATTGTAGCTTAGCATATTTGATATACTGTATATCAGGATTCTCACTCAGGAATAATCTACCACCACTAAACACAATTGGTTATAGACTGCCCCCGTCCCTAAGCTAGTAGCCCTTGAATTGAATTTGAAATTGTGGTGGCAACACAGGCACTGCCACAAGTATAGTATTGCACAGTTAATGCAGGCACTTGCGCTATTAGTCTATGAAAAGACAACTCAATCCGACAAACAGGGAGCATAACTAAATAATACGAGCACTGTTACAACGCACGAAAATAATAAATAACTCAAAGATGGTACCATCGCTTCTTTAACAAATACAAAGACTCGCTCTAGATCGCATGATAAGGCAGCCAATAAAAACACAAAGTACTCATGACGTCACAGGAATATCCCTTGTTCATTTCCTGAATAAACTAATTCACACTGGTCTGGTACAGGCAACTAAAAATCAGCAATAATGCCTACATGTGGGTACATTTACTAAGAAAAACCACTAGAAATTCGCCAGATACTTCGTAAGCCAAAGAAAAAAAGCTAGAAATCCGCCAGATACTTTGTAAGCTTAAGAAACCGCTAGAAATCCGCCAGATACTTAGTAAGCCCGCCAGAAATCCCGCTAGCCGCTAGATGGCAAATTTAACCGCCAGATGAGGACCCAAAACCGCTATATTTGGCGGAAAATCCGCCAAAATGGCAACACTGCTGGCCGCCCACGAGAGAATGATGAGGCCTGGCCCTGGCGAAGCTGGTGGGAGCCAGGCTCAAACTAAGGGGGTGTTGCAAGATATCACCACACGATATGATAACACTAAGAAACTTCACAAGAATAACTTATACTAAAGTATTCCTGTGTTAACAAATTAACTAAAACAGTGTGGCAGAGAAAATAAAGTACATCTTGATATTGCAACAACTAAATTTGCAATGGTCACTAATTAATTAAACTCCTGTTGCTTAGCAAGAGAGCAACACTACCCCCCCCCCCCCCCAGAAAGCAATATTCCTTCCTCCACTTCCTCCCTTACCCAGCAACACCCAGCCTGCAAATTACAGCGTTGCCACTAAAACACAACTTCATAATATGAACCTAGTAACACTCTATTGGCTCATTCTACACAAATGTTTACTGAGACAAAAATGCTTAGAGATACGGCAAAACTAGTCATGAGTAATTGGAAGGGTATTGGAGAGAAACTCACAATACCAAGTATTTCTAATAGACTTGGCACAGCTGTTGTCAGAAGTCAGGCGCCACTAGAGTCTGGCTACTCCTAAAAGACCCTGGTCATTGTGACAATATATATATACATAACTATATAAATTGGAATACAATAATCACGCACTATTACCGTTTTATATTGTGTTGCCGCTACATATTCCTTTACATACGCAACTGTATAGGGGCGGAGCTTATTAACTATCAATGCACTTGTTTCACTGGCGTCATCCACGCTGAACAACCAAAGATTCAACTTGTTCGAACCTGCTGCCAATGTGTGGCTAGGACTTTGGCATACCCCTGGTCTACGACTTACCGCCGTGAGTGTACAATGGTGATGGTGGTTGTAGTGGTGGTGGTGGTACAATGATGATGGTGGTTGTAGTGGTGGTTGTGGTGGTACAATGGTGATGGTTGTTGTAGTGGTGGTGGTGGTACAATGGTGATGGTGGTTGCAGTGGTGGTGGTGGTACAATGGTGATGGTGGTGGTACAATGGTGATGGTGGTTGTAGTGGTGGTACAATGGTGGTGATGGTGGTTGTAGTGGTAGAGGTGGTGGTACAATATTGATGGTTGTTGTAGTGGTGGAGGTGGTGGTATAATAGTGATAGTACTGGTGGTGATGGTAGTATAATGGTGATAGTTGTTTTACTGATGCAGGTGGTGGTTCAAACGTGATAGTGGTGTTGTTACTATAATGGTGATAGTGGTAGTTCTGATGGAGGTGGTTGTATAATGATGATAATAGTAGCAGATCAGCTTTGTAGTTTTAGTGTATGTGATGGTACTGTTGACTCTAGAATTTTCTTTATCTCAGGCCATAATTATGTTTCCTGAAATGCCCGAATCTTTAACATCGCATCTTCATGACACGTATCGATATTAATAGTACCCTTAAGAAACTAGACAGGCCATCCATCAATCCTCGCATTGGACATGCCGCGAGTACCATCTAAGTCACAAGCCCTGCCTGGAACAGCCATGTCATACACCCCGCCCCCAATCTCTCAAGGGGCCCATCAAGCAACCTCACTGGTTACCTGGCTCCTCCGCTCACCTGTCATCTGAGACCAACAAGGACACAGAAAGCACCACAACAACAAGGAATACCTTTTTGTCCCCAGACCAGGTGGAGAAAAGAACCGGGATACATGCCCTGAGCGGGTGGTGTGGTAGCTCAGTGGCTTACACCTCCACACGCTGGTTCAGCCGCTAACCAGTGTTGTGGGTTCGAGCCCTGGCTGCGGCACCATCCTGTGCTATATAGCCTTTGTTGATTAGTGTAGTAGAATTAATTCCAGTTTGGGGTTTCTCTCCTAGGTGAAGTGAATTCGTAATGTTATTCAACCTTATTATTCATGCCCTGAGTGAACCTCCAGTCATCAACTCACACAGCTCACCACACTAGTCGTATTAAGCTTTAGGGTCTAAAGTCATATTTCCCTTGGCAACATGAGTAGTATTCCATTCGTTCCGATAATTTGTATTATGCTTGTCGATCGAAAAGTCATATTCTGCTTATTCCTCTAGTACCACTTCTTCAGCCAAGTGCCACCCAAACGAGAGACGAGAGATGAAGACGAAGCATCCTAACTACTGTACAGCAAGATACCTGGTCCTCCTCACACACCTTCGAAATCTCAGACGCCCCTAGTCCCATTGCCTGTCACCCCACTTAAAGTTTTAATGAAAGAGTTACAATGAGTATTGCTGTTCCCTGGTTTGAGATCCCTACTAACAAAGTAATTAATCACAGTACACACGTTATTATCTTATTACTCTCCAGATTATGCTGACGATTCCGCCAATGAGACTACGATATTTATTTATTGTTATACTGTACAAGCTCCAACACCACTCGTCTACAGTCAATACTCACTAACTCCCCTCCCTCACACCAAATAAATGGTTGTATCTAATATAGGTTCTCTATTATTTCTGTACATGAGAGTATTCATTATTTGCCAGTCACTTATTATTACCAATATTTGTCAAGCATATTTATGACTTCTGTAAATATACCGGTACCTTACAAACCGTACACGTGTATCCTGTTCTAATCTTAGTTCTCCCAGTAAAAAGAACCTACTGCAATACTTAACATGGCTAATCTAGTATTGTAAACAAAACTTAAAATAACGCCAGATACTCGGCATTTTGTTAACGTAGCTTATCTGGATGCGTAAGTTGACGAATTGTCTTTATATACATTTCTTTGTACATGAAGTTACATTAGATCTACGGAAGTTGTCTACTGAGTAGTTTGTGTATGCCAAGGAGTAAAGGAACTTCTAGAACCAAATAATGACGACGGTTGGTTTAGTCACTGCTAATACTGGCTAAGGCGATGCAGTGATTCAGTGTGTTGTGAAAATGTGGATATTTGTTTGAGTCGGTGTCCGATTTTATTACGTGTACAGAGCACCTCCATTATGATTGGCATAAAATTCTCCTTCTCTCATAATTCGGAAGTGGTGCTGTATTTTATTGTATTGCTTTCATCCTTCAAAATTTGCTGTAACCCTTTCACTACAATGGAGGTTTTCTTGGTTTTCTCTACGATCAGTAGACGATTTTAGTCAAATAAGGGAGAACCTGTTTGATTCAAATGTTAAATACCAATGTCATCGACTACGAGAGGTCCTTTCTAAACTTGTTTTTAAAATGACTAAACCAAAATAAAATAAAATAACTTACTATAATTATGGCCTAAACTGATAATTGGGCCATCATTCGACATTTTCAAGTTCACATATTATGACATCACAGGCTATATACTGATTTAAGTTGAGTTGCTTGACATTCAAATCATATTTCTTGAAGACTATTCTTGGATTCTGTATCAGTTAAATTTATCCTATTTTTGACGCATCATCTAACATATCAGGTAAAATAGTATGGTCTATTCATGCATGCTGTTAGAAGTAGCAAATATTTGATTAACTCACTTCTCTTGTTTTCAAGTTTTCAGAGGGGCGAGTGAATGAATGATGGCTTTGGCTTAATAAACAGTGTTTTGTTGTGACCGCTTGCAGCAAAAGTATTAGGCACTGTAAACATAAGTGCCAAGGGCAAAGTAACGATTTGTGAGCGTAAACCCAGCTGAAATTGGCATGTGGATTGTCTGTCTAAAGTCAAGTTTCCTAATTATACCGAAATACTCTTGGCCAGGGCCAAAACTGAATAGTTGTAATCAAGAAAAGGACCACATGCCCTGTATAGTTAAGAATGTATTTACTTAAGAATTCATGGGTTGAAACCAAAAAATAAATTTTTATAGACAGCTGACACGAAATAGTAGCAATTGTTCAGCCACGCACTATCACAGTCAATGATAAATGATAGACATATTGTGCGATGAAGGAAAACAGAAATATAGTTTGCGTACATTATGTATTTTGACAAATATTGAACATAACATAAATCTAGTATTACTTTATTTACGACCTCATAGCTATGCTGGGACTAGCTCAAATGATACGCAAGTAGCTAATTTAATTAAGTGGATGCGATAAACCATAATCATATATATACAGTATATATACATCAAGTATTTTATTCGTATATCTATATAACATGTCTACGGGCGCTGTCTAGTTATTTGTTCCTTTGTGCTCTATAAGCAATTACTCCAAGGTGGCTAGGGTGGGGGCCCTGGCCATAGTATATTCGCTGTAAGTAGGCGAGAAATAGTTACCTCTATCCTCTGTACCTCAAAAATGGCTACAGCAAATTGACTTTAAATTTCCACATCTATTGCTGGACTGACTCTTCCCCAATGGTATAAATATAAACTCGATTACTCTAGTCGTTTTTGAGAATTACAGAGGTTAGAGGTCATGATTCATCTCCTACTTCCAGTGAATAGTCTACAGTATGGGTGTAACTCAACATATCGAAAAACATAGGCAACATCCCACCGGCCTCCAAGACCTAGCAAGAAGGCCAAACGGTGCTAGTGCCGAAGCCATGGAGTCCGGCTGGCATTTGAATAACTCAACCCAGGTAGTGTCATAGGCTGCTTTCCTGTTGGCCTCCGAGGCCTTCCAGTGTTACCTGGCAATGAAAAAGCAAGCCACACGTTATAGACCAGGTTCTATCGGCCTTTTAGGACAGTTAGAGGCAAGTTGAGTAATGTGAGTCCTTTCTTTCATTGACTAGTAAGTCGAAGTATATTTTCATGTCGACAGTAATACGTCTTGCAACATCATTTATTCTATGTTAAGTACAATTGTATTCATCAGTTATATGTTTGAATATAGTGCACTCACTAACTACAAGTACAGTAGAAAATTATAACTACTAAATACAAGAATAGTGGCACTTATATTTGTACCGGGTATGTATTATCATCTATGTCTTCTCCTATGTCTAGCTTCTTGCAAACCTACACTAAACGATGCTATGGCAGAAACACCCTCAGGCATGCTTCCTTGGTTCATGCTGCATTTCCCCTTCCATTACGTGGAAGTTTGTCTTCATTACATCAATTTCTTCACTTTCTTTTCCCATGAAAAACCTGTATTAAAGCAGGTATTAGACTAAATAATGATAATGAAAGTGTTTGGGTAGAGGTTAACGAAGGTAGTGAGACCATAGTTATTGGAGTTATGTGTAGACCGCCAAATATGAGTAGAAATGACGGAACATCTTTATGGGAGGAAATTAAAATAGCATCAAGGTTTAGCAATGTGTGCATTATGGGGGATTTTAATTTTCCGAATATAGATTGGCAGCATGAAATAGGCGACTCTGACTCAAAGGATTTTATTGAGGTAGTACAAGATAGTTTTTTATTTCAATTCATAGATACGCCGACTAGAGGTAATAATATTCTCGATTTAGTTTTCAGTAACAATGAACATATGGTAAATAATGTAGAAATCGGGGACCACCTAGGAAATAGTGATCACAATTCTGTGTATTTTAATATACAATGGAGAGGTAATCCCAGAGAGAATACGACATTATTACCCGACTTTAGAAAAGCCAATTATGGTGAGTTAAGAAGAGCCCTATTAATGGATCCTATGGTCAAAAAATTAAGTCTGTCCAGGTGTCCAAATGCGTTTACCCCATACCCCTTATCCCTTACCCCTAGCTTAAGTCAGGAAGAGACATCAAATTTGTTAGATACATACAATAATTTTATCAAGTCAGTATTCAATGCGCAAAATATATATATCCCCAAAAGAACATTTAGATCAGCACAGAACCAACCCAAATGGATGAATAATAGACTATTAGACCTTCTCGGAAAAAAGATAGGAATATATAGAAAAATTAAGAAAGGCAAAATTCACCTACTACTATCACAATTTATCAAGACAGGTCAAAGAGGATATTAGGAAAGAGAAAAGAAATGAAATCAAGGTTGCAAATGACTAAAAAAATAATCCTAAAGCTTTTTACCAACTATATAAATCCAAGGTTAGAGATGTAATTGGTCCCCTTAAAACTTCGATAGGAGAAATTACAGAAAAGTATTTAGAAATGTGCAGTACATTAAATAATCAATTTCTTTCCGTTTTCACAAATGAAAATTTGGCACAGTTTCCAGAAGTCCGTAAGGTATATAGCGATAGTATAGAAAATAGCTTAAGTGCGGTTACTATAAGTAGAAATGATGTGCTTAAGTAAATTGACAGACTGAAACCTCAGAAATCGCCTGGTCCGGATGAGGTACTGTATATGCTAGAGTATTAAAAGAATGGAGAGATGAGTTAAGTTACCCATTAACATTTCTATTTAACAAGTCATTAGAAACCGGTTTAGTTCCAGAAGCTTGGAAGATTGCAAATCTAGTTCCGATCTTCAAAAAAGGTGATAAATCAATAGCATCCAATTACCGACCCATTAGTCTCACATCAATCATAGGAAAGCTACTAGAGTCAATTATTGCTAGTACAATTAGAAACCACTTAGAAACATTTAATTTAATAAATTCTTCTCAGCATGGATTCACTCAGGGACGTTCTTGCCTTACAAATTTGCTTATTTTTTTCTCAGAGGTGTATGAAGCAGTAGATAATGACAAGTCATATGATATAATATATTTAGATTTCAGTAAAGATTTCGACAGAGTCCCTCATGGGAGATTGATGAGAAAAGTTGAGGCGCATGGAATAGGTGGGTCGTTGTTGGGATGGATTAGGTCATGGCTAATTGGTAGGAAGCAGAGAGTCAGCATAAATGGTACTAAATCAGAGTGGGGATCAGTCAAGAGTGGTGTCCCCCAGGGATCTGCATTGGGACCTCTGTTATTTATTATATACATAAATTACCTTGATTTAGGTATAACTAGTAGGATAAGTAAATTCGCAGAAGATACCAAAATAGGGAGACCAATAGATTCAGATAGCGACATAGAGTGCCTCCATAGGGATCTAGATACCTTATTAAAATTATTCATAATATTAGAAATCTACCATATGAAGAAAGGTTGAACAAATTAGGCTTACATTCGTTAGAAAGACGCAGAGTTAGAGGGGATAATTATGATAGAAGTGCTCAAGTGGGTTAGTGGGACAAATAAAGGAGACATGAAAAATGTACTGAAGCTCAGTGATAGCGAAAGAACTGATTTTTTTTTTTTTTTTTTTTTTTTAAAGACCTCCGTCTACGTATTGTGAAAAACCTGTTATCCTCCGGAAAATTGTGGGGTTGAGTGAGTGAAGGGGGGGACAGTGAATGAAGGAGGATGCATGTTTTTCATAATACGTGTTGCTAGCCCCAAACGCGCGAGCAACTGTGGCTTTCAACCATCCGACACATCCCCTTTTATTTATGTGCATCACACATGTTACATACAAATAAAGGTTATGTTTTGTTTTACCCTACTGTGGAAAGACTACGGATACACCACTCCTGCCCGGGCCTCACACAGTGGCATGACCCAGTCCTGTCGAACTGAGTTCATGACGCTGGTGGCATTGCCCCGGAGGATAGCCATCCCTAGTCTTTGCTTGAGCCAGAGGGTTTCCCGGGGTTTTCCTGAAACTTCTCTGATTTTACGGCCTATTTCATTCACCATCTTAAGGGTGGTAGGGCCGAAGACTCCTGAAGTTTCGAATGCCAGGGGCTCGAACTGATGATTTCTGGCGATGGCTTGATATTTTTCTCGCTTTTTATTTTCTGCTATCCGGGCGGCTTCACCTGCTTCGTCGGCGTTTCTGGCGATGTTGGTTGTGGAGAAAGGCAAATATTGGTTTGGTAACAGAGTTGTAGATGGGTGGAATAGGCTACCGAGTAATATAGTGGGATCAAGAACGATAGGGAGCTTTAAGATAAAATTAGATAGGCATATGGACGAGATGGGTTGGGTGTGAGGGGGATCTACCAGTGGTGGGCCAATCGGCGCTCAGCAGACCCCCGTAATCTTGCGTTAATCTCTGACCGTTTTGGTGGGGTCAGTACTCAAGGTATTAGTGAGTTGGGCCTATAATTGGGCCTAGTAATTGGGGTTGGGTGTGACAGGGATCTGCGTTGTATGGGCCGATCGGCTTTTTGCAGACTCCCATTTTCTTATGTTCTATTGTTGGTCTTTCACTACCAGCTCTTCCACTCACCTGACTTCCATGTATCATTCTTGTAATTCTGTGTTTATCCATTCACTTGAACATGGCCGAATCAAAATACTTCTCTTTATCCACTTAACCAATCGACATACAATGCCCAAAGCATGCTTTTCTATTGCAAAATATCCATTAATTTCCCTATTACTCAATCTGTCTAGACTATTCACATCAGTTACTATTCTGAAATAAATCACCCACACAGATCTCTGTCTGGAGATATTCTTATCACTTGTTGTACATGTATTACTTCCATACAAGTGCTAGGAATAACACACTGTTCCTCAAACACTTTTTCACTTCCTAACTGATCATTCTTCCTTTCAGGATAAATTGCCATTGAAAGCACCTAGCAAAATGACACAGACCACTTTTGATTTTATCTTATGTGTTTTATTTACTTTATTACAGTAAATTATTTTATCCTCCCCAACTTTTCCAGTTTCCAGGCTTACAGTTGCATACCCCACAATTATGCATGCCTATCAATTCCAATTTTCACTCACACCACACAATTCTCGAATCTACACATATGTTTTCACACAATCTTTCAATCTACCCGACAGGTTCACAGCTACTCCTTCCTTTGTCTTGCGTTTATACCCTACATCCAAAGCGAACCAGACACTGCACCACTCAACCAATCAAGCTCATCCTCACCATTCCACTCTCTCGACTGCAACAGATGCATTTAATTCAAACTGCATGCATCCATCCACCTTTCCATCTCTTATATCATTAATCAAACTTTTTCTGCTGGCCAAATAATATATTCAATTTGCATTGAAGGCCCAGACCCAGAGCATGTTGTCCTTCACTTGAATGGTGTACCTGCCACTGTTCCATTTACTACCTCCATCCCGTGGGGAAGTTGACCGGTTGCATACCAAGTACAGCTATTCCCATGTGGATTAACCCCTTCTGTACCGCAGCGCTTTTTGTATTTTCTTCTAGATATATTAAGACGATTTTGTGTAGCTTGAGAAAGATCTATGGTAGTAAAAAGGGTCAAGTTAGATAGTTTATAGAATTTTAATCAGTAGACGTCCTTCCTAAGCTGAATAAAATCGTCTAAGAGTTGCCAAAATATAATGCAAAATACGTCACAGGTACAGAAGGTGTTAAGGATGCAGACATAATGCCCCCAGAAATTGTGTGGATCGTCACGAAAAATCGATGTAATAATATCATATAAATTGATACGAAGATTAACAAAAAATAAAAAAAAAGTAAAAAAGAAGGCCCTGGAAACTATATATTATTCAAACACACATACAATACACAATCGTATGGCTTAGAAATATGGTAAATAGTAAAATACATATTTACAAGGGAATATGATACAACTATTAGGGGAAGAAATAAGCCAAATATGATATATAAATAGAAGTTTATAATAAAATCATAGTTATCCGCAAACATTACAGTACACCGCCCTCCCCTTTGGTTCCCTTATGTACCAGTAGTAATAAAGATAACTCACAGGTAACAGGTACATACTGTACATACAGGAACATTACAGTACACCACCTTCCCCTTTGGTTCCCTTATGTACCAGTAGTAATAAAGATAACTCACAGGTAACGGGTACATACTGTAAATAACTCACAGGTAACAGGTACATACTGTACATACAGGAACAAATATATGAATTAATAACACGAATAAGATACCAACCTTGTCTATAGACATTTTAAAATAAAATACATTATGGATAGAATAGCATTCTGAGGAATGTACTGTACAGTACCAATTATCTTAAAAGTTTTTTCCTGTATCATGCAAAGTAAGATGCCATGAATTATTCTACCTTTAACCCGGGAAAGGCAAGCGTCCTCATAAGAAGTTTGGTGGTAGAAGGCGAAGGTCCTCACAACATCCAAGGCCTCAAAAAAGCCTTTTAAAACACCCCAGTGGCACTCAAAACAAAGCAATATGTAATTAGGTGAGATAATGCCCCTCCATTACTTGCTACCATTTCCTACATATGTGTCCGCCCCCCCTTTCCCAGCCTTCCCCCCCCATTTTCCATTCCTCAATCATCACCTATTTTTCCTCTTATTCCCTTTTTTATCGGGTAATTTTTGGCGCTAATTTTCTTCCCATGATCTCTATAGCATATGCGAGGTATCTAGATATCCTTGGAACAGAGAGACTTCTACTTAGAGCTGTCAGTGTCGCTGGAGAACTCAGGCGGAGAGGATATATGCCACCGTGGCTCTCAAATCACGAATGGACCGGTCGGCAAAAATACGTCTTTTTCACCCCCCAAATACTAATCTCTCTTTTTTTATTGCTCTTAAATGTTAATATCTTCATATTAAATGTGAAATAGGCGCATATGAATAAGTAATAACGATATTTATGATAAAATTACGATTTTCGTCAGGAATGAATCAAAATTACTTCGCATGGCGGGACGTTTCAAATACCATAGTCTAGTCTTTGCCGGGTTAACTGTCTTGGTGGCGTAATGGTTAGAGTGTTTAAAAATCTGTATGTGGTATCCTGAAGTTTGGTGTTGGGAGTGTAATTAATTAATTATATAAATTATATGTATTTACAATAAATGTAAGGATTCAAGCATCCAATTCAAGCGGTTTCTATTACAGGTTGGTGGGAATTGAAACACTCTGAACAACTGAGGCACAGCAGACACATCATAGCAGGCCACCACCACCACCTCCCCACTTCCTCTTCCACAACCACCGAGCCACCCCCGACCTTTGACTTGACCTCCCCAACCCACATCACGGCACAACAAGGCTCCACTGCCTACCTTCCCTGCAAGATCATCAACCTGGGCAACAAATCGGTAAGAGGGTTGTGGTAAATTTAGCAAGGAATACTACCGCTTATAGGGGAATAGTTAAGCATAATTAAGATATTGGGATACAAGCTGGATATATGAATGACAGGATAATGCGAATTCAAAGGATAAGACTGGTGCCATAAATTAGAGTATAAATAACATTCTACATATGAGCAGGAATAACAAAATTATATACTGAATATACAGGTACATACGGTATATATATATATATATATATATACAGTATAATTGTATATATACTGTATATATATATTATTTTTTTTTCTATGTGAATGAGGGAGGCAAAAGGCATAACTGCCTGACGAGATTTCAAAGAGTGACAGGGCCGAAATCAAGGGACGTTTGAGCTAAAATGCCTGGACACACTGAGTTTGAAGCAATTTAAATCATAATAAGAGGGAAAGACTGATTCTGGGAGAGAATTCCAGCAGTTGAATAGAAGAAAGTCTGAGAATAGCATTTCACTCTTGGGTTGGAGAGTTGCACAGAGTAGGGGTGGGATTGTGTTGCAAGGCGTGTACTACGTACCCTACGTAGAGGAGGTGGTATACACTGGGAAAGCTCCGAGGAACACTGATTATTGTAGTAGCGATAGAATAGAGAGAGAGATGCAACATTGCGGCGAAGAGAGAGAGATTGGAGAGAGTTGGTGAGTGGACGGGAGTTAATGATACGAAAGGCTTTCCTTTCTACTTTATCTATGAGTGCGGTGTGAGAGGATCCTCCCCACACATGTGAACAATACTCAATACAAGGACACACACTGTGCCCCTGTACAGAGCAAGAAGCTGCGCACGGGTAAAGAACCCTCTAAGGCGGTTGAGCACACTCAGTTTCTGGGATGCTGCCTTAGCGAGACTGGTAATATGGTCTTTCCAAGTGAGAGCAGAAGAAAAAGAGACACCGTGAACATTGAGGGAAGATGAAGGATTGATTTTTGTATTGTTGAAGAATAAGGGATAGTTCTCTGGAGGTTCCTGCCGGGTAGTAAGATGCATACATTGAGTTTTGGAAGCATTAAATGCAAGAAGGTTTTCTCTACCCAATTGGAATTAGTAGCTAGATCAGAAGATAAGCATTTTATGGCTTCATTACATAGGAACACCAGAGTTGATAGGATGAGGAAATGAGCGATGGCCATCCACAACCGCAGCTATGGAACAGCCGGAAAGGAAATTAGAGACAAAGGCACAGATGGAGGGACAGAAACCGAAGGAGGGCAGTTTGGAAATTAAAGTTTTGTGCCAGATTCTATCGAAGGCCTTCGATATGTCTAGTGCAACAGAAAAAAACTCACCGAAGTCCCGAAAGTTGGATGAGCAAGAGTTAGTATGATATGAAAGAAGATCACCTGTAGAGCGACCCTTAAGGAAGCCATACTGGCGATCTGAGAGCAGATTATGAGAAGAGAAATGCTTAAGAAATTTGGAAGCAAGATTAGTTTATTTTTTTTTAGAGATACAAGAGATTAGAGCAATTGGACTATAGTTGGAGGATTGAGAGCGGTCACCCTTTTTTGGGACAGGTTGAATGAGAGCAAACTTCCAGCAAGAAGGAAAGACGTTAGAGGAGAGACAGAGACGAAAGAGTTTGCTTAGGCAGGGGGTCAGCACGGAAGCACAGTTTTTAAGTACAACAGGAGAAACACCGTCCGGACCGTACGCATTCTTAGTATTAAGCCCAGCGAGGGTAGAAAGTACATCTTTAGAAGAGATTAGGATATTAAGCATAAGTAGGAGAGAGGGGGGTGGAGAGGGAGGAATAGCACCGGAATCATCCAAGGTAGAGTTTCAGGCAAAAGTTTGAGCAAAGAGTTCAGCTTTGTCAGAGGAAGAAGTGATGGTTGTGCCATCTAAGTGGAAAAGGGGAGGGAAAGATAAGGAAGGAAAGTTGTTGGAGATGTTTTTGGCTAGATGCCTGAAAGCTTGGGAATAGCTAAAGTTGGATAGTTCAGTACATTTATTATTGATGAAAGAGTCTTTGGCAAGTCGAAGAACAGATTTGGCTTGATTCCGGGCAGAAACATAGGAAGAATGAGAGTCTTGAGTTTTAAGGCGTCGGTACCGTTTGAATGCTTCCTCCTTATTGCGGACAGCAGTAGAACAGGCGTGAGTAAACCAAGATTTGTTAGCATTAGTCTGAGAGAAAGAGAATGGAGTGTATGCTTCCATGCCCGATAGGATTACCTCGGTAATGCATTCAGCACTCTCTGAGGGTCCCCGGCCTCAGAAGCAGAAATCATTCCATGGGAAATCAAAGAAGTACTGCCGGAGAGCCTCCCAGTCGGCAGTGCCAAAGGGCCACAAGCGCCGCCGGCTAGGAGAATCGGGGGGCCATATAGGAGAGATAGGACAGGTGACATAGATAAGTTTATGGTCGAGGAGCCCAAAGGAGAGAAAAGATTGACAGTATAAGAAGAAGGGTTAGAAGTTAGAAACAAGTCAAGAATGTTGGGCCGATCTCCGATGCGATCCGGGATACGGGTGGGTTGCTGAACTAACTGTTCTAGGTACTTTAGGATAGAAAAGACGTAGGCTTGTTCACCAGCTGGGTCAGTAGTGTGAGAGGAGAGCCCTTTTTTTTTTTTTTTTTTTTTTTTTCTATGTGATTGAGGGAGGTAAAAGGCAGAATTGCCTACAGCGAGTGCCTCCCCCATAGTTGAAAGAGTGACAGGGCCAAAATCAAGGGACGATCGAGCCAAAATGCCTGGACACACGGAGTTTGAAGCAATTTAAGTCATAGGAAGAGGGAAAGACTGATTCTGGGAGAGAGTTCCAGAGCTCAGCTGTTGAGTAGAAGAAAGTTTGAGAGTAACGTTTCACTCTTGGCGGTGGTGAACATAGAAATCTCCTAAGATTGAGATTTCTGAGAAAGGAGAAATGGATAGAATGTGTATATATATATATATATATCACAAATACGCATGAGCTACTAATAGTATATTTTCTTTCAAACTGGGTTCGAACCACCGACAGTCAGTTATGACGAGTGTCCATGCATTAATCAACTTTACCAAAGCGTGATAAAGAATATTTAGCCTGTCCAGTTGCAAAATATCTTAACTGGCAATGTGATGTTGTGATTAGGACGTGTGCTTGTTAATCACTTAATGCAGGGTTAAAGCCCAGGTGGAGTGTTTGGGAAATGTATTATTACTACTAATATAATTGAACCACTTCTCTGTCCTTTGTTCGTTAATAAATTTATATATTCTGTAATCCTGATGAATATAAAATATATATTTTTTCTCATTATTGAATTCACTTTATATATTTGTTATGTCTTTTCTAATTCGTTACAATATAATTCCCCATATAATTCCCCATTCTCCGAGTAATTATCTTCCTTAGAGCCGCACTACTGTAATTTATGGTCCACTATATCCCACACACACCCTCTGTTTATGGTCCATTATATCCCCCACACACTCTCTGTTGATGGTCCACTACATCCCCCACACTCCCTCTGTTTATGGTCCAGTAAATCCCCCACACACTCTCTGTTTATGGTCCACTACATCCCCCACACTCCCTCTGTTTATGGTCCAGTAAATCCCCCACACACTCTCTGTTTATGGTCCACTATATCCCCCACACACCCTCTGTTTATGGTTCATTACATCCCCCACACTACCTCTGTTTATGGTCCACTATATCCCCATCACACACTCTATTTATGGTCCACTAAATCCCCCATACACCCTCTGTTTATGGTCCACTATATCCCCCACACACCCTCTGTTTATGGTCCATTACATCCCCCACACACCCTCTGTTTATGGTCCATTACATCCCCCACACTCCCTCTGTTTATGGTCCACTATATCCCCCACACACCCTCTGGTTATGGTCCACTATATCCCCCACACACCCTCTGTTTATAGTCCACTATATCCCCCACACACCCTCTGTTTATGGTCCATTACATCCCCCACACTACCTCTGTTTATGGTCCACTATATCCCCCTCACACCCTCTCTTTATGGTCCACTATATCCCCCACACACCCTCTGTTTATGGTCCACTATATCCCCCACACTACCTCTGTTTATGGTCCATTATATCCCCCACACACCCTCTAATTATGGTCGACTATATTACCTACACATTGTCTGTTTATGGTCCACTATATCCCCACACATCCTCTGTTTATGGTTCACTATATATCCCACATACCCTCTGTTTATGGTCCACTATATCCCCCACACTACCTCTGTTTATGGTCCATTATATCCTCCACACACCCTCTAATTATGGTCCTTTATATTACCTACACATCGTCTGTTTATGGTCCACTATATCCCCCACTCACCCTCTGTTTATGGTCCACTATATCCCCATACACCCTCTGTTTATGGTTCACTATATCTCCCACACACGCTCTGTTTATAGTCCACTATATCCCCCACACACCCTCTGTTTATGGTCCACTATATACCCCACACACCCTCTGTTTATGGTCCACTATATCCCCCACACACCCTCTGTTTATGGTCCACTATATCCTCCACACACCCTCTGTATATGATATATTATATCCATCACACACTCCCTCTGATCTACCAGGTGTCATGGGTAAGGAACCGTGACGCACACATCCTGTCCGTGGACCAGTACATGTTCATCACGGACGAAAGGTTCGCAGCGTGGCACCAACCCGTCACAGACACCTGGACACTACAGATCAAGTTCCTGAAGGCAGCTGATTCCAGCCGCTATGAATGTCAGGTGTCCACAGAGCCCAAGATGAGCAACTTCGTACACCTTCACGTTATAAGTCAGTATTCAAGCTAACATGCAAACCCACTATATTAATTATAATATTGGTATTGGTTAAAAGTTTATGAAAAGCAATATTAAAATAACTTTTGGTAAAGTTGATTGAGCAGCTTAACCCCCTCCGTCACATATGACGCGACCGCGTTATGTGTCGGTTTCACCCTAGAGTATCATATGACGCGGTCGTGTCATATAAACCTAGTGAAATAGCTCAATAATAAGTTATACGACGCTTTTGTGTCATTATGAGCTCAGTAAGTTAGGTAAGTTAGATCATAATCTGTCAGTTGATGGCAACCCCAAATTCCTCCGACTTCTAACGGTCCCTCAGTGTGAGAAAGACTGTTGTGGGGGAAATACCAGGCGCTCGGGCAACCCCTAACTTTCGTAAGTTAATATGTCTGTGGGGGTTAAGTTTGTATGGATGCAAACTAAGACAGTAATGATATATTTTTCAAAGGAAACTAAAACAACATATCCAGTTTGTAAATAAATGTATTGCAGTTCATATTATATATAAATTACTTAATTACTCGCATATATGCTGAACTTATTTATTTTAACATTTAATTAATGAAAAGTAATTGAATGTATATGAATATTTGCATAATTTAAACAAAGTGTTGTAAGGTATTCCAAATTACCCTATGTGGCACCCTAGGTGTGAAGTTCAAGAAGCTCAAGGGATTATCTCCACCCCTGTATGGCTATATTGCTTCCTGTCAGTGTGTATGTCTGTCGATGTTATAGTAAAAAAATATCACAACATATTTCAAATATATTTTGACAAGATACTGTCAGTCCCTTGGATCTCTCTTAATAAATCAAAGATAAAGAAAGGTTACACCCAATTTCGCATATTTAAGTAAAAGCCCCTGTCACATCTTCTTGATCTGTGTTGGTGGTGCAAAAATGGCACGGGACGCAGGAGCACGTTGTCAAATGCGACAGTCCCAGGCCGAATCATCTCAATTATTTTTTACCCTCATGGCAGTTACAGATGCCGTAGGTATACCAACGACTTTACCTGCGGTCAACCTACGGGTAATAGTGGCATTCCCGGAGACATGTGGAGGTGCCAGGGGACTATGAAAATATACGGTCCACGAGGGTACACAATAAACAGCGGCGTTTATGCGGATCCCTGCGGGTTCCGCACGTAAGCCCGCAGGCTGCTCCACCGTGCACCTGCGACGGATGACGGCACCCACCTGGCTTTGGAACCGCTGGTGTGTTCGCAATACATATACAACCTACGATGCACAAACAACGGACAAATCAAGGCTATAATTTGGCATGATATAATATAGCAGGTAGATTCACTAACGTAGTAACATAATTTCTGAGCATCTTCCATTTAAGAGACCTTGCTATTTCTATGTGTAACAACACATTAACTAAAGATACTGACGATATTACCTTCTGATCAATCACTGTTTTTATCTGACCTAATTTGATTGAGAACTGCAATGGTGTATGGAATACCACAATATTTAGTGGATTACTTCCTTCGCACATTATGCTTTAAGACTGATTAATATTAGTAATTATTATTATTATTATTATTATTATTATAATTAGTACTTTCAGTGTGTCCATGTATGTGTGTCTGTCAGAAAGTTTACATCATATTATTTTCAGAAAGAACTTCATAGATTTTGAGTAAACTTGGCTTTCCTTATGTTTGGTGCCCAAAGATATCTTTATAGTGTTCAATTCTCAATATATAAGGCCCCCAGCACACACTTTCTCCTTCCCCACAAATGGACTATGGAAAGTTTTGGTCTGATATTGAGCATATTTAAGGACCTCATCCTAACTTCACATACAGTTTGTTGATGATAAGTGCATGACTTAAATGGGGACCTTTAACCCCTTGTATGAATATGATCTCGACACCTTACGCACGGATTCACTTCCATGTAAGGCAACAGTCTGAGTTTATTATACATATCAGTATCTAATTAACCCCTCCAGTACGATGACGCCGTTTTACTTTCGATTTTGGCTAACATTAGCTGATATTATGCAGTTTATGAAGGACTTGTGCTATTCATATGTTTAATTGAGATAATAATAATCCCTTTGATTCATAGGGATAGAGTTTATGCTAAAGGAAATCGTCTAATGGTGACCGGAATAAGACGAAATTTACGTCACGTTGTTGAAGGGCTTAACATTTAAATCGGTACTTTGAGTTCGTCTCTCTTTATAAACATTGATATGCATGTTAAGCTTTTCACTAACTACGTCAAGAAACGATAAAGTTTGGTAGGATCAATTTAACTTTTGGTTATCAATTTATTATCAAGTGACAACCACATCCTGGTTTGGCATTATTCAGCCCACTACGGAGCCACACGTTTCTTATATGCAAAATCAATCTTGGACTAATATCTATGTGCTTGCCAGAGGTATGCACTCTAATTAGCTAGTGCAATAGAGTTAGGTGAGAACAGGATATACATCATCCTCGGCTGCTTTACCATAAATTATTATTGTGACGGTAACAAATTGACTAGTAAACTAATCCAAACACTCAGCGGTGCGAAGTATGAGGAAATACACTGGAGGGGATGGATTGTTTTTCAAATTGAATACAAAATAAGGATATTATTATAGAAAAAATAGATAATAATAAAAATAATATTCTGCTAAACAAAAACAGCCCCTAGCAGAGTTGTACCTGAAGAGTATATTCCATATGAGGCAAGTTATGAAACAAGACCTTTTGCTAATGCAATTTCTTCTGGGCATAAACATATAGTGAGCCCGAGTCAGTCAGGGATAGTTGTTTCTCGAGGTTATTTGTTGATCTTGTGTGTGTGTGTGTGTTGCATGCACTTTCCAGGGATGTTCGCTATTCAAAAGAAGTTTTGTTTGTGGATAAGGTTAGTATGCTTGTCCAAGAGAGTTTGTTCAACAACTATTGTGCTTGTACTGTATTTTAACTGTTTACTCTTTCTTTCTTATGACTTATTGTTCAATGTATAAAAGTACAAAGTAAAATACAGTACCGGTACACAAACTGTTGGATATATATATTACAATTTTGTTTTTTGTGAGTGAGGGAGACAAAAGGCAGAACTGCCTGTAGCGAGTGCCTCCCCCAGAGTTGAAAGAGTCAAAATGCATGGAGTTTGAAGCAATTAAAGTCATAGGAAGAGGGAAAGACTGATTCTGGGAGATAGTTCCAGAGCTCAGCTGTTGAATAGAAGAAAGATTGAGAATAATGTTTCACTCTTTGGTTGGAGAGTTGCACTGAGAAGGGGCGCTATGTGCTCTACGAAGAGAGGGTGCTATAACCTGAGAGAGCTCCAAGGAACACAGATTATTGTAATAGTGGTAGAAAAGTGAGAGAGATGCAACATTGCGAAGGAGAGAGAGAGAGGCTGCAGAGAATTGGTGAGTTAATGAGACTGAATGCTTTCATTCCTACTTTGTCTAGAAGCGCTGTGTGGGAGGGTCTTCCCCACACGTGTGAACAATACTCAATTCATGGATGCCCTGTGCCTTTGTACAGAACAAGAAGCTGGAGTTGGTTAAGCACATCCAGCTTCTGGGAAGCTGTTTTAGCTAGAGTGGTAATATGATATTTCCAAGAGAGATCAGAAGAAAAAGAGCCACCAAGAATATTAACCCTTGTTTAGCGGGACCCGACTTAAGTCGGCCTAGAGAACCAAGGACTAAGTGGAGGGGCCCGACTTAAGTCTGTGTGCAATTTTTGAGCAATAATGGCTCTGAGAGAGAGACGAGCGCTAGGAGGAGCGTAGGTCGGCTCAGGACCGCTCGGCACGGGTCCCGCGCAACTACTGATGTTCACTCCACACACATCCACACTCACTGCCTCGCTACACAGGGAATTATGTAAGGATATTACCGTATTTTAGGGATTTTGCACTCGTCTTGCACGATCATTGCAAGAGAACGCGTGGTCGTAGAAGGATGGTTCTGGTGTCATTGGAAAGCTCAATTATCGCCCTTTCAGGGATACATAATTGTATTACGCTCTGGCTTTTGTTTATGCATGAAAAAGAGCACGGAAACAAGGTCGTTTACGGTAAAACCACCCGCTTGCCAGGTAGAAGTTACCGACCTAGCCGCTCGTGGAGTGTTAAGAGAAGATGAAAGGTTAATTTGTATGTTGTTGAAGAGTAGGTCATAGTTTTCTGGAAGGGGGCGACAGGTAGAGTTTTGGAAGTTGAATTTTGGAAGCATTGAAAGTCACAAGGTTTTCTCTGCCCCAATTATAGATAGTAGAGAGATCAGAAGATAGGTGTTTAATTATGGCATCCTGACATGAGTTTGGAGTTCCTGCTGTGAATAATTTTGTGGTGGCTAGTTGAATAGTGTAATGCATAGTAATCAGCATATGAGTGAATGGGGCTGGAGGTGCAGTTGAGAAGGTGGTTAATGATAATAGGAAGATAATTGGAGATAGGACAGAACCCTGAGGAACACCGAAGTTGATAGGCTGAGGAAGTGAACGGTGGCCGTTCACAACTGCAGCTATGGAACGGCCGGAAAAGAAATTAGAGACAAAGGCACAGATGGAGGGCTAGAAACCGTAGGAGGGTAGTTTGGAAATAAGGGATTTGTGCCAGACTCTATCGAAGGCCTTCAATATGTCTAGCGCAACAGGAAAAAGTCTCACCGATGTCCCGAATGGAGGATGACGAAGAGTTAGTAAGAAAAGAAAGAAGCTCATCAGTAGAGCGGCCCTTGAGGAAGCCATACTGGCGGCCTGAGAGTAGGTTATGAGAAAATTAATGTTAAGAATTTTTGAGGCAAGAATAGTTTCAAAAACTTTAGAGATAAAAGAAATGAGAGCAATTGGACGATAGTTGGAGGATTGAGAGCGGTTACCCTTCTTTGGAACGAGTTGAATGAGAGCAAACTTCCAGCAAGAAGGAAAGACTTTAGAGGAGAGACAGAGACGGAAGAGCTTACCTAGGCAGGGAGTCAGCACAGAAGCACAGTTTTTTAGTACAATAGGTCCGTGCCCCTTCTTAGTATTAAGACCAGAGAGGGGGGAAAGTTCATCCTTGGAAGAGATTATATTAGGCACAAGTAGAAGAGAGGGGGGTGGAGAGGGAAGAAAAGCACCTGAATCATCCAAAGTTGAGTTTTTAGCAACAGTGTTATCAAAGATTTCAGCTGTGGTAGAGGAAGAAGTGACGGTGGTGCAGTCAGAGTGAAAAAGAGGAGGGAAAGACGAGGAAGAAAAATTGTTGGAGAGGTTTTTGCCTACATGCCAGAAGGTTTGGGAAGAGCTAGAGTTGGATAGTTCAATGCATTTATTATTGATGAAAGAATGTTTGGAGATGCAAAGAACAGATTTGGCTTAATTCTGGGCAGAAACGTAGGAAGTATGAGATTCTTGAGTTCGAAGGCGACGGTACCGTTTGAGTGCTTCCTCCTTATTGTGGATGGCAGTAGAGCAAGCGTGAGTAAACTAAGATTGTTTTGCATTAGACTGAGAGAAAGAAAATGGAATGTATGCTTCCATGCCCGAGAGTATTATCTCGGTAATGCGCTCAGCACTCTCCGAGGGTCTCCAACCACGGAAGCAAAAGTCATTCAATGGGAAACAAAAGAAGTACTGCCAAAGAGTCTCCCAGTCGGCAGCTCCAAAGGGCCACAAGCGCCGCTGGCTGGCAGGATCTGGTGGTCGTACCGGAGAGATAGGACAGGTGACAGAGATAACTTTATGGTCTGAGTAGCTCAAAGGAGAGAACAAATTTATAGTATAAGCAAAAGGGTTAGAGGTTAGAAATAAGTCAAGAATGTTGGGCCGATCTCTGAAGTGATCCGGGATACAGGTGGGTTGCTGGACTAACTGCTCTAGGTCATTTAGGATAGAAAAAGATATAGGCTTGTTCACCAGGTTGGTCAGCGGAAACAGAGGAGAGCCATTGGCGGTAGTTAACGTTGAAATCTCCTAAGAAAGAGATACATATCGTCTTTACTCATAGAACTGTCCTTCTAACTCCTGTGTGTCCTGGTTGTCCCCAGCACCACAAGTGACCATCCCCGGGGGCTCTGAGCTACACGTACAGAGTGGCAGCACCGTCACCATCAAGTGTGTCATCTCTCACGCCCTCCACCCGCCTAAATACATCTTCTGGTACCACGTTAGTAACAGTATATTGTATGCCCGTACTTCATAGTATACCTTTGTAATATGGAAATATATCCTATGTCCAAAAATCTTTGTCCCATAATATGTTCCACTCATAATAAGATTCTTCCATCTCTATTGCCATTACTGCCAATTTTAATCAGCTTCTACTGTACCAATATCAGTCCAACAGAGTTTGTTTTCTGAGTATTGTATCTTAATGTATGCATAATTACTGTAGATGGATTATGTGTACTTTGCGTCAATAGAGAGCCAACATTACTTCCAATATAAATCTCCCTGCCAAGTACCAATAATTACATATCCAATACATTAAATAACTGGCTCATAAAGTACTGTATGCTGTCTTCATATTGATAATAACCATTCACCACGCATACAAGAACATTAAACATATGGCAATGATCACTGCAGCCCAACCATAACTGACACACGCATATACACTACATAATGATTATCACAGAGCGTACCAGCGAGGTAATTTTGTATTTATTTTAGCTATAATTAGACGATATTGTGCAGCTTAAAACTGATCTGTTGTAGTAAAAAGGGTAAAGTGAGCTAGTTCGAAGCCTGTTAATTTTGGAGGCCCCTTTTAAACATATATAATCGTCTAATAGTAGCCAGAATTAAATTCAAATGATGGCACCGGTACTGAATGGGTTTAGCACATAATGATGACAACCGCCACAGGGTGACCATCATATCCATGAAGAGTCTTGGCCCGGTGTTGAACCTGGGGAGGTGGAAGGTGTGCCGGGGGTCCCAGACGCTAGTGTGGCCTCCCTTACCATTATCGCTGTCACCCTCGCCCACGCTGGTAACTACACCTGCTGCCCTGCCGCCCTCACGTCCGTGTCCACTACGTTACACGTCATTAATGGTATGTATGTATGTACAGTATGTATATACTCAGGCACATACGCCATAGCTGGGGGTAGCCGACTCGAGATAGAGCCCGAAAAAAAAAATTAAAGTTCCAATTCTTAGGGTTCGTGACCACTTTCGCGCCCCTTTCTCGGTCTCGTCTAGTAAGTGAATTTTACAATGGGAGGAGGATTCCTAGCCTCTAGCCCCCGAAGTAGGAAAAGTAGTACAGGAAAAGAGACAGACAGAAAAGGCTAAGGTTGGGTAGAAGATGCCAAACCTCACTCTGTATAGGACCAGCCCTCATTAATGGTAAGTGTATCTTAACTACAACTGCTATCCCACCGCCTTTACGCCCGTATCCATTACACTACACATCATCAATGATAATCAGTACGAGACTATTGAGGTACAAGGAAGAAAGTATAACCGAAAGGATAGACGACAATATTTTGAGGTCAATCAATGAGAATGAGGGCACAAGCCACCCACCTCACTCAAAGTTGTCTTCCTCATACATACATTCACTGACTGACAATCCATATAGATAGCATTACATCTAGCTATTACTTACCAACCAGTGTGACAAACCTTATAATCTGAAGAAGGTGTTTAGAGTTTCTATAAACCTGTCCATTATTTTGCAGCGAGTTCCATCCCTGGTGCATGTTTTGTTCATGCATCCTGTTTGTATGAAAAATATTCAGTACAACCCAGTACTTGCTGTGTTTGAACCAAGATATACTTGTTTAAAATAGCACCTTTGGCAGGCTTGGGCACCACCAATGACAACAGAAGGACATGACCTCTGGAACATCATCACTGAATGGTGGGAGGATTTTCTTTACAAAATATGTGTTTTAAGGGTTGCCACGCTGGTGCAAGCATTTGCTTGACTTTCGGGTTTACTACATGCATAGTTAACTAGTAGCTGGCCCAGGGATGGAGAGAGAGAGAGAGAGAGAGAGCGAGATCTTGAGCTGTGTATTTGGATAGGACATATTGAAATTGATCACGTGTGGTGTGTCAATGATACGGGAGGGTAAGTCTGTGGCGTGGGTGGTTCGCGAAGATAGAGTGTAATAGTGGATGGTGTAGGTGGAAAAGTGAGTGATATTGCCCCTGGTTCTGCTGGTTGGGTCAGGACAAGTTAGACTAGGTTAGGTTGAGTTAGGTATACTTAAGATAAATTAGCTGTTGCCAAAGCAGTAAAACACAACGAAATAGTAACAGACTTTGCATTATATGCTAAAATGGCATGACACTATCTGGTACGAGGTATTGGGGATTTTCGTGACATTTGGTTAATTTTGTTATTGTTTTTGCCGTGTTTTACAAATGTATTTTCAGTTTGTCTTCCCCAGAAATCCCTAAAAAAAAAAAAAAAAAAAAAAAATATATATATATATATAATAATAAAAAAAAAATATATAATAATAGCCTAATAATACAAAATAAAGAAAGACAAGAAGAAAAAATCTCTCCCCTTAAAATAAAAAAAAATAAAAAAAATAAAATATATAATTATACTGTATATATACCCGGTATATATATATATATATATATATATATATATATATATATATATATATATATATATATATACTGTATATATATATATATATATATATATACAGTATATCAAATAAATACCTGAATAGGGTTATGTATGTTCTATTATCGCCAAATTGATGAAGTGAAGCAATAAACCAAATATAAACAAACACGCACCAGACAGGGTTATGGTTCAATATTTAATTCATGAGGTACGAACAACTATTGAAAGTAAAATCAGTGGGGAATGGTATACCGAGCATAGTAATCATTTGGCTGGTAATATGTTATGCTTTATTAGTTTGATTGAATTTGTTATATATTTACTTTTCTTTTTGGGGGACGGGTGGTGGCAGATTTTTGGGGACGGGTGGGTGGTGGCAGATTTTTGGGGACGGGTGGGTGGTGGCAGATTTTTGGGGACGGGTGGGTGGTGGCAGATTTTTGGGGACGGGTGGGTGGTGGCAGATTTTCCCAGTTTCCCTGCATTAATGCTGTGGTTATAATCAGTTTCAATCCATCAGTTTATTGGTCATAAGTTATTTTGTTCCATGCAGGTGTCAATTGTTTCTTGATCTGCCTAATATTGTAAAAGTAACCTTGAAATGAGTCTTGGGACGCTTTTTACCTCTGCCAACGAAGTTGGAGCAGGTAATGTTTTGCCTCCATTTGTCTGTCTGTTTGTAAACAACATATCTCAAAAAGTTACTTACTGGTTGTCACGAGATATAATAGGTTGATGAGATATACGCCAAGAGAGGAGTGACTCAATTTAGGAGATGGCTGGTAGAGCACATACCTCCACCAGCTTAGGAGGCTCAAAGTTATGAACCGGTATTCACGAAATTTGGTGGACAGATAGTGATGTTAGTTAGGAGGGGATCGAACTAAAACTAGAGGAAGACTCTGGAAAGCGCATACCTACGCCTGCGCTGATGGAGGTGTGAGCTTACCCGAATGTCACTTTAGTACATTATTCGCAAATGGCAAAAGCAATCCTAACCCTCATTGATAATTAAACAATATATCCTAATAAGCTTATAGACGTTAGATGAGATAGTGTTTGATAAATACTGTATAGTTACACTATTCAGCTGTTACACTAGTGCAAACAATATATTTTACCAAATAACTTGCTGCACAGACATTGGTTGTCTGAAGGGCATTGAATTAATAATGGCCATGATGTGGGAAGATTGTAGGCACCAATCGAGCAAGACAGTACCCAGGGTAGGCCACATGTGCATATGATGAGGAGTTGCTGGAGCTCCTGTTTCATTTGCCTGGCTCCCCCCACTTTTTCAATGTGTGCCTCACCTACACAGAGAGTAATCCAGCTCTCACAAACACCTCCTCCTCCTATTAATTTCATTACATTTACAAGCACACCAGACACTTTTCCAAAACATCTAAATTACCTATAATGTAACTTGATTTTGGCTTTCTGTCACTCATTCAACCTTTGGGGGAGACACTTGTTACAGGTAGCTTTGCGTTTTGTCTCCTTCATAAACACAGACAAAAAAATACATTTAATTTCGAATGAGTTCGTTACTATACCTTACATGTTGTCCAGGTTATAGAGCCTACATGTCTAGGTAATGAATTATGATTTTGAACATTTGAACATGATTGACCTCTTAGCATGGAGCTTTATGCCCCTTTCCCACTGATGCGATTTCATACGATTTTCGTCCCGAGGACGTAGTCTTGTCAATTCGCACCAAATTTGTACGACGTCAACGATTTTGACCGTTAAAAAACGTTGACAAGTTTACACTCGGTGACGATGCCGCCGATGGGTAAGACGAATCGGCGACATTATGCGACGACATCGGCAAATTGAGCGATGGTTCGCCGATGACCTCGGCGAGAACGGTCACATTTGAATAAAATAATGCGAAGGATGAACGAATCCTCGGCGTATGTTCTGCGACGTCTTCGGCGAATTAAGCGATGGTTCGGCGAATACCTCGGCGAGATTATCCAAAACAAATTTGCACATATTTCATGGCACAAACATAAGAACATAAGAAAACGGGAGTCTGCAGAAAGCCGATCGGCCCACACAAGGCAGATCCCTGTCACACCCAACCCCAATTACAATGCCTAATTAGAGACCCAACTCACTATTGCCCTGAGGACTGACCTCACCAAAACTCGACGCCTAAATGACACGAAATTCTTAATATTGACAAAGAAATGGGGTGAAATGTCTTAAAATCGCCAAACTAATGGGCCGAATGCCATAAATTATGAAAACTAAAGGGGTTAACCATGAGGAAGAAAGGGGACCAGAATAACGACCCATCTTCTCTTAATTATGAGATTGGCAATGTCTGGCTTCGCCGGAGACATTTTTCTATCGAAAAATGTACAAAAATAACAAAATATATATATGTTGGCTCACTACCGCTCACCAAGAAAATATTGAAACCTGGATGGGGGTAAACGTCTTAAAACAGTAGGCTGAACGGGGCCGAACGGATACAAGGCAAAGAAAGAGGGAGAGAAAGAGAAAACATAAAAAAAAACGAGGAGAGAGGGAGAGAAAGAGAAAACAAAAACAGCGAGGTGGGCTCAATGTTTGCGTTACGGCTTAATTGAGCCCACCTCGCCTTTTTTTTTGTTTTCTCTTTCTCTCCCTCTCTCCTCGTGCTTTGTTTTCTCTCTTTCTCTCCCTCTCTCTTTGCCTTGTATCCGTTCGGCCCCGTTCAGCCTACTGTTTTAAGACGTTTACCCCCATCCAGGTTTCAATATTTTGCTGGTGAGCGGTAGCGAGCCAACATATATATATTTTGTTTTTGAGAGCAAGCTAAATTTGTACATTTTTTGATAGAAAAATTTCTCCGGCGAAGCCGGATTTCTCCATATAATGCTGGTTCGCTATCGCTTGACAGAAAGATATCGATACTTGGATGGGGACAAACGTCTTAAAACAGCTGGCTGAATGGGGCTGAATGGATACAAACCAGAGAAAGAGAGAAAAGGACAGAAACAGAAGAAAAAACAGGTGAACCCCCCCAAGAGAGGTGCATAGAAAAAAGGGTTGACAAGTTCACTATAGGCCTAATCATTTTTTTTTACCCACCTCGCCGAAGGTGCTCTTTGGCATCGTCGATGTTCTCAGAACATCTGAGAGCATGGCGAGCAGAACATCTGAGAGCATCGGCGAGCAGCCGTGCAGCGTTGCAAAGGTTTTTTGTGCGAAACCCTCCGCGATGTCTCGCCGATGTCGCCGATGTTCTCAGAGGGCCTCGCAGATCCCTCTGCGATGTTCGACGATGCTTGCGAGGGCTACGAACCCTCGTGAGTCCTCGTCCAAAATTTTGAACAGTCCGAACATTTGCGATGACCCGCGAGGGCCCTTGCGAGGCCTTGCAAGTCAAACGATTAGATTATCATGCGAGGGTTTAAGATTTTGTTGCGACATGTCACGAATGTGCCAATTTATTGGTGTCAGCGATGAAAATCGTGAGAAGTCGCATCAGTGGGAAAGGGGCATTACCAGTAAATATCTTGCCATCTGCAGAATCTCAGGTGTCTTAATTAGAAATCTCGTGGCTAAATTGTAGAAATACGCATAAGAAAACAAAGACAATAATCTAATAAGAGGGCCCAGCGATGTCTGAAAGCCTTGAGAGTTGAACACTTTTGAGAACTGAACATTTGTCAAAGGTAATTTACCTTTAATAATAAAATGAGCGCAAAGGATACTTTAATATGTTGATATGAAAGCCTTAGATGTTTTGTTCACGGTTATGACACTATCAATATATTTTTGTTTTGTTTTTTTATATAACAAAACTAATGTCTGTATTGTTATTTTAATTACAAGTTCAGGAAGTATAATAATATAACTCTTTGTGACTGATCAACAGATGTGTTAAGCTGTAAGCTATATACTTTGTTATTTGCTCACTGCTAAGCATACATTTCACCCTCCGTGTATTTACTAGTTTCATTATTTCACAGCATAGGGACATATATAATGTTATATACATATTTCTAGCTACCTCCATAAAAGTATGTGAGTGAGTTTGGCTGTAATGACAAACTTTGTCATCAGTTTCATTAGTTCACCACAAAGGGACACCTATCTGATTTATAATGTTTTAATGTTACCACCATTAGTGTTGTGTTAGTGAGTTGAGATATAATAATAAACTTTGTCATCCACAGGAGAGAGACCGGCTGCCATGCAACACGGAACTAGCGACGCCTCACAACATCTCCCGTTCTTCACCCTCCTATTCCTCGTATCCTCCTTTCCCCTTCTGGACCTAACCAGTATTCGGAAATTCAGGTGACATAAAGTGTTAACAAGCATCACTCCTTGCAGAGCTTAAACCCACATGTTAAACATAAACATAATGCAGTAGCTTTGTCCAGTATGTGGGTTAAATCGTTCTGTACTGGCGACGTTTTTTTTTTATTATGTGCTACCTATATTTAGACGGTTTTGTGAATTTTAAAGAGGATCTGTGGTCGTAAAATGGTTAATTATTATGTTCTCTCCACAAACTAACTTTACTCCTAAACTCGATTAATGAAATTAACAAACACATGTGGCACTCCGGGGATTCGAACCCAGGACGCTCACACCGAAAATCAACACACTTATGCATTGCACCACGAAGACAGAAGTGAGATAGTTCACAGCCTGTTAATTACTAGAGGCCCTCAATTAAACTTAATACAATCGTCTATTAGCAGCAGCCATCATAAAGTTTAAAGGACGGCACTGGGTTAAATAAATAATGATTGTATTCATGATACATCACCATCTGCGATATACTATATCATCATCCTGCTATAGTTGTGTACGATGTGATGACTTGCCCTAACTATGTATTGCCAATATTTTTAGAAGGATTATCTTACTGTCATTATCCCCATCGTCGACGTATAAGCCAAATATTCTAGGGGGTGACGGCGATTGAATCGGCTTCATTTGCTTCCATATATCGAGACAACTTACTTGATGATCTAACTTGTACCTGTTCATAGTCTTATTGCGAAATATATACAAGCATAACCGGGAAGCCATAAGAAGGATATCCAAGACTAATCAAGCCCTCTTAGCCATGCATGCAAACTCAAGTAATAGTCTTTTGATTCACCACAATTATCAAATATAACAAAAAATGTCATCATATCCTGTGTGTATGTGTGTAACTTCCCCGTAATAATAAACATAATTTTACATATAGATGTAGTTTGTTTAACCTTACTATTATGTTATAAAATTTAATATATCTAATTGGTATTGCATTATTAAAGCAAAGGTATTGTTGTCTGTCATCAAATTCATATATATTAGTACATGTCTTTAGCCAGGCACACGAATTAACGCAATTAGAGAAGGGAAATTTAATGGACACAAACTTGGGAAATGAGAAGAATTATACGATAGACAGGACGTCGGTAATATCTTGCATAACATTAACAAAACTATATATATACATTAGATCTTTAAATGTTAAATTTCTTTCAATATGATTGGAGATTATATATAACGTGATAACCAATGAATAAATAAGTCAGGTGTCTGATGCAACATCCAGCAGCCCCTTCTCTGTATCCTCCTACTTTCTCTATCCTAGTTTCAAAGCCAAAGGCGGATGTTGTGCATATGTGCACAAAAAACTCACTTGCTCTCGTGTTCCCGATTTCGACTCCTCTGAATTCTCAAACTTGTCTGTCTTTCTCTTCCTAAATATTTCTGTGCTGTCTATCTTTCCCAAATTCTTTGACTATCTAAACTCTACAGTGGAACACATTCTACCCATTTCTCCTCTCTCAGAAATCTCCATCTTAGGAGATTTCAACGTTCACCACCACCAATGGCTCTCCTCTCACACTACTGACCCACCTTGTGAACAAGCCTACGTCTTTCCTATCCTAAATGACCTAGAGCAGTTAGTTCAGCAACCCACCCGTATCCCGGATCGCCTCGGAGATCGGCCCAACATTCTTGACTTGTTTCTAACTTCTAACCCTTCTTCTTTTACTGTCGATTTTTTCTCTCCTTTGGGCTCCTCCGACCATAAACTTATCTCTGTCCCCTGTCCTATCTCTCCAGTACGGCCACCCGATCCTCCTAGCCGGCGGAGCTTGTGGCACTTTGGCTGCTGCCGACTGGGAGGCTCTCTGGCAGTACTTCTTTGATTACCCATGGAATGATTTCTGCTTCCGTGGCCGGGACCCTCGGAGAGTGCTGAACGCATTACCGAGGTAATCCTATCGGGCATGGAAGCATACATTCCATTCTCTTTCTCTCAGACTAATGCTAAAAAATCTTGGTTTACTCACGCCTGTTCTACTGCTGTCCGCAATAAGGAGGAAGTATTCAAACGGTAACGACGCCTTAAAGCTCAAGACTCTCAATCTTCTTATGTTTCTGCCCGGAATCAAGCCAAATCTGTTCTTCGACTTGCCAGGCACTCTTTCATCAATAATAAATGCACTGAACTATCCAACTCTAGATCTTCCCAAGCTTTCTGGCATCTAGCCAAAAAGCTCTCCAACAATTTCTATTATTCGTCTTTCCCACTCTGATGTCACAACCATCACTTCTTCCTCTGACAAAGCTAAACTCTTCGCTCAAACTTTTGCTAGAAACTCCACCTTGGATGATTCCGGTGCTATGCCTCCAGCTCCACCCTCCTCTCTCTTACTTATGCCCAATATCCTAATCTCTTCTAAAGATGTACTTTCTACCCTCTCTGGGCTTAATACTAATAAGGCGTACGGTCCGGACGGTGTTCCTCCTGTTGAACTAAAAAACTGTGCTTCCGGGCTGACTCCCTGCCTAGGCAAACTCTTTCGTCTCTGTCTATCCTTTAACATCTTTCCTTCATGCTGGGAGTTTGCTCGCATTCAACCTGTCCCAAAGAAGGTTGACCGCTCTCAACCCTCCAACTATCGTCCAATTGCTCATCTCTTGTATTTCTAAAGTTTTTGAAACTATTCTTGCTTCCAAATTTCTTAAGCATTTCTCTTCTCATAATCTGCTCTCAGATTGCCAGCATGGCTACTGGTGATCTTCTTTCATATCTTACTAACTCGTGGTCATCCTCCTTTCGGGACTTTGGTGAGACTTTTTCTATTGCACTAGACATATCGTAAGCCTTCAATAGAGTCTGGCACAAATCTTTAATTTCTAAACTACCCTCCTTCGGTGTCTAACCCTTCATCTGTGCCTTTGTCTCTAATTTCTTCTCGGTCCGTTCCATAGCTGCGGTTGTGGACGGCCATCGCTCACTTCCTCACCCTATAATCTCTGGTGTTCCTCAAGGCTCTGTCCTATCTCCTATTCTCTTTCTAATTTTTTATAAATGACCTTCTCAACTATGCCTCAACTCCCATCCATTCATACGCAGACAACTCGACCTTACACTACTCCATTAGTTTTTCAGAACGCCCAAGCCAGCAATTCCTCAACGACAAACGGAATGAAGCCACATAACACTTAAATTCTGATCTAACTACTATCTCCAATTGGGGCAGAGAAAACCTTGTTACCTTTAATGCTTACAATTAATTACGCAATTTCTCCATCTATCTACCCGTCAGGAACTCCCTGTGGACTATCCCTTTTTCTTTAACAATACAAAAATCAATCCTTCATCTTCTCTCAATATTCTTGGTGTCTCTGTTTCTTCTGCTCTCAGTTGGAAGGACCATATTACCAGTCTTGCTAAGGCAGCCTCCCAGAAGCTGGGTGTGCTCAACCGCCTCAGGGGATTCTTTACCCCCGCTCAGCTTATTGCTCTGTACAGGGGCATAGTGCGTTCTTGTATTGAGTATTGTTCACATGTGTGGGGAGGTTCCTCTCACACTGCTCTCCTAGACAAAATTGAAAGGAAGGCTTCTCGTATCATTAACTCCCGTCCACTCACCAACTCTCTGCAATCTCTCTCTCTTCGCCGCAACGTTGCATATCTCTCGCTATTCTATCGCTACTATAATAATCAGTGTTCCTCAGAGCTTTCCCAGTGTATACCACCGCCTTTACGTAGGGCACGAGGTACCCGCCTTGCAACACAATCCCACCCCTACTCTGTGCAACTCTCCAACCCAAGATTGAAACGTTACTCTCGGTCTTTCTTCTACTCAACAGCTGAGCTCTGGAACTCTCTCCCAGAATCAGTCTTTCCCTCTTCCTATTACTTAAATTGCTTCAAACTCTGTGTGTCCAGGCATTTTGGCTCGAACGTCCCTTGATTTTGGCCCTGTTACTCCTTCAATTTTGGGGAGGCACTCGCTATAGACAGTTCTGCCTTTTGCCAGCCTCACTCACATAGAAAAAGAAAAAAAAAGCCACTGACAATATCACATACTGAATAAATCTTAACTATTTTATCAGCCAGTTTATATACAGTAAAGTAATCAATTACTGGGGTTATTTACCATCGCAGCGCATATTTTCTAGCAGTCTACTCTCAAGGGTATTCTCGAATGAGGCTCAAAGCGAAAACTCTTTCTATCCCATATGTAGTACTCGACATGATCGCTCGACTTACCTTGGACGTATGTGCGAGATCTGTTATTATGTCTCCTTCACTCAGGGTTGCCACCCACTAAAACCATCTCATTATCATGATCAACTTCTGAAAGACGAACTTTGAGCCCCCATATAGACAAATCTGACACACATAAACCATACAACCATTATGTCTGAAATCAGCTTGAGAGAGTGGACGCTGTTTTGATAAATAAATGGTTATACTACTGGTAGCCCTTGTTCCTGCAAAGATGTTTGGTGCTAAAGTAGTTCCATGGTATATTTAGCATTACTGTTTCATACCCATGTCACACAACAGGACAGGCAGCACCAGTCTCTCTAAGATGCATTACTTAGTACTTAAGAATATCTATCTACAGCGCTATGATGTGTGTGTTCATAGTTCCATATGGTCAGCAAAGGCGATGATTTTCAGTAAGCTCCGACCCCTCACTATTATCGATCATACTATCAAATCAAGCTAATCTATCCAGCAACTCTATTTTTTTGGCACTTTTTCATAGACAGCATAACACCGGTAGTTTCTTTTTCTTTTTCTTAATGACAATGTAGTTCTAGACTAGACTACGAAGATGTTTCTGACAAGGGGAAAGGAAATAAGAATGTCACTAGTTGGCAAGGTTGGACCATTTGACATTTAACAACTTGAACGAAGGCGGTGCTGGTTGGGGGAGGGGCGTCGACTGACCGGGGACAGAGGTACATGGGGGCGGTTCGTTCGTGGCCACCCCTTCGGGGATCACGGCGTCAGGCAATAGATAGATAGATAGCTAGATAATGTTTAACAGCTCATGATGTTCAACTGTTTGACGATATCCAGTTGCTTGAAGATATTTGCCCCCTTGACAGTATTTATACGATCGACAATATTTGACCATTAGATGATAGTTGACCCCTCAGTGACATGCAACCATTTACTGATATATAATTCATCAGTGTACCCAATTGGTCATCAAGATTTATCCAGCTGAGTAAAACGTTGAGCATAGATTGGCCAAGGTGGGACAGAATGGATGATGGAAGCAGTCATTGCATCTATCTATCTATTGCCAGGCGAAATGACCCCGAAGGGGTGGACACAAATTAATCACCTCAAGCACCTGTCTCTCATATACCTCTCAACTCCATCCTTCCACCTCACTGCCGGTCTGCCTCTCCCTCTCTGTCCTTCCACCTCACTCTCATACACTCTCTTAGCCATTCTCTCGCTAACCGTACGTTCCACATGGCCAGCAAATTCATTTCTTATGGAATGTCTTTGATCAGATTATAAATATTCTTTCTTAAATTAATAACTAAATAATTATGTGTGTTTGTTTGCATGTGTGTGTGTGTGTGTGTGTGTGTGTGTGTGTGTGTAAGTGAATATGAAGCTCATTTCCCTTAGCAACAGTAATCATTGTGTAACAGCCTCTAAGACAGAATCAAGCACCTCATTAAAACTTTGCAACGAGGTGGTAATGAAGAGGATAAGATTAAATTAGTATACTGTATACTGCCACCGCCACAAGTATACTGTATACTGCCACCGCCACAAGTAAATAAATAGTTCTGGCACAATTTATTCTGTCCGACATCAAGACACAGTTACTGTCAATTTATTCTGTCAGACATCAAGACACAGTTACTGTCAATTTATTCTGTCCGACATCAAGACACAGTTACCGTCAATTTATTCTGTCCGACATCAAGACACAGTTACTGTCAATTTATTCTGTCCGACATCAAGACACAGTTACTGTCAATTTATTCTGTCCGACATCAAGACACAGTTACTGTAAATTTATTCTGTCCGACATCAAGACACAGTTACTGTCAATTTATTCTGTCCGACATCAAGACACAGTTACTGTCAATTTCCCAAAATTGAACGAATATAATGTCAAGCACATACACACCATTACGCACATTATAATGTCAAGCACATATACACCATTACGCACATTATAATGTCAAGCACATACACACCATGACGCACATTATAATCAATATTTTGATGCTCAATGGAACACCCAAGTAGCCTACCACTAATGTCTACCAATTCTGTTGCGTTAAACCAATGCATATTATGAAGTATGAGAGGAAAGTGGGAGTTTCAATTCTAAAGTCTGGGCTACACGTATGTGTGTGGTCAATATTGATTTACTGTAAACCCCATGTGTGTTTAGGTTTATGATAAGAATGAATCACTACCGGTAGGGGAATAATGTGTTAAATATTAGCTGAGCGCTGATGAGAAATATGTGACCACATTAATAAATTTCATTCACATAAATCACACGAAATTCCAGTATGGAATTCTATATATAAAAATTTACGTGGTGTAATGGATTAAAAACTTGGACAATCGTTCTGAATGTCGGAGGTTGGAGTCCGGCTGGGAGTATATAAACACACACTCACCCACATCATATATATTATACATATATATATATATATATATGCATCACCTCACCTTTTTTCATTCATCTCATCAATCACCAATGTTATTCTAATTTCCCATGCCAACGTGAACACAATTCAAGCAAGTGAAGTTAACCTTATATATATATTACTTTTCTCACTCTCTCTCTTTGGGAAGCATGACAAAATGGCCGCAATTAGAAATAACTACAAAGCGAAATGGCTAGTCATAAACTTCCACAGCTGTAAAAGGCCAAAGATCGAAATGTCTACCGCTACAATCACAAGCTGCTACATGAAGGAAGTCACACCATGGCTTAACCCTCACACAATTTGCGTCAATTGGAGGCTATGTGTAAAGTATACACAGATGCAAATTACGTGGAATTAAGTTAAGAAACTCTGACCAAAACCTAGAAAAGCACATTGTGTCAAATTAACACAACAAATAGGAATGGTTATCAATAAAAAAGGCAAGTTATTGGCAATGTTGTGCGACGTCTTGTCATCCTGCGAAAAAGCAGTACCAACTCAAACTTTCAATTTGAGCTGATCAGTGAGGCGGGCACCTACGCTGCCCCGGAAGACTAGCTGGGACTCGTAAATGTACAGTATGTAAAATGATTTATACTAGTGTTGTGTATCATTCCAGCGATTGCTTTCCATAATTACATACATAGTTTCCAAAAACCTGTGTATTGTAAGAGCCATTTAAATTTTGAAAGATTACGAGTGGTGAATGAACATTATGTATATATGAATATTACGAGTGGTGAATGAACATTATGTATATATGAATATTACGAGTGGTGAATGAACATTATGTATATATGAATATTACGAGTGGTGAATGAACATTATGTATATATGAATATTACGAGTGGTGAATGAACATTATGTATATATGAATATTACGAGTGGTGAATGAACATTATGTATATATGAATATTACGAGTGGTGAATGAACATTATGTATATATGAATATTACCAGTGGTGAATGAACATTATGTATATATGAATATTACGAGTGGTGAATGAACATTATGTATATATGAATATTACGAGTGGTGAATGAACATTATGTATATATGAATATTACGAGTGGTGAATGAACATTATGTATATATGAATATTCGTGGGAAACAACTATTAGACCAAAAACGATGGTTGTTATTGTATTTTATTTCTAATGCAATGTGCTATACATAAAGCTATAATTCATAGCTAGAAACCTCATAAAAGATGATAAACTGAACATTATATAAACAGATATCTGCACAAGTTTATTTATATTTGTATATTCATGTAATAACAAGTATTGCTGACAAACAAATCCTGACTACACTGCTGGAATGAACGTGAACAATACTTCCTAATGCATATATCAAAACATATAATCAGCACTGAATTTCTTTTAAATATTGCAAGTTAAACTGGTTTCAGTCGCAAGAATGACAAAATGTGTTCATCGGACAACATTTTAATTATGATAATTTGTTATGTTCCGGGTTGTCCTATGATACTATTTTAAACTTGCTTTTCTTTACAGTATAATATATAATAATAGACGCAATTATTGTGGGTGAAAACTGATCATAAATAAATATTTTCAGTCACGGTGCCATGTCTATGATCGCGAGAATAGGTTTTATATTATGTTAAAATTGATAAGTTCGTATATTTCATGGAGCTTACAGTACGTGTGAATATGCGGGTCTAGTTAATAGTCTGTGAAAGTCAGATTACTGCCAATTATAATTAGACGACCGTGGTCAGATATATCACGAGAGAGAGAGATAGTTACAAGGAGTTACAAAGAATAGTTAGTATCTCAGAGACCTTGCTGTCTATTCCGAGGAGATACTCGAAGTGGAAGGAGAGATACTGTTTAGTGCACTACACTCATTACAGAGTGTGAAAAATACTATCTATTATCTTAAACTGCTCTACTGAAGAACTGTTTACAACTTCAGAGGGAAGTTTGCTCCAGGTAGAACAAATCTTATATGTGAAATGTTTCCAAAAATACTAGTGCTGAACCTTTTCAATTCTAATTTCCAGCCATGGTTATGTGTTGTATTCATATTGAGGCTAAGCATTTTTCTATAATCCACATTGTCAAACCCATTAAGTATTTTAAAAACTTCAATGAGCTGACCTCATAGTCTGCGTGTCTCCAACGGAAAGAGATCAAGAGCTCTCAACCGGTCCTCATAGCTCAGTCAACTAAGCGATGGAATAAGCTTTGTAGCCTCTGCTTGTACTCTTTCCAGTCGCTCTATATCTTTCCTGAGTGCTCGAGGCAAAAATTGAACAGCATACTCCAGGACAGGGCCGAATCAAAGCATTGTAAAGTGTGAGGACTATTTCCTTATTTCTATACTTAAATTGCCTCTTAATATAACCCAATAATTTCTGAGCTTTCTTCTCTATTTCAATGCACTGCTTGTAAAACTTTAGGTCCCTGCTAATCAGAACACCCAAATCCGTTACCAAGTCAGTCAATTCCAGAGGCAATCCCAGTAGTGAATATCCTGACTTGGGGTTTGCTTGGCCGATATGCATCACCTAGCACTTTTCCAAGTTTAGAGGCATCTGCCATGTCTCCGACCATTCACCCAGACTGTTGAGGTTCATCCTGAGCTGCTCAATCCCTTTGGGGTCTTTCACATTAATTTAAAGTTCTATGTCATCTGCAAACTTGGAGATCACATTCAACAGACCAATATCTATGTCATTGACATATATGATAAACAGAAGTGGGCCAAGGACAAATCCCTGTGGAACTTCAGAAGTGAATATAGTCCACTCAGAAGAAACACCATTGATTACCACTCGTTGTTATTAAAAATGAGATGCTTGCAGCTTTTCTCAAATGTTTCAGAGGTAGCTGTGATGAGTATTTATCACTATGATGTGATATGGAAAGTCACGTTAAAAAGTGTCTTCATAATTCACATGGAAAACATAGCTCATATTATAGAGAGTACAACTACCAATGAACAAATCCTCCTCACTAGCAGTTAGCACGACGAAGGTTCAATGTCAACTTTTCAACCAACACATTGCAGTGAAGCGTTGTACAATCGACATGATCTCCACGTAAGCGATTCTGTTATGACCACAGACCAGCCCAATCAGCTCCTTCATTCCTGTGAGCATCGTAACCATAAACCCAACAGTTGTTGTCATTAAAAACTGTAGTAGGTGTATAACTATATGATGTGTCCAAGACAACACCCTGTTCATAATAGGTAGACCAGGAATCGTGAACCCTAAACTCTGTAAGGGGTAGAGCAATTGAGCTGTAAATTTCCACACCTATTCCCTGGCTGACCCTTCCCAAATGCGCAAATGGTATACCCATCAAATACTGTTTTTGACATATTTAGCATACCAAGTAAGTATTGCTGCATAAGAAAGATCACAAAAACATCTAAGAAATAGGCTACTGAGTGTAATTTTCCGAGGAATTTTTTGATCCGTTAACACGTTTTCACATAATAGCATTGCCTAGGTTAGATGTCGTTGCTTCTCTGGGAAGTAGATTAGTCGAAGAATAGAATGTCCCGATACAGTATCAAAATAACTTTTTTGCATCGTTTCGTTCGTTAATGTAAATAACTAATTATTATGTTACCTCCACCAACCGACTTTACTCCTAAACTCAATTAATTAAGTATTATTATATTAATTCAGATTGTCTACTGAGTACCTTATAAATGTGCATTTCATTAACTTTACCATCATCTCACATAACTTATTATAGAGCCTTCTCACATCCTTCAAGGTAGCGTCTATCGTATTGTATTATATGGCATTCTTATTCGTATTGACATGCCCCGGTGTCAATGGTTAAATATTCTAGGGTAAACATAATGTCCTCGTTCAAACTTATATATGATTACATAAACATGAAGCCAAATTAAAGAACACTTATTATGTTCCTTCCAACAACCAACTATACTCCTAAAATCGATTTATGAAATTATGCTAGATGACCCAACTTTTTGTGATATCTCAAATAATAGAGGGTTTGATTTGTGTGTACACTTTTAGAGCTATATTTTTGTAGAAAGTCTCCCAAGCAACCTTCAATTTAAAACAAGGACAAAAGAAAAGAAACCCAAATCTTGCCAAGATCCACCGTCATGATAAAACAAAACTCGTCCGCCCAGACCTCCCTGTTAGCTAATCGTGTATATATCTTGGGAAAGAAAACAGTTGATTTCTTCTATATTGCAGCACGAGTCATACTCACGTAAAAAAGTAGAACAAATCAACTCTAGGATAGCGCAAATCATCTTCGCTTCGGCAAACTAATGGAAAGCCAAACACTCACCCAGGAAATAGATACAGTTAACACCTAAATATACACATAATATATACACAATATTATGTAAATAAGCAACAGTCATGGAGCCATACAAATACTTTTCGATTTTTCACACATGTAATTATGCAAGCAGCCTGGCTAGTACAACATAAAAACATCTAATATCCGACTTTTGCTAATCTATATTGTTCCTGTTTATCACCATTTAGCACCTGTTATCCTTACATCATTGTCTAGTTCTTAAGATACAATTGTAATGACCAGCCATTCATATAAGAAACACTCCCTTTATAAACAAAATAAAGGAACTATACTATATACCATTTTAATATATTGTTTACACTGGAAACAAGTATATTATCCATACGAAGAAACGTTGCATCCCTTGCATTATTCTACAGATATTTTCACAGCAATTGTTCCGAGGAACTTGCTTCAATTGTGCCGCCTCTCCACATTTTTCCCCGTAGAACTAGGGCAGCTGAGAGCGCCCATGAATTTACACTTTCTCCTCCACAATGCAGAACTTCTGCTTATCAGAATTCATTTATCCCCAGAGCTACTACTCTTTGGAATTCACTTCCCTCGAATTGCTTTCCACAAACTTACAATTTACAAATGTTTAAATCCAGTTGTTACAAACATTTTATGAATGGAGGATGCCTTTAGGCACATGGACCTTTTTGTTTTATCTGTATTTTTCCTTCCTCCGTTCATTGTCTCTTAAAAAATAAAAAAATATTCGAAGGTATTTTAGGCTTGTACATTTAATATATACTTTAAATATGATATTGTATTTAGTAAACGGACGTGCATTTCATTTTCTTTTGTTTTCGAATTATTATTAGCTAAAAGTGCCATTTAACTGGACTAAACATACTCAATTTCTAGACATCATATATAACTGGGAAAAGTTTATTAAAATTACGATAACACAAAAAGATCTTTATGTAACCCTAAGCCAATATTACGGAACATTAAAATTATGCAACGATTATCTGCAAACAATGCTGCTCACCAGAAGTATCAGCAATCTAACTCCCATAATGGTAAATAAATATATTACTTTCTTACCTAGACAATCAGAGTTTTGACTTGCTTTCGGTAGCAAGTCAATACCCTTAGATGTCTTGAGAAACGCGTTATTGCTAACGAAAGCAAGTCAAACCCTTAGTGGTTTTACAATTATAAATTACTGGAAATAACGCTAATACTATTACATCTTACAGGACCGCTTATTGCATGCAATCTACAAATCTACAAATGATGGAATACAAATAACTAAATTTGTAATTATATCTCATGCCTCTGAGTTTGCAATAAAGAATGTAAGCCTTTTACTAAGTGAATTTATAGTTGATAGGGAAACCACAATGTTCTAAGATATATGTACGGTATATTGACGATTGCAAAGTCACACTTGCAATAAATAAGCTGATAAGCAACCATGCCTCTGAATCAGATAACATATCCCCACGAGTTATAAAGAAAGTTAAGAAGGAAATGCAAAAGTCTTTATCAGTTATCACAACTAAATCATTAATACAAAACAAAAGGAAACTGGCCCATATGACACCAGTGTATATATTGTTTTCAATGTGTATGAAGGAGACAAATGGCAATTTGTCTTTAACGAGCGTCTCACCCAAAGCCAAAAGAGTGACAGAGCCAAAGTCAAGGGAATTTGGGGTAAACATGCATGGACACACGAACTTTAAAACAGTTAAAGTCACAGGATAACTGAAAGATTGATTGAGGGATGCACTGAGAGAGCTCTGAAGAACACTGATGGTTGTAATAGCGATAGAAGAGTGAAAGAGATCGTAGGGAACTAGTAAGAGGAAGTAAGTTGATGAGGCGAAATGCTTTTGATTATACTCATTCGAGAAGTGCGGTATGGGTGGAACCTCCCCACACATGCAAACACTACTCAATACAGGGGCACAGTATGCCTGGATACAGAGCAAGAAGCTGTGCGGGGGGGGGGGGGGGGGTGAATAACCCACAGAGACGGTTGAGCATGCCTTACTTCTGGGAATCTGTTTTAGCAAGAGGGGTAATATGATCTTTCCAAGAAAGGTCAAATGAAATAGATACACCTACAATATTGAGAAAGATGAAGGGTTTATTTGTATATTGTTGAAAAATAATTGATGGTCTTGTGGAAATTTTTGATGGAGAGATAGAGTGAGAAATTGGATCTTGGAGGCATTGAAAGTAATAAGATTTTCTCTGTCCCAATAAGAAATAATTGATAGATCAGAAGATAGGCGTTCTATAGCCTTGTCACGTCTGTTTTGGAGTTATTGCATGCTGGGTCAATGTGAAAAACTAGTCGATTGCTGTAAGTTAGAATCGTCAGCATATGAGTGGATAGGATTAGGGGTACAGTTGAGTATATCATTAATGAATATTAACCCCTTCAGACATATATGACGCAGAGGTTGCCAGATTAGCAATAAGAAATAGAGTTCTCTCACTCTTCTAATTACCTCTCCAAAATTAGTTTTCTGCCCACATCTAACTCAAAGACAACTGCAGAGGTTGAAGTAACTAAAATAAAGGTTTGTAAAAAACCCTGATGGTAATAAAGGCTTTAAAGTATCCCTAATAGGCTCAAAACCGCGTCATATGTCGGAGAGGGTTAAAAAGATAATTGGAGACAGGACAGAACCCTGAAGAACACCATAGTTGATAGAGGAGTAAAAATGGAGGAGGATAGTTTGGAAATTAAAGATTTGTGCCAGACTCTATCGAAGGCTTTCGATATGTCTAGCGGAGTAGAAAAAGTCTCACCGAAGTCTCGAAAGGAGGATCACCAAGAGTTAGTAAGATAAGCAAGAACATCACCAGTAGAGCGGCCCTTAAGGAAAACGTAGATTATGGGAAAATATATGCTTAAGAAATATTGAGTTGAGAATAGTTTAAACATTTTAGAGATGGGTCAGGTTGAATAAGATCAAACTTCCAACGAGAGGGTAAGACGTTATAGGAAAGACAGAGACAGAAGAGTTTGCCTAGGCAGGGAAGAACAGTTTTTGAGTACAACAGGAGAAACACCATCCGGTCTGTACACCTTCTTGGTACTAAGCCCAGAGAGGGTAGAAAATACATCCTTTGAAGAGATTATGATCTTAGGCATAAGTAAGTGAGAAGGGGTGGAGAGGGAGGAGTAGTACCGGAATCATCCAAGTCTTTCGTTTTTAGCAAACGTTTGAGCAAAAAGTTCAGCTTTGTCAATGGGAAGAAGTGAAGAGGAAGGGAGGAATGCAAGCATACCCTGGGTAATAGAAGCCAATCAGCTTAACCACTGTAGAATGCAAACTTAGGGATACCATAATTAGAAACGATAAAATGAACGTCTAGACGAGAACAACATAATGACAGATTTGAAACATGTTTTCAAAATAATTGTTTGTACCTGACAAATCCAATACGATCTTTTCTATGATATGTTCAATGTGCATGATGAAATCAACACTGGTAATGTCATCTATCTTGATTTTAATAAATAAGCATACAACAAGGTCCCTCACAGATACTTACTGGTAACATTAAAAGCCCAGAACATTAAAGAAAATGCATTAATAAGGATTGGCAATTCGTAAACAGATAGCAACCACCGGGTTGTGATAAATGGTAGATAATCCGATTGGCTGGATGTCCTTAATGGTGTGCTCAGGGTTTGTTGCTAAGATCAGTGTTTGTATTAACAATATTGAGGAAAACATTACTTTATAAATATATATTTTTCAGAATATACGATAATAAGGAGAACAGTAAACACAACGTTTCTTGTTCTTTTGAACAAGAAACTCAGTGACACTTAGTAAAACGTATAATGTGATTAGCAGAATGAAAAGAGACTTCAACAGTGACAAATGGCAAGTACTACATATTGGAAACCAAAATGAGCATGCGCATTATAACATGACTGAATCCTAACTTAACATTCTAATACAAGCAAAAGATCTAGCGACTTACAGCTCAGTGTTGAAATCTCACAATCAATAAAGAACTAAAAAGAATTTGAATAAATTGAAAGGTTATTCGATTTCAAATCCAAAATAACAATGCTATTATTATATAACTCGTTAGTCTTATTTTAGAGTAATGATTGTAATTATTGTGGTCACCACAAAATACGAAGGATAGTGAATACTTAGTGCGAATTCAGTAGCGTTACATAAATTATATCAAGGTTGAAAAATATACAATAAATGTTTTGTTTTACTTAACAAAGCTTTGCACGAGTGGAGATTTAACTATAGTATATATATATATATTCTTTCGTAAGAGCGAAATAATATTTCTGATTGGGGATATGAATGGGAAGGTGAGTGATAGGAAAGTTGATGGAGTGGTGGGAGGGTGGGAGGACCGTCAAAGGTAAATGGGAATGGTAGTGCACTTGTGGACGTATGTGTGGGGAGGAGGCTGTCGATAGCCAACACCTTCTTCCGACACAGAATGATACACAGGTACACATGGAAAGTGGTGTGGAGGAGGATGGATGAGACAGTGGTGGAACGAAAGGCACTTTTTGATTATATAATTATGTGTGGATGAACGAATGAGAATTCTGTGCTGGATGGTAGAGTGAATAGGGGTATTGGGGGGTCTGTCTGACCATTATGTAGCTAACAATAGGAAACAAAAGAAGTGGGCGGAGGAGAGCTGGAGGGAGGCGAGAGGAAGATGGAGTGGCGAAGAGGGTAGAGAGGTTGCAGGAGGAGGAGATCAGGGAAGAGTTCAAGAGAGCAGTAGAGAGACGACTACGTAGGTTTGACCTGGAGGGTATGGAGGAAGTGGAGGAGGTGAGCAAGGTGTTTAAGGAAGATATATGTGCAGCATGTGAGGAGGTGTGTGGAGTAAGGAGAAGAGGGAAAGGAGTGAAGGGTACAGCAAGGTGGACTAAAGAGGTGAAAATAGCTGTGGAAGACAAGAAGAAAGTGAATAGAGAGTGGTTGGGTAATAGAGGGAATGAAGATTTGGAGAGAAAGAAAAGAGTGAGGTACTTGGAAAATAGAGTAGTGAAGGAAAGTAAGAGAAGAGCATAGGAGGAATTTGGAAGGAATCTAAGTGTAAATTGGAGGGAGTGTAAGACACTGTTCTGGAAAGAGGTCAAGAAAGTTAGGAAGGGTAGCAAGGGAAATAGTAAGTGTGTGAAAGATAAGAATAGGTGAGTGTTAAAAAACACTGAGGATCAAGTGTCCAAACAGTGGTTTAGAATGGGTAAGGGAACATTGGAAAGGGAATTACTGCCCTGGAACTAATGTCCGTGGCAGGATTAGGAAGTTAGTAGAGGACATATGGGTTAGTAACTGAGGGGGGGATAAAATAAAGTTATTAATTTACAAACGCAGTCAGTCGCGGGTTTGATGCGAGATATTTGTCTAGGCGGAGTTAAAATGAATCAACGGTGATGCAGTCTATAACATTTCGGGGAAGCCCATTCCACAAGTTGACAACTCGATTGAAGAAGAAATTCTTAGATTCGTGCGAGTTAAAAGATTTACCAATAATTTTGCAACCGTTTCCCTGTGTGTAATTAGATTGGTCGATAGTGAAGTACTTACTACAGTTCATATTGTCAATGCCTTTGATGATTTTGAACACTTGAATTAAGTCACCTCTTAATCTGCGCTGGGTTAAAGGAAATAGATTTAATTCTCTAAGACGCTCTTCGTATGGTTTGTTCTTTAGGCTAGGTATCATTTTGGTAACTCTACGTTGAACTCGTTCTAGCTTGGTAATAAGGGCACCAGGATTGAACGCAGTATTCCAGAAGAGGGCGGACTAAGGAATTGTAAAGGGTTAGGATAACTTCTTTGGATTTATGCTCAAATGACCTGCCTATAAAGCCAATTATTTTGTTTGCCTTCTTAACAACTTCTGAACATTGTTGACTCGGTTTTAGGTTACTCGATATTGTTACTCCCAGATCAGTTTCTCTGTTTACATTCTTAAGCTGAGTGCCATTCATCGAATAGTTTGCTTTCTCATTTAGGTATCCGATATGTAGTAATTTACATTTATCCGCATTGAAACTCATTTGCCAAATTTGGGCCCAACATGACAATTTATCTAGATTGTGTTGCATATCGTCAACTTGTTCTTTTGAGAGTACGCTATTTGCAATTTTTGTATCGTCAGCAAATTTTGAGATTGTACAGGTGAGACCCTCATCTATGTCGTTGATGTAAATTAGAAAGAGAATTGGTCCTAGTACCGATCCCTGGGGTACCCCGCTACTTACATTGGTCCATTTAGATGCCTTACCGTTTATGACTACTCTTTGCTTTCTGTTGCCGAGCCAATTTTCTATCCATTTCAACACACCGTCTTGTATTCCATGCGCTTTTAGTTTTAGCAGTAAACGTTTGTGGGGAACTTTGTCAAAGGCCTTTTGAAAATCAAGGTATATAATATCTACAGATTTACTCTCAACGTAGAGGTTGAGGATATCGTGGAAGAAGTCTAAGAGGTTTGTTAAACAGGAACGTTTTTTACAAAAGCCGTGTTGAGTATCTTTAAGTATGTTATTTTCCTCTAAGTGATTTACGAGTCTGTCTCGTAAGACCGTTTCTAGCATTTTACATACAACTGAGGTTAAGCTAATTGGACGATAGTTACTGGGTAGGGATTTGCTGCCTTTTTTTAATATCGATGTTACGTTGGCTAGCTTCCACTGATCAGGCATAGTTCCAGACTGCAAGGATTTATTGAATAGTAATGTCAGTGGTTTGGAGAGCTCATCCTTAGCTTCCTTTAGAACTCTAGGCGAGATTGTATCAGGTCCAGGCGTTTTATTTACCTTGAGTTTATCTAAACAATTCAATACTTCTCTCTCTGTAACGGTGATATTGCTTAGAACATCTGAATTATCAATCTGAATCGGCGATGGTGTAGGGATATGACTGAGGTCATCTGTTGTAAAAACTGATGCAAAGAAGGTATTGAGGGCATTACTCGTTTGTACTTCGTCTTTGGTGTATTCTCCATTTTCATCGACTAACGGTCCAACAGTTGAAGTAACTACTTTTTTCTTTCTGATATAACTATAGAATTCTTTCGGGTTTGTTTTACTTTGATTCGCAATATGTAACTCTAAGATCTTTTTACTTTTCTTAATTAACTTTTTGGCTTTGCGTCGTAGCTCTACAAATTTCACCCATTCTTCGTCATTTTGTGATGATTTTAATCTATCATTAGCAAATTTTTTAGCAAGCAGGCAGTTTGAAATATCTTTATTCCACCATTTGGGCTTATTATTATGGCCTGGACGCCGTATTTTCGATGGTATGCAGTCTTGCACTGCTTTTAGGTAAGTGGTTTCGAATAACTTCCAAGATGTATTTATGTCGTTATTGTTAATTAAAAAGCTCCAGTCAGTTTCTTTAAACATAGCTCTAAGTTTATGAAAGTTTGCTTTCTTGAAATTAGGGACTTTTTCGATGCTACTATTTGGTTCGTTACTAGTAAACTTTAAAGTGAAAGTTATCGTACGATGGTCGCTGATACTGAATTCATCACCAACATTCAAATTCTCTATCAATTCTTCTTTTGTTGCAAGTACAATGTCAAGAACGTTATTACCACGGGTCGGCGTTCGAACAAATTGATAAAGCGAACTCTCTTGCAAGTTCGTATACAAGTCATGTCCGGAGTGTGAAGTAAGAGTATCGCCCCACTTGGTCACAGGTAAATTAAAGTCGCCAAAAATTACGGTATCTTGTGAGTTACTTACATCTGCAATTTGTTTGTAAATTTCTCGGTCAGTTTGCACTGATTGAGCTGGTGGTCTGTATATTAACGCAAGTATTATTTTTGTACCTTTATTATTCATTATTAGCACAAAAGATGTGTCAACGTTCACAATTTGAAGTTTTGACAAGAGGATAGGGTTAAGACTTTCTTTGATATAAAGTAAAACGCCACCTCCATTTCGATTTATTCGGCTTTTCTCAAACATTACATAACCGGGAAGTGAATACTCTGCTAAAAAGTGTCTATCTTCTGTATTGAGCCAAGATTCTGTTATGCCAATCACATCATAAGTTTCTGTAAACAATAGCTCCTCTAAATCTGAAAATGTATTGCGTATGCTACGAGCGTTTGCATAGAAAACCTTTAAGTTTGTTATTTTAGAACTCACGGAACGCTCTTTAATAATATTTTTGGTTCTTGTCGGATCTACATTTATGTTCATGGCTGTCCTCGGTCCTCGCTGTCTTCGGTCCTTATCGCTGGTGGTCCTCGATTGCCTCTGTTTTTTGCTTGGCGTTGGATGATTTAGGTCACTGCTGCTTCTTCTCGGATGGCGTTTTTTGATCCATGGCTGCGGACTGCTTCGTGTAGGAGACGACCCATGCGTGCTGAACCCACAGGGTTTAGATGAGTGCCATCCTTGCGGAACAGAGTAGGCTGGTTGTAGAAGTTGTCCCAGAGGTTGATGAATTAAACTTCTTCCCTCAGACACAAATATATTAGTCGGCTATTTGTGCTGAAGGCCTTTTTTTTTCTTTTTTTTTTCTATGTGATTGAGGGAGGCAAAAGGCATAACTGCCTATAGCGAGTGCCTCCCCCATAGTTGAAAGAGTGACAGGGCCAAAATCAAGGGACGTTCGAGCCAAAATGCCTGGACACACGGAGTTTGAAGCAATTTAAGTCATAGGAAGAGGGAAAGACTGATTCTGGGAGAGAGTTCCAGAGCTCAGATGTTGAGTAGAAGAAAGTTTGAGAGTAACATTTCACTCTTGGGTTGGAGAGTTGCACAGAGTAGGGGTGGGATTGAGTTGCAAGACGGGTACCACGTGCCCTACGTAAAGAAGGTGGTATGCACTGGGATAGCTCTGAGGAACACTGATTATTATAGTAGCGATAGAATAGCGAGAGAGATGCAACATTGCGGCGGAGAGAGAGAGATTGCAGAGAGTTGGTGAGTGGACGGGAGTTAATGATACGAAAGGCCTTCCTTTCAACTTGGTCTAGGAGAGCGGTGTGAGAGGAACCTCCCCATACATGTGAACAATACTCAATACAAGGCCGCACTATGCCCCTGTACAGAATGTCGTAGAATTTGTCAGGTGCGTCGATCTTGGGGAGAATGCCTGAGATGATGATATTCCTGAACTTATTTTTGTAGTGCTGGATCATCTTGCGATATTTCTCCATCAACTCTTCGGATCTGGTGCGCATGACGTCATTTGAACCAGCATGGATGACAAAAAGGGTATTTTCATTTGCATCCTTTGTGGTATCTTCGAAGGCTTCCACAATGTCGTCCAGTCCAGCTCCTGGGATGCAAAATCTTTTTCATCGATTTGGGACTCTGTCGCAGAACTCTTCGACCTGTCCTCGTAGGATGGAATCCCCAACGAGCCTGGTCTCTTCTGGTTCGTATACCATCTCTACCAATATCTCAAATCGGTTTGACATTGTGACTGGTAGAGGAGACCTTTTCTGCGTTGGCCGTGCACCGTTCCTCACTGGTGTAAGTCCGGAAACCTGTGGTGGCGGGACTCTGTGCACAGGTCGGGGAGAGGAGTGGTTAGAACGGGGGCGAGGGGTTGGTACTGTTCGTGCTAGCAGGCTTCTTGCACGAGGAGTGGGGGAGAGACTAAGGTGAACAGGGCGGCTGTCCTGGTTTGATGTCGGCTCAGGTTCGTCAGAAGATGCTGCAGTGGCTACTGCAGGTGTTGGATTGTTGGCAGATGACGTTGGGGCGGTGGTGGATGTTGGAGTTGAAACAATTGGAGTTAGTGATACTCCAACGTTGAGTGTTACACACTCTTGGAGTGATTCCAGCTTCCTGATCTTGTTGTGGGCTTCATCCAATTTTGCTGTCAAATCCTCTTGTTGCTGGCAGAGTCGGCAGACTTGTGGATCGGCAGGAGCAAACATGGAAGCACCATACCTACCGGCGCAGTTCGTACAGGCACGAGGCATGGTGACGATCACTTTCTTCAGATCACTTCACTCACTTAAAAACACGTAACTCACTTTAAAAACATTTATCTCACTTTAAAAACACTTCTCACTTTAAAAACACTTCACTCCCTTCAGGTCGCTTCACTTACTTAAATAGGCCTAACCGAAAACAAAAAATTTGAAATACGCACAAATAGGTTATCAGCGGTGATAGCCTAACCGAAAATTAAAACAAAACTAAATTAAATTTGAATACGCAGTGATAGCCGAACCGAAAACAATTTATTTTTTATTTAAACAGAAATAGGCCACCAGGGGTTATAGCCTATCCTAACCGAAAACAAAAGAAGAAGAAGAAGAGAAGTAGTGGAGGAGGAGGTGGGGATCATGAAGTCAGAAGTGTGTGATACCATGAAAAGAGTGAAGATGGGCAATGCATCAGGTATGGTGGTGAGATATTGATCGAATGGGTATGGAAAATGTGTAAACCAGTATGGGAGAAGGAGACTGGAAGACAGGCATATAGTGGGGCAGATAACTGGAATAACCGTTCATTTCTGGAAACAAGCACCAAAATTGGCACACATACTCCTTGGGGATTGCTCTTTTGATAAAACCCATTAGCCACCTAAAAATTCAAGATGGCGGCCATTTTTCAAGATGGCCACCATTGAATATACAGAAACATTGCATTTCGCAATAAAATCGCAAAGACTTGTCCTATTTGAATGATCTTGGTGTCAAATCATAAATTTTTCACTATCTAGAATCCGAATTTGGAACCATGGACTTACTCACTAGCGTCCTTGTACCATAATATCAGTCCCGGAGTCATAATTAGGGTAAAAAGTGCCCATATCATAGGCAACATCAGTCCGATATATTATTGGATGTACATGTAGGCAGTAGGCCTATACTTGTTTGTCACTTATTGTCTTGCTGCGTGGATGAGTATACTACAACGCTTCTAAACCTCGCATCTGCAGCTGCACAGTGCCGTGCAGGTCAGACCAAAGCAGTAGCATTTGCATCGACCGCAGTATTCCGACTTGCATCCACACTTGGTCAGCTGCTGGCAACTCTCTGCAATGGGTGGGAGCTCTGTCCAAACGATCTGCCACAGATCTCCTTTCTTGGTCCAGCCCCAGTTGGCAGGAGTCTGCGTTTCTGGTTGACGTACTGTTGACTGACTCCAGATGCAGCCCACCTGGTAGGCAGCACGCTTCACATGCTGCTTCAGTGCTGCTCGGGTTGGAGGAATGGCTTCGTACGGCCTCTGCTTCCGGGCAAACATGTCCAACCTCGCATCATCGACACCTTCAGCTGTGCTGGATCTGTCGTACATCATGACCACAAACTTCTCCAAGGTCTCCAGGTCTTCATCATCAACTACCGGTGGGTACTGGCTGAGTTTGCTGAAGACACCGGAAGCCTCATCACAAACATCCCAGGTTTGCCAAGCAGACTTCTTCCCTTTGCCACGGAATGCTGAAACGACATCGCAGCCAGTGAAGGCATGGAAGAAGAGCATCCCTTTGCTCTTTTCTGCAAGAGTGCAACACAAATCATGTACAGGAACCCACCTCAGGTTCTGTCCTTGGCCAAAGGCAACCCACAACTGCTGCAGACCTAGCTCCTGAAGTGCCTGCAGAACACTAACTGCGATGACGACAACATCTGTGTCGCTGGCTTTGACCATGATGACTTTGCTGCCTGCTTCTGTTGCATGCCTGGCATGTACAAAGATGCGCGTGTCAGCTTCTTCATGACTGCACGGTGCCACCCCAGCCAGATTGATAGTGCGGTTGCTGACAGCATCTTCTTCCTTGGTCACAATGACCACATTTGGTGTGGCCACACGTGCAATCTTATCAGCCAGAAAGTTGAATAGCTCGGCTTTGTTGTCATTTTCTCTCAGGAAGTTTCGCCAGTTTGAGGGAATTTTGCCCTTCCCTGTCACCCTGCGTCTCACCCCGCATCCTCGCTTTGATCTAGTTTCAGCTTTCAGACTAGATGGCCGGTAGACATCAAACACAATGTCTGTTCTCTTGTACTTGGTAGAGTATGCTTGTATTCTAGGAAGGACATCGAGCATTGCGTACTCTTCGAACGTCTTTGAACTCCGTGGGGGCAGACTGTTCACCAACGCTGCACCATCAATGATGATGGTGTAGGCGTCTGGCTCTGCCTCAGGGGTTGTAACTTGGCTCTGAAGAATGGTAGTGAGGTGGGATTTCTGACAGGTGTGGAGCTTTCCACCATCACTGAGGGCAGCAGGATGTGACCGGTTCTCATGACGGAAGAACTCCTTCAAGTCACACTCTCTGCTCTGGCATGATATGAACAGCTTGGAGAACAGTTTACAGTCTTCCCTCAGCACTTTTTGCTTTGAAGAGTCAACAGAGGCTGGTACCTGTCGGAAAAAGTCAACCCTGTTCTTCTTGATTGGTTCATAGAAGGTGGATTCTTCTTCCCCTTCCAGTCCCTTCATAAACTCCTGGAAACGGACCTTGCCTTTCTCAAGGTGTGTGCCAATCAGCTCGGCGGCAGTGTGGTGAGCAATATCCTTTGTATCAAGCGAAAGCAGGTCCCGACTTTCCTCCTGGAAAGGATTGCACATATCTGTCATGGCTTTTGAGAGCTTTTCTACTTTCTCAAAGAACAATCTTTGTGCTCGTTCTGTCTCCTCATGGTGGCTGGTGTGTTCAGTACCCTCTTTGGTCCCACATGCTGCCTCATACTGTGCAACCAAGTGGCTGACTTGAGGACCAGCTATCATCCATCTTCTCAGTGCTGATGGGTCTTCAGTCACGCCGATCACATCCCCGTCTGCCTTGATGACAGCGTTGGCATGCTCGTGAGCTTGGTCAATAGCCATTGCTGAGAACTGTCGGCTCGATTTGTGTACAACAAAGTTTCCACTCTGGAACTCCTGAGCCAGCTGAGGATGCTTCTGTTCCAGGGTCACCATGTCTCTGTAGTGGATCGGAAGCCACCGTGCATAGTTTACATTGTTGTTGGCAAAGAACTACGGTATCAGCTCAGCCAGTGACTGACAGTACAGGAAGAAGTTGGTTTCCCTGAATGATCGGATCAACAAGAGGATCACCAGTTCCATTGACAGCACCATATACCAGAAATGAAACTGGGGACTTTGCAGTTTGCGATGCTCACACCAAGCTTCGAAGCTAGGCACCTCTTTGGGTTGTTCATCTGTCGTTTTCGAGTAGTCCGCGTGGGCTGCCTTCAGAAGCTTGTACAGACTGCATGCTGTTATCTGGTGCATCTGTCGTGTCCTAGTGATGCTCGAAGCTGTCAGAAATGAATCTGCTGTCCCAGGAGATGCTATCCCTGCCTCCAAGAGGGCTCCTGTCCAACCACTGTCCTGGAGTAGAGTTCCAATGGACTTCAGTGCCGCCATCTCAATGTGCAAGTCTCCGAACATTATGACTAACTTGTCCTCACCGTAGATTTCAGGCCAGTGCCACTGGACCTGCTTGGCTACTGCATAATATATTGGCTGGTCAGCAGCAATGACTGGCTCCTGACTGGGGTTCAGAAATGCCACTATCTCCTTGATCTTGTCCATCACATGCTTGACTGTAGCAACCGAGTGGGCCTGACCTCGCAGCAGAGGCAAAAGTGATATAATGCCGACCTCAAATGGCTTTCCTCTCTTCTGTGAAGCATGGTGGCCTGACCAAGTCACATCCACTGGCCCATCTGTCACAGTGACCTTCTCCAGCCACTCATACTCCATTGCCAGTTGTGGCCTCAGCAGACTGGTGTCTGGGTGTGTCACACCACTCTGGGGAGGAGAGGGTTTCTTCTTGGTGAAGAAGGCGGGCTGGACATTGGTGAAGGAGTCTGGAAGTTCTGGAACTGTCTTCACTTTCTCCTCTCCGAACTTCAGCTGTCCACGCTCTTCACCTTTGTCTTCTTTGGTTGGGTGCTGGAAAACAGAGATGCTGGTTCCATGGAAAGAAGTGGTCGCTGTCGTTGCAGTGGGATTGTGGTCTATGTTGTCCATGGCTGATGTGGTGAACAGCCCTTTTCGCAGAACTGGTGGACAGACCACCCCATCCTCCACGTACTTGCCGACTGTTGCATCTCCCAGCTGTGCAGATATCTGTAGCACCCTGTCGTATGAAATGCTGATGCCATGCTCGTTAAGCATTTCCACCAACTTTCTCTTTCTGGTCTTTGTGTAGACGGACATCCCCATGTAAACAGGGAATGGGGTCTCTCTGTTTTTGGAGTGTCTGTGAGTTGCTGCTCCTTCTTTGTACCTTGCGTAGCAGTTGTTCTGAAGCAGCTGAGCAATTGCTAGATCTGTCTTTGATGCGCCAAACTTCATTTGAGATTTGATGTCCGCTCCGTGTTCAAGCATGGCCACAAACTGAAGAAGAGTGAGTGGAATGGCCTGCTCGGTGCACCCTTCATGGAAGGTTCCATCAAATGTGGACTTGTGGTCCAGCATATGTCTTCGCAAGATGTTAGCTGCTTTGCCAAGAATAATAGCTTCACTATAATAGTCAGAGGCTTCTGACTAGACAAAGCCCACATCTTTCTAGAAAGCTCCTTCAGTCTTGTGGAGTTGACAGCAGGTGCATCAACACCCAGCTGTTCCAGGCGCTGGGCATACAGGTGAACAATGTCTGCAAGTTGGAAGACTGCAGGACCCTCGCCAGATCTGGTGGTCTCCACTAGATATGTGACTAGCTCTGAGAATGCCTGGGGGTGGGCATCCTCTTCGGGTGCACGTTCCTGTTCCAGTCTCTTGGTGACTCTGAGGTACGTCCTCTCTCTATTGTACAGGTCTGTCAAGCATGCAAAATGGTATTTGAGCTCCTGTGCAATAGCATCGCCACCGCTGAGTCTTGCAAGATGTTTTCAGTCATTTAAAGTTTGGGCACATTCATTAAGTCTGTTATTGAGGTTCATCGTCATAACTTGTCTGAGTTCAGAGGATGGGGCTTCTTTGTCACATATGAAACACGTTTGGCCTTCAAGGCTGGTTCTACGCAGCTTGATCTGGCATTCTACTGGCTGAGCACTCTCTGCTCTTCTTTTTCTGGCTCTCTCCAGTTTCGTGTTGTTGAACATAAGGCGACAACTTTGGTGATACTGCGCCTTGTTCCTCCTCAGAGTTTCTTCAATGCCACTGCCATCATCAAGTCTGGCTGGATCCAGAACAATAGGCATCTCATTAATTGCGTGAAAGAGGGGAATAGTAGTCGCCATCATAGTGTAGCCATCATATTCTTGTGGTTGTTGTGCACGTAGTGACTTGAGCTCTTCACTCTTCTTCTTCTGGCAAAGACAACACTTGCTCCAGTCAGTCCGGAATTTAGACAGTCCTGGATCTGTAATTGCCATCTTGGTGAATACAGTATGATAATTATCTGTAACACAGATATAATAGATAACAGATAATCACAGTATATAACAGATAATCACAGTATGATATAACACAATATGTTATATGATAACAGATATAACAGATAATCACAGTATGATAATTATCTGTATTCAGTGAATCAAGGCCGAGGGGTTATCCTTTTACCACCTTGATCACAATAATGCACAATAAGGTATGGGATACGACTAGGTTCGGGAATAAATAAAAATATTTGACCTACACCTAGCCCGATCGTTCATCCAGTATCATTTATGTCCCGTGCGATCTGTACACCATCCAGGTAACTACATGCAAAGCAATGTAAAGCCCCGTTACCTTTAGCTCGGCTCTCCCGCGCTGGCACACCCTGTCAATTCAGGCGCGGCTATCTAACTAAACATCTATGTTAAACTACATGTAATCTACAGTAGCTAACTGATGCGGGGCTTATTAGACAGCATTTGGGACACTAAACTAATTATTTAGCTACACTAAACTAATTATTCAGCTGATACTGAACCCCATGCTGAGTTTCACAGTAGCGGTGCCACCAGTGTGCCCTGGCTGTGTGTTGACATCCGCTCTGTTGAGCTACTACTCTACACCTTCCGCTGCAAGTCTCTCAACGTCCCCCCCCCCCCCACCGCATCGTGTCATGTCCAGTTTGGAAGCCTTGTACAGGAAGATGCTACACATATTAAACCTCTAACACTATTACGATATACACTACCATGCATTTTAGCCGAGTCAGACGTAACATGAACCTCTAATTTAGCAGAATATTAGGATTCCGGGACTGATATTATGGTACAAGGAAGCTAGTGAGTAAGTCCATGGTTCCAAATTCGGATTCTACATAGTGAAAAATATATGATTTGACACCAAGATCATTCAAATAGGACAAGTCTTTGCGATTCTATTGCGAAATGCAATATTTCTGTATATTCAATGGCGGCCATCTTGAAAAATGGCAGCCATATTGAATTTTTAGGTGGCTAATGGGTTTTATCAAAAGAGCAATCCCCAAGGAGTATGTGTGCCAAATTTGGTGTTTGTTTCCGGAAATGAACGATTCTCCTGAAATTTGCAGTTATCTGCTCCACTATAATAGTCCCCCTATATAAGGGTATAGGGGAAAGAGGAGTGTGTTATAACCACCAAGGAATATGTCTTCTACGCATAGTAGGGAAGGTGTACAGTAGGGTAGTAATTGAGAGAGTGAAAGCGAGAACGGAGAAATGTATAGGTTACAAGCAGGGCGAGTTTATGAAGGGAAGAGGATGTGTAGATAACATTTTTGCCCTGAAATGTGTTGTGGAGAAATATCTGGAGAATCGACAAACATTTTATGCTGCCATTATGGACTATAGACATAGAAGGCCTATGAGAGAGTTGATAGAGACATTATGTGGAAAGTACTGGGAATATAAGGAGTAGATAACAAGTTGCTGAAAGCAGTGAAGAGCATGTATGAGGGTGCAAAGGCGTCAGTATGTGTGGAGAATGAGTAAAGCAAGTTTTTGATCTGAATGTTGGTTGAAACAAGGGAGTGTGATGTACCCATGGTTGTTTAATATTATATAATATGGATGGAGTCATGAAAGAAATACAAGGAAGAGCAGTGAATATTGGTGTACCGTTGATAAGGTATGGGAACGAGTGGAAGCTACCTGTACTGCTGTTTGCCAATGATACAGTTCTGATGAGCAATAGTGAATGGGAGTTGCAGGGTCTGGTAAATATGTTTGGAACAGTGTGTGGAAAATGGAATCTGAAGGTAAATGCGGGGAAGAACAAGTTTATGGTCTTTGAAAGGGGTGCAGCTACAGTGTGTGAGGTGAGGGTGAATGGTCAGGCTATGGAGAATGTCAGCTCATTCAAGTATTTGGGCAGTGTGCTGAGTAAATATGGGACTATGGATGAAGAAGTGTGGGAGAGGGTGCAACAGGGGAAGAGAGTTATATAAACACTGAAAGCAGTAACAAGAAATAGGGTGGTCAGCATGGAAGTAAAGAAGTCTTTGAATGACAGTGTGGTAATCCCGACATTGACTTATGGTAGCGAAACTAGACGTTAGTGGAGAGACTCAAACCAAGAGTGAGAGGGGTGGAAATGAGTTACTTGAGAAGTGTGTGCAGAGATACATGGAGGGACACATGGACGAATGAGGAAGTACAAGAATGGTGTGGTGTGGATGTAGATGTGCTGGAAAGTGTGAAAAGTAACACCTTAAAAAATAATAATAATAATATTTATTCAGTTAGCAATTTACAGAGTTGGTAGCACATACTATGTTACAAATATGACATGTACCAGCCTTGCATAATTCCAATTAAGGATAGCCCAATAAGGCCGTTAGGCGTATTTCCATTGGGGTCCCTGTGGGATTAGGTTAGCTGGGGAAAAGGGGAGGATAAAAGAAATAGATACTTTAGAGAAAGTATTTCTAGGGGGTTATTTTAAGATACCTTACATCCTATAGTAAATATCAGTAATCCGTAATCAGTAATCATTTCAGTTTGGTTTGCCTATCTCTTATGTCGTATTTAGTAGTAGACATAAGCTTGGTGCTCCCTTCTCGCAGCTGTCCGGTTCAGGTGTTCCTTCAGGCTACGTCTGAAAGAATTCAGTGTTCTCTTTCACGGACTGACTGGGGTAGGTCGTTCCAGTCTTTGATGGCAGTGAAGAAGAATGTTTGCTTACCCTGTCCTTGGATTCTAGAGACCTTAAAATTAAACATCCTGTTTCTTGTATTATGTCCACTCCTCTCATTTGCTTTAACAAAATCACTCTTTGGATACTCTAGAGCTCTGTCATAGAACATTTTGAAGGCATTAGTGAGCCTGATTTGTTTGGTCCTGTCAGAGACATTGAGCATACCTAGTGACTGAAGTTGTTCCTGGCCAACATGTGATCTGGGTCCTAGGTTCAGCATGAACCTAACCATTTTATTTTGAGTGACCTGAAGTTTGTGCTGTGCTGATTTAGATGATGCAGATACCAGGATGACACAGAATAATCAAAATTACATTGAACAAGCGCTTGGCAAAGGGTCTTTTTGGTCGCCGCTGGCAAGCATCCCACCTGTCTGTACAGGTATTGTATACGTGCTCTACACTTAGCCTACTCAGGATAGATTCCAAAAATGTTTCACCTGACAAACTCGAGTCCAGTTTTAGTCCGAGATATTTAACTTGTGACACTGTTGTTATAAGAATATCATTACAGTTGACCTTGAGATGGTTCGGCCATATGGAACATATGGGAAGTGAGAAAATGACTAAGAGAGTGTACGAGAGCGAGGTGGAAGGACAGAGAGGGAGAGGTAGACCGAATGAGAAGTGAAAGGATGGAGTAAAGAAATATGAGTGAAAGCGGTGCTGGATGGGAGGAGGGTCGTCGACTGACTGGGTACAGAGGTACATAGGAGCGTTTCGTTCGTGGCCACACCTTCGGGAATCATGGCGTCCGACAATAGATAGATAGATAGATAGATATATAATCTTAAGTGTGCTTGATAAACGTTTTGCTCATAATTATTTTACAATCAATTGCACATGAGTAATTGGTTTCGCAAATTTTGAAGTCAGACCAAGCGAAGAATGTCTTTTTCAACTGCATCGCAAATGTTTGGAATAAGCTGCCACGAAATATATTGTGAGACTATTATTTTTAAAGGAACCCTTAGACAAAATAATGTATGCAATAATACATTCACTAGTTCAATAAATTATAGTATACGTTATTGTCTCATCTATTGTTTTGTGAATAGAGGAATCATATGTAAAGAGACCGCTCATCATACAAATGTCCTGCTCTTGACGGAAACATAAATGTGTACAGTATATAATTCACTTACTAGCTCAATACAGTTTAGGTTGAAATAATTCACCAATTAATTATTAACTTTTTTTAGCAAGATAAGGGCTTTTATTATTATTTTTTAATTTTGATTACAAATATACGATGATAATCTCCTCAGAAGAGAAAAATTATTTGCTTATGGCTTAAAATGAGAGACAGAAAGAGAGAGGTAGTGGACTAATTAGCTGTAATTGAAGTAGAGCTCTCTGTGAGCCCTTGATGTCTCCTCCCTACTCTAGAGCTCTAGTTCCCTCCCTCCCTCCCTCCCTCCCTCCCACATTACTTTGCTCTCCCTGTATGCTAGACTACTGCTTTGTTTACCTACGGGGTCTCTCTCGCTCTCTCTCTCGCTCTCTTGGGTGGGTTGAGACCCTGCAGTTAACTCTCCTTCTCCACCCATTTCCTGTATCAAATTTTAGTTTGTTGTTCTAACTTTCAAGAGATTACTTTCCTGACCGTATGATCTGTATAATCAGTTTATATTGGTATCGCTAGATACCCATGTATCTTCACGTGATTTCCTCAACACCTCATTGTTATTTACGCCCATGCCTTCTTGCTCAATGTGTTACGGTTTATTTGTTCTACTAACCAGAATTACACACAAAAATCACATGTATTCTTCCTTTCATGTTCAATGTTTTGTTCTCACTTGAGCATTGTTTTAGGTATGGGGAGGGCACCTCTCTTCCCCTTCCTCCATAATTAATACCGTAGCACAGACAAAGGAGGAGTGTCTCACATTATATTATGATGACTACCCACACTGATGATTAGGGCTTTTGATTGTACAGTTGGCCACATATATTTGCATACACCGCGTGATTTTATGTATGGAAGGAAAAATAGAATTAGTAAATTTAGGCGTGTAATTTCTTATGCAGTAGCCTAATTATATAATGAAACCAAATAAAGGATTGATAGCAAAGTATTCATATATGGCAATCATATACAGGAATATATTTCCTGCCATACATAATATCACGGAGTAGATGCAAAATCATGTGGCCTCAAATGTAAACATATTGAGCTACAATGAAATAAGAGTTAAAAAAATCATACGTGTGAATAAGGCATATAATTGGCAACAGTGTGCTTGAAACTGCCTGATAAGTGGTGTCTTTGTAAAGGTTTATCCCTCAGTACCTGCACCTGAGTTTGGGTTATCTGTGAACATTACCATCTTCTCTGGTATACTTAATATGCCAGCTTATTCCACTCTTTCCTTACATTTTATTCGTGATTGTTGTTTTGTATGTGTGTGTCAAACATTCATAGCTAACCATAATCAAAATGTGTAGATGAAGATTTGGTGCCAAGTAATTTGAACGAATTACTGTATATCATCTTGGGTGTAGGTAATCAGTTCTCCTTAGTGTCCTCTTGTCCCCCACTGTTTTCCTATGTTTTAGCCTCCACGGTTTTAATTTTCCCTCCTGTCTCTGGAGGCCTCCTACATCAACCCTCCCACCTCACCTCACTCACCACCATTAGTCTCTCGCTCTCGCTCTCTCTCTCTCTCTCTCTCTCTCTCTCTCTCTCTCTCTCTGTGTGTTTCATCCATCTACTTCAGCTCTCCTCCTAGATCAACAATTAATATCCTGTCATGGTGAATGCGTGTTCATACTGTATACATATATATACACTGTATGTGTCTATGTGAGAAAGATTGATTGTGTGGGTTGGGCTATTTTGTTTCCCCGTTCATATGCATTGAGTTGTTATGCATGTGTGTGTGTGTGTGTGTGTGTGTGTGTGTGTGTGTGTGTGTGTGTGTGTGTGTGTGTGTGTGTGTGCCTTTCAAAATATAACAGGTAACATTACAGAAAGAAGGATTAAGAGATGAAAAAATACGATTACGTGGTGTGATTTGTCTGAACATGATTTCATATTCGCACTGAGTAGGTGTAATACTACGCAATTCCAGAGTTGTTTGATGCCACGTTTTGATAGTATTTGAAATGGTTTGCCTTGTGATGTCTTCAGAGAGGGTTCTTTGACTGGATTAATGTTTGCGGTAAATATGATTTTGCTTGGTAGAGTTGGCTTTTAATCACCTTGATTTGTGTTTCAGGAGTGCATCAGTACATCAGGCAATGTGTACCGGGTACATTCATCTTTTACACCTTCGGGCATGTTGCCCGAAATGTTGAAATGTTGAATACATCCAAATGTGAGACATCAAACGCCAACCTCACTGGACATCACTGCATCATTTGTATTACCGGACACATACTGTAAGTTGTCAAGTATGACAAGTATAACAGACCTTATAATCGGAATTAACCATATTATTCTTGGAACACGTTTTGAATCCAGTTAAAATACGTAGGGCAGATGATGTCTTCATTGTTCTTATGCAACAATTATATTCAACACACTTCTCAAAAGGATAAGCTAGTTTTCCAGAGATATTTAAGTTTTGGCAAAGATTAAAACAGAAAGAGATGTTGTATAATAATTTGTTCATACGAAGAAGGACTAACTATAGGTTCATTAACACTTTTAATTATTTCAAGTTCCTTTGGACTGTTTCAATTAAATTAAATTAGTCACTCGAACGAGTTACTGAAATTGATTGATTAATGAATATTTTAATATACAGATAATATATATATATATATATATATATATATATATATATATATATATAGATAGATAGATAAATAGAGAGAGAGAGGGAGAGGGGGAGCCAGGTAGGGTAAAACACGGTAATATAGACCATGTTTACACTCAACTCTTTGATAAGGGGAGCGAACTAAAGCCTCCCGCTGACAAACACTGGGTTATGGTATGATGTACTGGCACCACCTGCAGAGAGAGAGAGAGAGAGAGAGAGAGCTACATAGAGCTACATAGATACACAGACCACACAGACCTCAAGGTCCTTACTAGGCAGTCTGGCCTTACAAACTATAATATGCATATATGCATATATACACATACACACATACACATACATACACATACATATATATATATACATATATATACACATACATATACACATACATACATACACACATATATATACAGTATATATATACATACTGTACAGTGCACACACATACATATACATACATTTTTTTTTTTTTTTTTTTTTTTTTTTTTTTTTTTTCCATTCATATCACCCCAGCCCTCTGCAGATAGAGGTCAAGCCTTCCCTTGAAGGCGTTTATTGTGTCGCTCTCCACCACTCTCGCTGGTAGTTTATTCCACTCTGTCGCCACACTGTAGGTGAAGAAACTCTTTGTGACATCTAGGTTTGCCTTTTTGGTTTTTAATTTCATTCCATTTCCGCGAGTTTGATTAGTATTGTTTAATGTGAATAGTGCATTTACATCGACTTTGTCGAAACCTTTTAGTATCTTAAAGCACTCAATAAGCTGACCCCTCAACCTCCTCTTTTTTAATGAGAACAGGTTCAATCGTTTAAGTCTTTCTTCATATGGTTTATTTCTTAATGAGGGTATCATCTTCGTCGCTCTACGCTGTACTGACTCGAGTCTTACAATGTCCTTGATCAGATAAGGTGACCAGAACTGCACACCATATTCAAGGTGGGGCCTCACCATACTTTTGAACAGTGGCACTATTACGTTTTCATGTTTATATGTAAATTTTCGTTTAATAAAGCCCAATGCTATGTTTGCCTTATTTGCAGCTGCTATACATTGGTCGGAAGTTTTTAGGTTTTCAGATATTAGTACCCCTAGGTCTTTTACTACCGTTGCGGTTTTTATTTGTTTGCCATTCATTTCGTATTTGTATTTCATATTTCTGCTACCAACCTGCAGCACCTGACATTTATCGACATTGAAGGGCATCTGCCATTTTTTCGACCACTCTGATATCTTGTTTAAATCAGATTGCAACGCATTTCTATCATCTTCGTTCAGGACTGTATTTCCTATTTTTGTATCGTCGGCGAATTTGGAAATGGTGTTGTTTACCCCTACATCGATATCGTTAATGTAAATGAGAAACAGGACCGGTCCAAGGACTGAACCCTGTGGAACTCCACTAGTGACAGGCTCCCACTCCGATTCCACTCCATTTATCACCACTCTCTGTCTTCTGTCCGTAAGCCAATTTTTTATCCAAGAATGAATTTCACCTTTGATACCTATCCTCTCCAGTTTAGCCAATAGTTTTCGGTGAGGCACCTTGTCGAAAGCTTTTTGAAAGTCCAAGAAGATTATATCTAGTGATTTCGTCATGTCGTTATATGTGAATAGTTTGTTATAAAATTCAATCAAATTTGTTAGGCATGACTTATTTGATCTAAAGCCGTGTTGACTATTTTTGATTAGGTTGTTTGATTCGAGGTAATCTACAATCTTATCTCTAATGATTTTTTCCATGATTTTTCCTACAATTGAAGTTAGGCTAATTGGTCTGTAATTACTCGCTTTGGCCTTGCTACCCTTCTTGTATATCGGCGTAATGTTCGCATCTTTCCAATCACTCGGTACAATCCCCTGTAGTAGTGATAAGTTAAATAGTTGTGTCAGGGGTTTTGCTATTTCGTCCTTGACATTCTTAATTATTTTCGGGTGGAGCATGTCGGGTCCCGGGGTCTTATTTACATTTAAATTACTCAATTTGCTTTGTACTTCGGTAACACTGATGGTGAAATCTCCTATCTCATGAGTTGAGGTGTTATTTTCAAGGGTATGATCGATAATTTCTTCTGTGAAAACTGAGCCAAAATATTTGTTGAGCAGATTTGCCGTGTTTGTGTCGCCTGTTATTGTCTGGCCATCTTCTATTAGCGGTCCGATTCCGCTTTTGATCTGTTTATTTTTGTTTACGTAACTGTAGAATTTTTTGGGGTTTGTGGCACTTTCTCTGGCAATAGTCATTTCGTAATTTTGTTTGTTCGCCCTAATTATTTTTTTCACTTCCCTTCTACTATTTTTGTACAAGTTTTTAATTACTTCAGTGTTTGTGTTATTTTTTACAAGTTTGTGGAGTTGATTCCTTTTCCTTATTGCCTTGCCAATGTCTCTACTGTACCAAGGGGGCATACTTGATTTCGTACTACGTTTTGGTTTCATGGGTACAAATTGTTTATGCGCTTCTGTAATTGTAGACTTAAAATGTCCCCATAGTTCATTTACTTCGTTTATATTTATGAGGTTTGGGTGTATGTTTGATAGCGATTCCTTAAGTCCGTCATAATTTGCGTTTTTGAAGTCCGAAACCATTCCTGTTGTTTTTACTGAGGAATATTTGCTTATAACGTTGATTCTTAAGATTTTATGATCGGACGTTGCCAGATGTTCACCTACATCCAGGTTTGATAATAAATTTTCTTGGGTAGTGATTACGAGGTCTAGTATATTCCTGTCTCGCGTCGGCTGTTTTACGTGTTGAGTCAAAAAATTGTCCTGGATGAAGCTTGTCATTAGGCGTGACTCTGCATTTTTTCCGGTCGTGGTATTCCAGTCAATTAGGGGGAGGTTATAGTCACCTAGTAAAACTGTTTCGTCGGAATTAAGGGTTTTCTCTAGTATTTCATAAAAAATTGTATCATCGGCAACAGTTAGTCTCGGTGGTCGGTACGCTGTAGTGATATTTAAGTTCATGTTTTTTGTATTTATTTTGACGCACACTATTTCTGCATTACTTTCGGGGAGAGTCACCTCGACTGGGTTTAAGTAGGTTGCAACGTACATTGGATGATATTATGGAGTTTAAAAAGGAAATAGGTTACTAAGGGTAGTTGAGACTGTATTTACCCATTTGAGTCGTATAAGTAGCTTACAAACTTAAGAAAATTGTCTAGTGGTAACCAAAATATGGTGGACATTTCGTAATGGTGGTGAAGCGGTTATGGAAGGTTAACGTGCCTGTCTCGTATTTTGTTAAAGTTAACCTCATCTATTTTATTTTTATTATAGTCGATACATTATAGGTAGGCCAAAACTCGTGGCCACTAAATTATATACCGGTCACTCATAAACGACTTGAACAACCAACTATTTATGCCATTTAGGAAGGGTCAGCCAGGGAATATGTGGACAATTACAGCCCATTTGTTCTAACCCTCTTTGATTTACAGAAGTCAAGACTTTTGGCCTTTCTATAATGAAAAGACTATATTACCCTCTGTAATATGTTATATGAGCATAAAGCAGAGCTACTACTATGGGAAAAATACGATGACAAAATGGCAACTTACGAATATGTACAACACCACGGTGGTTTGTGCTGGTATGACAAGGTTTACTCCATATTATTCAATATGAGCTCAGATCAGTTCGACGGAAATTACGAACAAGCAAATTATATCACATGGATGTGTGATGTAGGCTTGTCAAGAAATACTGTATATGTTATAGGGAATCATGTAATTATATCACATGGATGTGTGATGTAGGCTTGTCAAGAAATACTGTATATGTTATAGGGAATCATGTAATTATATCACATGGATGTGTGATGTAGGCTTGTCAAGAAATACTGTATATGTTATAGGGAATCATGTAATTATATCACATGGATGTGTGATGTAGGCTTGTCAAGAAATACTGTATATGTTATAGGGAATCATGTAATCAGGGATTTTACTCCCTAGTGAATTCGTGAAATCAAATCAGAAATGTGATTATGATGCCATGTTCCAAGAATTTGAAGCTGCATTATATAATCTTATGTGCTGTAAATTTTAGGTAATATTAAATTTCGCCACGCTAGATAACAATATCGGTTCACTCTTGGGTTAGAGTGTTGACAAAATAAGGGTGGAATGTGTTGAAAGGTGAGTGCCCCTTACTCTCCGTAAAGAAGGAGGTATACAGTGAGAAAGTTCTGAAGAACATTGATAGAGGATTTTTTTTTTTTTTTTTTTTTTTTTTTTTTTCTATATTCCAACTTACTTCCTCTCGGGCATAGGCTGAGAGCCTTAACATTCACCGCTTTACAATGAACAGTAAAGCCCGTGAAGTCTTGTTTCCAGTCTAGGTAGTGAGACATGTGAAGCACGTAGAGTACAACGAGCACCTGCCATATTGCCTTCACATGAGGCACGGTGCTCACTCATGGCCCGAAACGACCCCATCTCTGAAGCCACCTCGTTCCCGTGCTTCACTGTCTCATCCCCTACACTCGGACTCTCACACTTACACACACACAACGCCACCTGTTGAGCAGATAACTCACCAGGCATTGCACCCCTATAGCATATTTTGAATATGGGAATATTCATACAGTGCTATTTAATCAAGGAACAATGAGGGTATTTTATTGACGATTCGGTGGGCTTGTGGTAATGCACTGATACTAGGTACAGCACAAATTCCATCCCAATAATATCTTCCCATTGATACATTGGGATTTGAACCCGGGACCTTTGGATTACCAGGCCAGTGGCAAGACCACTCCACCACACCTCCCCTAATGAATGAGTGCAATGATGAAACGAAATGCTTTTGACTCTACTCTATCGAGAAGTGCGGTATGGGTGATATCTCCTCGCACATACGAACGATACTCGATACATGGGCTCAATGTGCCCCTGTACAGAGCAAGAAGCTTTCCGGGGTAAAAAAAAACAAAAAACCCACAGCGACGGTTGAGCACATCTAACTTCTGGGAATAATCCAGAGGGGATGAAAGCTACTGAATTCTTATTTTAACTAACTAATACTGACAAAACCATCATCAACGACAATACCACTACATGTACTCAGACTACTATCTTCAGCACCACCACCAATAACGACAACATCCACAAAAACACAATCACGTCGGCCCAGTGGTTGGTAATTGTAATATGGCAACCAGGAATGGAATCTAGTTAGAAATCCCACCAAGGTTCGTTGGGGAAAGAGTTTCGATCTCTTAATCCAGTAAGGCGCTCTCACGAATCCTTTCTTATTGTAATATTGTAATTAATCCCATGGTATGACAGAACAGATTTTCCCCTTTATTCAGGCTTCTATTTGGTGATATAACTACGACGAATCAGTGGGAGTAAAAGGATAAATGTAATCATTGGATATCTTCCCATAGTTGTATAAAATCGTATGATAAAAAGCAGCCAAAATTTTAAAAAACGTGTAATCATATAGCAACATGATTAAATAAATGTTGTACTCTGCAATACGGTAAGAAACCCCATAATGCTATTAAACACACACACACACACACACATGAACTGACACACTCAGGATTACACCTACATTGACCCTCCTTCCCCTGTACACACACATACACACAGAGGAATACACTCACACTAACCCCTCTCCCCCTCCACACACACACTGTTACAACCCAAAGTTTGGAGAGACTAGTGGAACTAGCTTAGTTAAAGATTTGGCCCCGAAGGAGTCTAGAGGGTGACCTTTAGGTTGAACACAAAGACTGAACTTTAGTTTAAGGGTGTTCAGTATGGATAAGTACTTTTATTAATTTAGTACTTGTATTAAGGTAAAGTCTCTTTAAGAGTAGTTCTCGTATTTTAATATTTATTACTAAGATGATATTTTAATTTAAGAGTTATTCTCGTATTTTAATCAGATTTCAAATTAGTCTTCTGGATCTTATATAGGGTTAATCTTCCTCACTTCATTTAATCATTAGGGTATAAATATATATGGATAAGAAAAGAATACACAATTTTTGTTAATATAATAAAATCAAATTTAAGTAATATAACAAAATCATTATGTATTATATAATTATAATTTAAAGTTATAAAACAAAATAAAACAAATACAATGGTAATTAATATTAATGCAAAATATTTAATTTTTACAAAATGAAAACAAAAAAGAAAATGAAAATGAAAATATAAGTTATAGTCACGATATCTCCCGTCGTCAAACCGAAGGGGGGTAGTTCCTGGAGTTTTAACCCTTAATTAGCGGCTCACCACATAAGTCGAGTTAAATAAAGCTGGACTATGTGGCGGCGCTCGACATAACTCGAGTGGCAATTTCAGCACGTAATGTTGCTGAGAGAGAGAGACAAGTGGTGGCAGGAGAGTAGCGAGCGTATGACTGCTCCAGACCACCGCGGCGAACCTACTGACACGAATCTCACCTCCCTCCTACCTCTCTCACTCGCTATATAAGGAATTGTATGGGGAAAGTGCCTAATTACATGCTTTTTGCACTCGCGTTGCACGGTTATTGCAAGAAAACTAGCCATCATAAAAGGATCGTTATGGTGTCATTCGAAAGCTCTGTTAATGCCCTTTCAGGGATAGATACTTGTTTTACGTTCTGGGTCTTATTTAGGCATGAAAATGATCACGTAAACAGCCCTATTTTGGCTAAAAAGACCCCGCTGGGCGGTACATATAAATAAACCGCATAGGCCGCTCTTAAGGTGTTAAAACAACCTTTCTGGAAGCGATATTCCCGAGAACGTTGCACCGAGAAAGTCTAAGATAACACTGACCCCACTCATTATTCCCGCCCGTCATTGACTACGGTAGATTAAATGTGACCAGAAAAGAAACTTCCACCCCCTGGTGTTCATGAGCAGAGATAGCATTGAACTTTAATTTGAATTACATATTTATTGAGTGAGACTTCGAAACTCTGCTCGATCAAAATGAGAGGGATAGAAGTAAGAAGGATATTGGGATGCGAAGTTTCGGGCCTCTGTTGGTTTGGTTGCTTGAAGCCCCGACCACGATCTCAGACTGGTTGATGCGTTTGAAGGGTGGAAGTGAACCCGTACAGTCAGAGCCTATAGGTCCGTGACAACACACACACACACACAGTAATACATCCACCCACACCCTTCTCCCCCTTCACACACACACAGACACACACACAGTAATACACCCACACACACCCTTTTCACCCTCCACACACACACACACACAGTAATACACCCACACACACCCTTCTCACCCTTCACACACACCTGTAGGTCCTGTAGGTAGTAGTTGCAGGCAGTGTTGTCTGCCCGTGGTCACGCTGATGCGCCACCACTAGTACATTCCATCTGCCCGTCTCTGCGCCAGCTGGTCCATGATGCTGTTGCTAGCGGCGCGGAGGTGGTAGTGGTGCAGTTTGGGTTGATCAGGTAGTGTCCAGAGAAATTTGTCCAGTTGATTTTTTAATTTCTCGAGACTTGGTTCAGTTGAGTCACGCAGATATCTGGTTAGGGCGTTAAAGAGAAGAGGTCCTCGTGTCGCAAAGGCGTTCTCTTTGAGCGTCTTAACTCTGGTGGCTGCTCTGGGGTGTACCCACTGTATGTGGCAGAGATGGCCCAGCCGTTGATGGATGTGAAAACCTATATTAAGGTTGTTGGTTGTGATGCCAATCAATATTTTGTAGACACATAAGATGGCATATCTGTCCCTGCGTCTTTCTAATGAGAAAAGCTTGAGAGTTTCCAACCTTCCCAAGTAGTCTAGGTGTTGGACAGCAGAGATTTTACTGGTGAATGAGCATTGAACTGCTTCGAGTAATTGCTTCTCTCCCACCTTCCATGGGCTCCATAGCTGACAGCAATATTCCAACAGTGGAATGACCAATGACTTGTAAATCGTCAGCATGGGGAACGTGTCACGTGTTCGGAAGGTTCGTAGGATCCATCCAGCTTGGTTACGAGCTCTCTTTGCCACATTGGTTATATGCATTCCATCTCAACTGAGTGTAATAAAGAGATATTTAACATGATAATTTGTATCAATGCAAGATCCGCCATCTGCTGTGTATGTGTGTATATTCATATTTCGGTCTGCACTGTAGTTCATTTGTTCAAATTTATTATTGTTAAAGGACATGTTGTTTTTCTCTGCCCATGAGTAAATTGTAGTGAGATCTGCCTGAAGTAAATCAGCATCTGTTGTAGAAGACACTTCCCTTAATACACAAGTGTCGTCAGCAAAGGAGACGACAGACGAATGCATGACATATTTATTTATGTCTGATATGTGCAGCAAGAAAAGTATAGGTCCAAGAACTGACCCTTGTGGCACCCCACTAGTGGCGATGGATGGCTTAGACACTGCACCACCAACCGCTACAGCTTGTTCCCTGTCAGTGAGGAAACAGTGCAGCCACACCCCAAGTTTTCCCGAGATTCCTGAGTCTCGTATCTTGTGGAGGAGTATGCCGTGGTCTACCTTGTCAAATGCTTTTGCAAGATCAAGGTAGACCACGTCGATAGCATTTTTATTTTCTAGCCCTTCTATAATTTGTTCATGGCGAGCTAACAGTTGCGAGAGGCATGAGTGGCCCGCCCGAAACCCATGCTGGTCCTTGTTTATTATGTTGTTTTCTTCAAGGTATATGGATATATCTTTAACTATTAGCTTCTCAAGGATTTTGATGACATGCGAGGTTAAAGCAATAGGCCTATCATTTTTTGCTTCACCCCTCGAACCCCTTTGTGGACTGGTGTAATTTTAGCACATTTTAATTGTTGTGGTGTAATTCCAGAATCGAGAGAGTTTCTATAAAAAATCTGTAAAGGAGCACTAAGCTCTGCTGCGCGATTCTTGAGAAATGCGGGCGGGAATTGATCCGGGCCTGCTGCTGCATTGATACCAATTTCCTTTATAGCATTTTCTATATAATTTGTGGTAAATTTAATGTCCATTAGATTTGGCATGGATTCTTTGTGGAAGAAGTCGGTAGGTGAGTCAATTATTTTATCACCTCGAGGGTGGCTAAAAACGCCCTCTTACTGTAGGCGTAGTATATCGACAATCGCCTCAGGTTCATTTATGGTTTGGCCGTTCGCATCTGTCAGTGGACCAACACCCTTCCTTACATTTGATTTGTTTGCAGCATACTTATAAAAGTATTTTGGGTTAGTTTTAATGCAGGACACTGCTTGAAATTCTTTTCTGCGATTTTCAACTTCTCTGAAGTCATGAGTTTTTCTTCAATAGAGGTAATGTTGGCTTCAATTCGTTGTTTATTAAGTATGCTGGAACTACGCTTCAGCTTCTTTCGTAGGTTCGTTCGCTTGCGCATCAGTATCCTACGATCGCGTGGTATATTTTTCTGTGGATATCATTTTCTAAGGGGTACATATTTTTCAGAAATTTTGAGGAATATTTTCAGTAATATGTTATATTGGGCCTCGGGACCAGATTCCTTAAACTGTATGGCCCAATCCACTTCACTAAGTTCTCTTTTAAGGTCTTCCCAGCATATAGATTCACTGAGAAAGTTGAGTTTATTGAAGTTCACAGCCATGGGCTCTGCAGGGCTGGGAGTTCTATGCTGGGTGTTGGTAACTATGTTTGTCGCCATTGTAATAATATTGTGGTCCGACAGGTTGGTTTTGTCTACTGTGAGGTTGTGGATCAGCTCATCATTGTTGGTCATTACAATATCCAGTATATTATTCCCTCTTGTGAATATATTGACGAGTTGATTAAGATAAAACTCTCTTGAAAGACGTATAAGTGCTTCTGCTTGAGCTCCATGTCTGCTACTCCTCCATAGACGCTTTCTGAATCCCAGTTATTTAGCGGGAAATTCAAGTCTCCGGTGAGCACAATGGTTGGCATGGATGGAGGTAAATTGTCAAAAATATCTTTAATTTTTGTTAGTTGATCCATAGACTTACTAGTTGGACATGCTGGGGGTCTATATATAGTGATGTAGATCATGTTAATGGCTGTAATGTTTAATACCTGGACCTCTGTATAGGAATTAGATTCTGATAATAGAACTTTAGTGAGAGCTGCAAGGTGATTTTTTTATGTAAGTGATAATACCCCCTTCTTTTCTACGACCAGTATCAGTTCTGAAGGAGGTGTAGTTTTCTATATCTATTTCAGCTTCTCGTTATACTTTGGGTAAGATGCGATTCTGTTAGGGAAAGTATGAGAGTATTTTCTATTTGTGCTGCAAGCAGCAAGCAGCTTTACTTTGCCTTTGAATTTGTAAGGTAGTAGGCCCACTATATTGAGTGAAATTATTGTGTAGGGTGCCGCTGTTGACCTCTTTTCTTGTTACTGTAGCCCCTGTGATGGAGGGATGCACCACTTAGTCGGATGGATTTTCAGTGCCTGCATTATTTGTTGTTGCACTTTTTGCATTTGCTGCATCCGTTGCACTAAAAAATGTACCGTGGTATCATTTTGGGGAGATTAATTTACCCACGTATCTTGTGTTCGTTGAGGTCTATTTAACCACGCACTCTGTGTTTGGGGATTTGGTGCAGGAATGGCTGGACAAGTAGAGGGTGGGGGGTAAGCGGTTGTTTGTTGCTGTTCTCTACACTGGTCAGATGGATATCGACGAGTGCCTTTCATATGGAGTCTTTTGCACTCCAAGTTTAAACACTCCCTCCTCCTTTCTGAACCATTACATATAGGTGGGTGTAGGTAGTTGCACTGATCACCATGTTTACATCCCTTTACAGGATCACAGCCATTTATCTTGTACCTGTTACATAGGTTTGGGTGAGCAAAAGGGCAGTCACGTCCTTTTCGGCCAAATGTACACTGATTATATTTGTAGTAGTAGCATAATTTATTTTTCCATTCATAATTTTGAAGATTTCTCTTATTTGTTTTATTTGTTATGGGCGATGTGTCACTTTGTTCTTCGGAAAAAGGTTCATCACAATTACCAGCGTTTTCAGAGGTGTTTTCCTTGTCGTTGTTTGGCTGTTTAGCCTCACTTTCATTTTCCTTTTCCATGTCCAGTAGGGTATAGACGAGCGCAAACTGCCGGTCGCCTTGTTCACCCAGCTGTTTTCTAACACATCTCTCACAGGTGTACTGACTCCTTGTGTTCAGGAAATTCACAATGGCATAGACAGGGAGGTGTGTGCAATTGGCATGTATATATTTTTTACACGTTTGGCATTTCAAACACTCTAACAAGCACTGGTTGTTACATGCTAAGAAGTTTGTGTCTGCAGGAGGCAAGTTACTTTCGGGTATATTACTCATGTTGTACTGTATATTTTCCGGTTTCACTAATTTACCTGCACATGCCTAAACTAATTAAGGAACAAATGCAAGTCACGGATAATTATAAACTAGCGATGAGGCTACCGGTAGTGGTAGTTGTGTGAATGGTAGTTAGTTTGGTAACCGGCAGGTGGTGCTGGCTGTCAGGGCAGACGGCAGGATAGGGTATCAAGTTTTCACTAATGTTTCAATAATCACTGGCCTAAATTCTTTCCAGACAGCTTCACCACTGCCGCGGCTTATCGATGTTTATCTAGGTAAGGTCAGAGTATCGTAACTTCACTATTTTCGAAGATATTGATGAAAACAGAGGAGCGCGGGATCACTGTTTATACCGGGCACCGCCAAGACCAACACACACACACACCCTTCTCCCCCTCCACACACACACACATACCCTTCTCCCCCTCCACACACACACACACACACAGTAATACACCCACACACACCCTTCTCCCCCTCCAGACACACACACACACACACACACACAGTAATACACCCACACATACCCTTCTCCTCCTCCACACACACACACACACACACACACACACAGTAATGCACCCACACATACCCTTCTCCTCCTCCAAACACACACACACACACACACACACACACAGTAATACACCCACACACACCCTTCTCCCCCTCCACACACACACACACACATGGTAATACACTCATACATACCCTTCTCCTCCTCCACACACACCTGTGGTTCCTGTGGTTGTAGTTGAGGGCTGTCAGTTAACGCCCCGTGGTCCACGCGGTTGCGGCGCCGCCACTGTACATCCCATCTACCCTCCTCTGTGCCAGCTGGTCAAGAATGCTGTTGCTGGCAGCACGGAGGTAGTAGTGGGGTAGGATGGGTTGGTCTGGCAGTGATGACAGGAAATCATCCAAGTCCTTTTTTAATTTTTCAACGGTTAGGTAGTATTGGTTTCTTATTCTTTTGGCAGTGAATTGTAGAGCTTCGGAACCCGTGTAGCGAAGGCATTTTCTTTAAGTGTCTTAACTCTTGTCAGTGCTCTTGAGTTAATTGACCTGATAATACACATACGGCCGCCCAGTCGTTGGGTTTCCTTTATCTCTATCAACTCCTTTTCTTCCTCTCCCAGCAGGGTTTGGGGCTAAGTTATTGAGAATTTTCCAGGTATAAATTATCAAGTATCTTTCTCGGCGTCGTTCTAGAGAGTACAAGTTTAGAGACTTAAGTCTTTACCAGTAGTCTTCCTCCTTCACAGACACTAATTTACTAGTGAAGGAGCGCTGGATGTCTTCCAATGCTTGTTTCTCTCGTGACTTCCAGAGATTCCATAACTGGCAACAACATTCCAAGAGTGGTATCACCAAGGCCTTATACAGGGTTAACATAGGTTCTCTTTCACGAGTTCTGAAAGTACACAATACCCAGCCAACCTGGGCTCGTGTCTTTTGTACTACTGTTAGGATATGGGTAGTGAAGGTGGCATCATCACTGATTGTTACCCCTAGGTCTAGCACTTTGTTGTTGCACTTCATTCTTTGGCCATCATGTGCCGAATAGTGGACTTCTTCTATTTTGTTTGTACCATATCTAACCAGTTCAAAGTTGTTATTATTGAAAGACATATTATTTGTTTCGGCCCATTTATATAACTTGGTAAGGTAAGATTTTAATTTGTCCACATCTTCCATCGATTTAATTTCTTTCATTACTCTGATATCATCAGCAAAAGATTATATTTTTGAGTAGACTGTACCTTGGTCAATGTCTAATATGTGTATGATGAACAGCAGTGGCCCCAGTACATAACCTTGAGGGACACCACTGTAGACATTCGAGTCATGGGAAATGACACCACCCACAGCAAGACATTGCTTTCTCTCGTTCAGGAATTTATGGATCCATACTCCAAGGCGACCTACTATTCCTAGATTGCGAACTTTATGTAATTATGTGTGGAGAGTGAGCAGAGCGAGTTCTTTGACCTGAATGTTGGTTTGAAACAGGGGTGTGTGATGTCCCCGTGGTTGTTTACTGTATATATGGATGGAGTTATGAAAGAAATACTATCAAGAGCAGTGGATGTTGGTGTATCGCTGAAAAGGGAGGGAATTGAGTGGAAGCTACCTATACTGCTGTTTGCGGATGATACAGTTCTGATGAGTGATAATGAATGGGAGTTGCAGGGTCTGGTAAATGAGTTTGGAACAGTGTGCGAAAAACGGAATTTGAAGGTAAATACGGGGAAGAGCAAGGTTATGGTCTTCGAAAGGGGTGAAGTCACAGAGTGTGAGGTGAAGCTGAACGGTCAGGCTATGGAGATCGTCAACTCTTTTAAGTATCTGGGCAGTGTGTTGAGTAAAGATGGGACTATGGATGAAGAGGTGCGGGAGAGGGTACAACAGGGGAAGAGGGTTGTAGGAACGCTAAAAGCAGTAACAAGAAATAGGGTGGTCAGTATGGAAGTGAAGAAGTCCTTGCATGACAGTGTGGTAATCCCGACACTGACTTACGGAAGCGAAGCATGGACGTTGGTTGAGAGACTCAGACCAAGAGTGAGAGCAGTGGAAATTAATTACTTAAGGAGTGCGTGCGGAGTTACATGGAGGGATAGACAGACTAATGAGGAAGTAAGAAGGAGGTGTGGTGTGGAGGTAGATGTGCTGGAAAGTGTGAAAAGGAACAACTTGAGATGGTTCGGCCATATGGAACGTATGGAAAGCGAGAGAATGACTAAGAGGGTGTATGAGAGCGAGGTGGAGGGACAGAGGGGGAGAGGTAGACCGAATATGAGGTGGAAGGATGGAGTGAGGAAGTACATGAACGAAGGTGGTGCTGGTTGGGGGGAGGGGCGTCGACTGACTGGGGACAGAGGTGCATGGGGGCGGTTCGTTCGTGGCCACCCCTTCGGGGATCACGGCGTCAGGCAATAGATAGATAGATAGATGTAATAGGATTCCGTGGTCCACCTTGTCGAAGGCCTTACTGAAGTCCAAGTAGATTACATCGATGTTGCTGCCAGTTTCTAGCGTACTAACAATTTTTTCATGATGGGCAAGGAGCTGGGACAAGCATGATCTACCTTGTCGAAATCTGTGTTGGCTATCATTCATTTTATTGTTTTGTTCATGGTAGTTTGTAATTTTCTTGACAATAATTTTCTCAAAAGTTTTATTGATATGGGATATTACTTACTTGTTACTTGTAGTGATGATTCTCGGCCACGCTCCATCGCTTTCACGACGCTCGTCGCAGCCGCCCTCACATATTCTAGCACTTGAATTCAGGCTTTATGGTCTTGTCTTCGAAGTCATAGCACTCAGTGAATAAGTGTGTCTTCAAGCTCTTCTTAAAAATCTCAAAATGTTCACTGTTCTTGACATTCTCAGGCAGTTTATTGTAGATCCGTGGAGTACTCTTTTCAAAGGCTCGAAATCCAACTTCAAAATTGCTTCGTGGCTCTTCCAGCCTGTGCAGCTTCACACTGTGTCTCAATGTCATGGCAGTATCTACTCTTTAAAGATAGACTTTGGATCACTGAGGTTATTAATAGTTCCGGTATAAAGTCTCTTATTAATCTAAACTTAATATTTTTAGTTTGTCTTGAGTCTTTCATAAATGGAATCACAAAAGTTACCAGCCTATGCACCGGAGAAATATGACATATCTCTTCCACACACACTTCTTGGACGAGATTATAGTCAATATCACACAAAAATAAGTCCAATATATGCCCTCCAATTGATGTCACCACATCCACTTTGTTAACTAAATTGAATGAGTCCATCATTTCCATAACTTCCATAGTATAGCGAGCACTTATATCTTCAATCGAAAAGTTAAAATCACCACAGATAAAAATATTTGCGCTCACCATGTCTAACGTTTCCAAATACATTCTAAATTCTCCAATGAATTAGTTGGTACTCAAATTTGGTAGTCTATACACTACAATAAAAGTACATTTCTTCCCACCTATTTCACAACCAGCCTGCATATATTCAAAACTCTCCATCCTCTCTGTTGCATACACCTTGAGTTTCTTAAATGAGTTTGAAAGAAAAATTCCCACTCCATCTCCTCGCCTGTCTCTTCTTGGAATATGCAGAAAAGTATGCGTTGTTGGAGTCATTTCTTGAATTTTAGCATTATCACAATCATTTAGCCATGTTTTGGTTAGCGCCAAAATATCAAAATCATAATCTTTTATCAGGTCACGAATGCCCAAAGATTTATTTCCTACTGATTGAATATTCAACAGGCCACATTTAATTTACAAGTCTCCCCTGTTAATAGCCATGGTCAGTACAGTTTCTAATTCTCTCTAGTTCACTCTCAAGAACCGGACAGCATTTTTCATTCGCTGAGTGATTCACCACAGGTTTCTTGTATCTCACACAGTTAATGCACTTCCTTTCAGCCACCAGACAATCCTTTGATTTATGATTTCCCACACATTTATGGCAACATGGTTCATCACCATTGTGAGGGCAATAGGTCGGTAGTTTTCTGCTTTGCCTCTTGACCCGCCTTTGAATACGGGAGCTACCTTAGCTCTCTTCAGTAATCCAGGAACAATCCCGGAATCCAGTGAAGATCTGTATAGGATTTTGAGTGGTACACACAACTTTTCTGCACATTTCTTCAGTAATATGGCCGGAAAACCCTCAGGGCCAGCTGCAGCATTGGTGGAAATTTCTTTAACTGCTTTTATTATATCAATCTCAGTAAAAGCTATAACTTCTATTGATGGGTCCTTGATCTTGTTGGAGAAAAAGTTGTTGGGTTCTGTGATGATCTAATCTTTAAAAGGAGTACTGAAAACACTCGTACTCTTTACAAAGAGCTTCACAAACTTCTGTTGGGTCTTCAATCATTTTATCATGCTCACTTGTTAAAGGGCCAACAGCAGCCTTGATTGTTGATCGGTTACTTGCATATTTGAAGAAGTATTTAGGGTTTGATTTGATTGCAGATACTGCCTGTTCTTCAGCTTAATTTCTTTTTCAATAGAGGTTTTCAACTCCTCTTCTAGCGTCAAGATTTTCCGCTGCATCAAAGTACGGTTGTGGTTGTTGGTAGAATGGGCAATTTTTACTCATAGTCTTCTTCGTTTTCTCATTATTATCCTTCGATCACGGGGAATTTTCTTAGTGGTTAAGGGTTGGTTTTAATAGGGGTGTATTATTCACAAATCGCTAAGCAATATTTCAGCAGTAAGTCATAGTGGTTATTGGGGTCTGTATCAGTCAACCAATTCTCCCAACATAATTCACCCAATTCTCTATCAATATTCTCCCAGCATGTATTAGTACTGAAAAAATTGAATTAATTTAAACTTAGGTTTCTTTGGGGTGGTATCATTGTTTTTTTGTTTTGTTTTTTGTGTGTTCTAAAGATTTTATGTTGGTAGTCATTACAATTATATTGTGGTCTGATATAGTAGTTGGGTCTACAGTGTACTCATGGACAAGCTCTTCGTTATTAGTGAAGAATAGGTCTAGGATATTTTTGCCATGTGTAGGGACTCGGATATTGCAGTAGTTCTCTGCTAGGTCAAGGAGGGCAGCTGCTTGTAATTGCGCATCTGTAGATCCTCCTTGTACCACTTCAGTTTCCCAGTCATTTATTGGTAAGTTGAGATCACCCGTTAGGATGACATTTGGTAAGGGAGCTGACATCTCATTTATTTTGTCTTTAATCAGTGTCAGGATTGGGATAAAATTGTTCTGGGTACAGTCAGGAGGGCGATAGAGGACAATAAACATCAGATTTGTGTTCAATGTTGAGCATTTGTACCTCAGAAACTGAAATTGAGAATGAAAGTATCACTTTGGTATACGGGGAGATTGTGTCTTTCAAATAGGTGATAATTCCTCCTTTCTTTCTTCTATTTGCTCTATCAGTTCTAAGCGATGTATAGTTGTTTATTTTAACCTTGGCGTCTTTAATATTTTCAAAGAGATGGGATTCGGTAAGTGCAACAATAAGGGCTTCCTCTTCAGATGCTAATTCTGAAATTATTTCAAGGTTTGCTTTGAACTTGCGTGGGATTAGCCCCTCAATGTTGCATGAAATTATTTTGTTTAATATGGAAACATATGATCTGGAGAGAGGACTCTTTGAGGAAGGCCTATCGGCACACGGGATGGATGCCAATTGATGCTTTGGTCTTGTTGCCATGCTTTTAACTTGAGGATATGATTCATTTGCATTTGAAGGATTTGCACTTGTTTTATAAGAAAATCTTCTATTCCATCACTTGGTATTGATTGGTTCTGTACAGGGGGAGCTGCAATAAATGGATGTATAGGTTCAGGAATAACTGGTGGAGTAGCAGTGGGTGTAGTTACTGTAGAAGTAGGTGGGATAGTAGGTGGTCCTGGCCCGACATAAACTGTGGGTCCTGGTCCAGCAGATGGTCTTGGCTCAACCACTGTACCAAGTGGTGGTAAAGTTCTGGGTCCTGGATTGTAAACATTAGTAGGTGGTACCTGGTAAGCAGTCGTTGGTGGTAGTCTGGAGTTCAGAGGTCGACCACGAGCGCCACGAGTGAAGTTTCCTACATCTTTGGTTAAAGCACTCGGATGCCTCTGCTGATCCTTTACAGATTATAGGGTGAAAGTTCTCACACTGACAGCCCTTTACACATCCATGTACAGAGTTAGGGCCATGAGCTTGGTAGGCTGGACAGATCTTAGGGTGATTATATCTGCAATCACGGCCTTCTCGGCCGAATTTACAACTATTTTGTTTGTAATAGAAACAGATCTTGTCAACCTTTTCTTTCAATTGTGGTAAAGAGGCATTTGTTTCATTAACACTGGTTTGCGTCTCTTTTTCAGATTCAGGATCATGTAATGTTTTTTCCTCATCTTGTGTAAGGTCAGTCACTGTACTGGTACTGGTAACATCATGCTCGATGATTGATTGTACCCATGCATACTGGTCACCATATTAAAAAAAATTGTCCTTAAACTTGAATTGTACACAACTCTCACAAGTTGCAGTTGGGATGTGTGTACATGCTTAGATTGATATGCAGGATTCGAAGTTGCATAATAAATCGTAGGCAGTATCCACCAACCTTTAACTGTCTTCGTGGTGCGATGTATAACGTGCTGATTTTCGGTGTGAGCATCCTGGGTTCGAATCCACGGACTGCCACATGTGTTTGTAAATTTCATTAATCGATTTTAGGAGTATGGTTGGTTGTTGGAAGGAACATAATAATAGTAGTGGATTCTAGAATTGAAGTAATTTACTAGGTGGTATGATGGAAGTTCAGAACAGGCAACATGGATAAAACAATTACAGTTTTCACACTTTAAACACTCAATTATGCAAGGCTTGGTACACTTTGAGCATGAATTTCCCGGAGGGGGTAGGCTTGTTCTATGAGACATGTTTCTAGGTAGGGAGAAGGGCGGGGGGGGGGGGGGGGGGGGGGGGATGAGGGGAGGGGGAGAGGAAGGGTTGGAGGAGGGGGGGGGGAGGTTGTTTACAGCCGGGTGATTCAATTTTCTATTTTCTATTTAGGGCTTCACTTCTTAAATTACCGGTACCTTAATTTAACTTCCACATGATAGATTCATATCACCAATATGGAGAAAAGCGATGGGGGAACATAGTGGTAGTGGTAGAAGTGTTGGTAGAAATGTTGGTGTGGGTGGTTTGTATGGTTGAACAACAGGTGGCGCTGACTGTGGGCGAGAAGGCTGGGTAGAGTATAGTATTTTCGTTAATATTTCATCACCCACTCGCTTAGTTTTCTTCCCGACACAGTCACAAACGGTGCGAATCCTTAATGATCAATTGGCATAGGTCACTACACTGTAACGTCAGTATTTCCAGAGATATTGACAAAATGTGACGACCTCTGCTGCACCGTGATTACACCAGGTCACCGACACACACACACACACACAGAGTAATACACCCACACACACCCTTCTCCCCCTCCACACAGTAATGCACCCACACACAACCTTCTCCCCATCCACACACACACACACACACAGTAATACACCCACACACACCATTCTCCCCCTCCACACACAAACACACAGTAATACACACACACACACACCCTTCTCCCCGTCCACACACACACCCTTCTCCCCTTCCACACACACACACACAGACACAGTAATACACCCACACATACCCTTCTCCCCCTCCACACACACACACACAGTAATACACCCACACACACCATTCTCCCCCTCCACACACAAACACACAGTAACACACACACACATACCCTTCTCCCCCTCCACACACACACCCTTCTCCCCCTCCACACACACACACACACAGACACAGTAATACACCCACACATACCCTTCTCCCCCTCCACACACACATACATACACTAACAGCTCACCTTTATTTGACGCACACAACACTCTGAACATGCTGAAGTATATCATATTCATCTTTATATACCTCTCCTAAAATCTCTGCACTTCAATTAATTTAATATTTATAACTTTCTTAAAACATATACTTACATGGACACTATACACAATCTAAAACATTTGAGGCACGTAATACTAGCCAGCACATACAGTACATATCGAATATAGCAATGTAGGCTAAATGTCATGTTCTGCATAATTCCCATAGTTTGATAGACATATTCTCAAACAACATGTACTCTCTGCCTCACTCTTACTCTTTATCTGTATATATATATATATATATATATATATTGTTAGGGCTCAAGGTTAAAGAGAGCTGTTTTTTTGTCTACGGTATAGGACAACCTCGACTGTATATTATTATTCTGACATCCCGTGAAAAAACATTTGGAAAATATTTATTTTAATACCACGACTTTTCGCAGTGTTGTTTCATTTTTATTTTGTTCATTTGCATCAATATATAGAGTTTGTAACTAATCAGTAATCTCGTAAAAACCCATCTTCCCCATTTTCAATCGATGTTAACACTCAAGTCGCGGGGCCCGTCATATGTCGGGTGAGAGAACCATAGCCACCCCTGCGGGGCCCGACAATATCCGGGCGGGATTTTGAGCACATTATCGGCTCTGAGAGAGAGTCTACGCGTTGGGAGGACGATAGGCGGGCTCTGACCGCTTGGCACGGACCGAGTACCGCGACTGAGATCCCCACCACAATATTGCACATCCACTGCCTCGCCAGACAAAGAAAAAACTAAGGAAATTACCGTATTTTAGGGTTTTTGCACTTGTGTTGCAACATTGTTGCAAGAGAACCCGTGGTCGTACAAAGGTGATTCAGGTGTCATTGGAAAGCTCTATTATCGCCCTTTCACGGATATATAATTATATTACGCTCTGGCTCTTGTTTATGCATGAAAAAGAGCATGGAATGAAGCTCGTTTGGGGTAAATATGCCCGCCAGGCAGGTAGTAGAAGTTACAAACATCCCCGTTTGACAGGGGTTAAGACACGCCCCCCAATAGTGGGGAGGCCTATGCAGATCAGGAAAGTGCGGGGTAAAAGTCTTAAAAAGGCGATAACAAGATATTGACACGAAATCTGGCTCGAGTTTTCATAATTGTGAAACCCATAAAACCCAAAATTTGGAAAACCCGAGCTAAGTTTTGGTAAACTTATATTAACCCTTACCGACCAGGTAGTAAGTGTTCCTAGTACCTAGTATATGCCATACCTACCACCCGATCCCTTGTCATTAATCTAACCAAACAACCTAACCTAACCTAACTTAGACCTAGTACGTGGGATACAAGACTAACCTTCACCTAACACCTTTTATGTGTTCATAGTACCCAGTACGTCGGATACAGTACTAACACTTACTTACCAGGTAGTAAGTGTTCTTTATGGTGGCGAGTATACAAATCGGTGGCGTCTATAAGAGAGTATTGACAACCTAATTACCAAAAAGACATTTCAGTGCCGTATTTTTTTTATTAGGTTTTGCAGAGGGTTAAAACAAGTTTTTATATGATCTTTAGAACATATAGATTCGATATGCGTCTTCAAATATGCAAACAAAATTCGTGGTATAAAAATATAGTTAAACTAAATAGTTATCATAAACTAATTTCACCAACTGTCTATGATGGGTAAACTCGGCTTATTTGTACAATATAATTAAAAGAGAATATAAAGTAAACACAAAATAGAATTATACATAATTTAAATTATTAACATAAATAAAACAAAGTAAACTAAATGCAGACTGATAATAATTGGTTATTAGAAAAAGGAAATGATTACATGTTTTTTACTTAAATTAAATATATAGTAATATTAAAATAAATATTAATATTTACAAAATAAAAATACAATAATGTATATCACCCGTTCAAGTCCAGATCGCTTCACGAGTAAGGGTAGTAAAGACGCCAACTCGTGCCCCCGGGAAGAAGATTGGAAAATGGGAAATACGCGTACTGTAGGTGTAATAATCCCGTAGGCCAAGGCACTGGCTCAACACACGAAACACCACTGGGAGACGACCAAGAAATGAATGACGAGTGGTTAGTTAGTTAAAATAGGACTTCAGAGACTATCAACTCTATTGGATTATGAAGCCAGCACACTATAAGTCAAGAATAACGTCAGGACTGAAGCCTATCTGCGAGAACTCCAGTCCCTTGGACGAGTGGAGGTAGAAAAAGTCTGAAGTACCTCGCAAATAGGCAGATGGCTAACTGAAACAATACCTCGAACAACGCCATCTAGAGTCGATAATAATGGCGAGAACAGTTGGAGACTTGAAGGTGAATCAAACTGATCAATCTGTGAGCTATAAATGAACCCCCACATGAACTGAGCGAAAGACTCGTGAAGCCGAGGGGAGTTTCAGGGTGTAATAATATATATACAATATATATATATATATATATATATATATATATATATATATATATATATATATAGTCCATGCTTTAACTAACTACACCACCGTGTGTAGTTGATTAAAGCATGGACTATATATAGTTCCGACTTTCCGTTGTTCGAATCCTGTCTGAGAGTAAAAGTCGTTTATGTATCTCACGTATAATTGTAAGATATACTTAACATTAATATACTCTCGTGCTCGGATGTTTGATAATGAAATTAAATCAATTCAACTCAAGTTGTGTGGGAATAATTGTAAAAATACATGTATGATACTGTGGAATATTATTCCTATGACTTGGTATGGAATGGCCGATAATTTGTTTTTGTTTCCCCCAAAGCGGTAGCTTTTCCCCAAGTATTCATAAACAATTTTTTGTTGAAGGACTATCTTCCTGGAAGAAATACCTATTCATTGGGGAAAAGCTACCGGTGTGTAAATTTTAAATACATATATGGCTTTCCCAGCAATATGTGATGACTCTCATGAAAGAGACCACCTTTTCACAAACAAATATTTTCGAATAACTGTTTCACTAGTTTGCTTTGTTTTTGTTGTGAAACATACTATGACGGAGTCCTTAATTCCTTACTGATTTCTATCCTGGTTGTGTCCTCGATTCTTGGTTCCCTTGGGTAGGGTGTGTTGTTTCTCAAGGGGTGCACTTTTATAGGTTTGGAGATTTTATATTTTAGATGGGAGGGGGAGGGGGGTATAGAAATGTATACGTTTGGAAGTTTGCTTGCCAATTGTTCTGTCTAAAATTACTGTTATTATTACAGTTAGCTTTATTATTCGATTAGTTCGGCTATGTTCGTTAATCTATATCATTTATATACTCATTGTGAAGGTTTATAATATTCATACCCGATTCTGCTAAGAAGAGGGCTGCAGTTTGCAGGATTGAGTTTTGTCATCTCCAAACTTTTAACACACTACTCCTCCTAAACACCTAACTCCACAACATTAAACATTAAGATCAAGTATATTTGCAGAGCTAAAATGGACAAAGGGAACCTGCCAGATTTCAGCTACACTGGCTAAGTAGGTCGTTTTGCATTTAGTCATCTCTGGAACCTTTGACGTACTTCTCTTCCTAAGCAACTTCCACGACATTGAACACTAAGATTAAAGTTGTTCACAGAGCTAAAATAAACAAATTAACCTGCTGGCCTTCCGTTTTTTTTTTTCTTTTTTTTTTTTTTTTGTAATTTGGGTTGAAGGATCCGAATACCCCTTTTCACCCTGGCGCGTAACCTATTTTGCTGTCAGGCGAAACACAGGCAAGGGGTGTGATGTGATTGCCCAAACATCTCCACCAGCCGAGAATCGAACTCGGTCCTCCCGGTTAGAAACCTAGAAACCGAGTGCTCTACCAATGTCGCTACTGGTCACCCCCTAACTGTGGTGGCTCATGCACCACGAGATTGTCTAAACCGGGATGTAGCGGAATCGAGATCTAGCATATTAATTTGCCATTATAATTTATTTTGGGAATTAATTTACATTCTATTTATCATGCAAGTTTGATTAATTATCTAATTAATGCTGGGTAATGAAAACTGTCAGTGTTGTCGACCATAGTAGTTGTACTTTAACAGTTGAAATATATATATTGTGTAAGTGACCGATAGTATGTTCTTCTTGGGTGTCTTGTGGTGTATTGGTTAGCGCACTTGCTTCACAGCAAAGATGATCGAGATCTGATTCCAAATGGGGAAGAGACATCTGGGCAAGTCTTCTTACACGTTCTGCCTCTGTTTCAGCTAACAGTAGTGGGTAGAGCTGGGTTGTTATCCTACAGGTTTCAGTATTATCTAATATCAATCCGAATTTAGGATATTTAGATTTGGAATATTCCTCGACAGGAACACATCGAGCAGAGTGCATGCGATAATATTAAACTCAATCAGGCAACAATAAACACAATAAACACACAAGGTAATTTACACTCTTATTTATTTACAGGCATAAATAGGTCATATATGTACTAGACTCGACTGTTATATGGAAAACAGGGAGCAAGCTATAAATACAGTGGAGAGAGTTAATAACCATACTCTCAAATGGAGTACTAAATTAAGTTACACAACAATCAAGGAAGGAAAAATACGCATATGATACAGATACATATATAAACAGAATAATAACCTTGATAATAATATATATGGGAGCCAAGCGTCTAACGGGAAGTATTCTGGAATGAGCTACGCTAGACAATGGAACGTATCGTTCACTGCGCGGGGCGAGTGCGTGGCGTGGGGGTAGGAAGCTAGGCCGCGCTCAGGTAAAAGATCAAACATGCCGCCTGGGGGGGTATACCTACGATGGACTGCGGTCACGGAAAATAATAATATGGATGAATGCGATGTTAACTTAAGGGTTCAAGCTAGGTGGATAATTCAAGTCTAAGAGGGAAGATAAGTTAAATTAAAATTTGACCCTCTAAGAATAAGTGTGAATAATTTCTGAAACAAGACACGAAAAATACTTCGATCAGATATGAAGTCAAATCACATGGATGGAGGAATTCAGATGCACCAATAATTAATTAATGTGACTGAAGGATAATGGATAACCCGAAGTAATAGAGTTGGAATAAATTAACTGAGTTATTTAGGAGCACAGATATAAATAGTGCGAATAAACAGCTTAATAAAATAGCTATATGAAATGGCGTACACGACGAATTTGTACTAATTATTCTCTCCGCTGCGCAGCCCCTGTAGTATACTCCATACCACTGTGTGTAGGTATTTATACTCTTTCTTCACTAAAATCGTTATTTTACCATAAATATCATTAATACTTATTCATATATGCCTATTTTATGTTTAATTGAAGATAGTAACATGTTACAACAATAAAACAAGTGGAAAAAGTGTTTGGATGGTGAGAAACGTGAAATAAAGTAGAGCGGTTCAGTCATGAAGTTGGAGGAGGGAGACACCACATCCTCCCTCCACCAACTCTGGTGAGAGACTGTATGTAGTGTGGGCTACGAGTGTCTCTCCCTCCTCCACCTCCACCCTCCCTCACCACCTTGTAACTGGGTGGCGAGTTTTGGCGCCATAAATGAACCGATAATTACAGGAATAAGAGAAAAATAGGTGATAATTGAATTGGGGGGGGGGGGGGGGAGGAGGAGGGGATGTGGAGGAGTGATATGTGGCATGGCCGAGGGGCAAAAAAAGAAAAACAAAAAGTTTCAAGTGCTACTGGGGCCTTTTAAACGTTTTTTTTAGGCCTAAGATCTTAAGAGTCTCCCCGCAGTCGCCCAGTAAAACCTCTTAAGATTCTCCCTGCAGCTGCCGAGTTAAATACCAAACTTGGCATAAAAGGAGTTCTGAATAAATTAACAAATTCCTATTTAAAACGCAGAACTATTGTAGCATTATATTATAACCTTGAGATGGTTATAATAAATAGTTACTAAATCCAGTAATAGAATATAAATTAATAGCCAAAACGTAGACTAACTTGACATAGGAATAAACAAACGGAATTCCTAAATACGTGTGGAAAGAATTATATGATCCAAATACGTATATTATTAAATTGTTCACAAGAATTTATAGAATAGAACTTGTCAACGAATAAATACTAATTCAATGAAAGGGGCTTTGACTTTCAAAATAAAGGGGGGCAATATGGTAAAGCTTTCTGGATAGTAATTAAGTAGATAAAATAATCTTAAAATTGGGCTTAGGTTCTAGGTAAATAGAAGATTTAAGAACGGAATTAATTCACGTTATACACTTTGACTTCAACTTCGTTACACACAGAATAAAGGACACATAAGAGGAAAATCTGCGAATATTCCAGCTAAGTAACACTGATACAAATATGAAGATGAAGCGTGTGGGTAAATTAGTTTAAGACGGGTTAACACAGATTTACAAGGCAATATCTCGTACTTATAAATCACTCCTGCGGATCAAACTTTAGTATTTCACACGGGGAACACAGATTCAAGACAGATCCTATTCACAGATCTAGAGTTAACTAAAAATGGAATATTCACATATTTTGCCTTACCTTCACAACTAATAGCCACAACTTAATACACTCAGAGACACTTAGGGTAGGGGTGGAGGGAGCCGTGAGCGAGAATCTGGTCGATGTGGTCTCGTGGTTCTGCAGTGCTGTACGTCGGGGGGAACTGCCTCTCGTGGTACTGCAGGGCTGGGCGTCAAGGGGAACTCCCTCTCTCCCAGGTACAGGTAAAGGGGTTCCGGAATGGACATTTGGTGAAGCGGCAATACCAATGTTATCCTCCCGGCGTGACCAGACGAAGGATACAATTGTATTGGCTTAATTTCCTTCAGTTAAAGTCAGGCTATATTTGGGTTCTTTTTAGGGTTCAATTTGGTGTTTTTCGAGTTAATAGGGACATGCGGATATCGTTGCTTTTGGCTATGGTTAAGGTAGTACTTAATCTAAGAATACATGGGGGTTATTTATTTGTGAGAAAAGAGGGCTGGATGTGATGGAGATGAGCTGCTTGAGGAGTATGTGTGGAGTTACTCGTAGAGACAGATTGAGGAATGAAGAGATACGTAGGAAAGTGGGGCAGCAGGAACATTTGTCAGCCAGAGTGGACAGAAGGGTGCTGAGCTGGTATGGTCATGTTGAACGAATGGGAGATGAAAGGCTTACAAAGAGAATATGTGAGTCAGGTAAAAGGGGAGATAGAAGGGCAGGAAGACCCCCATTGAGATGGAGAGACTGTGTAAGAAAGGCTTTGGATGATAGAGGAATGACTATAGATCAGGCAGGGGAAGTGGTGGTGGACAGGAGTGAATGGAGAATGCTTGTGAATAGTTGAGTGAACACGTGGTCATTTGGAGTAAGGGGTCGGGCGCAAGCTGGACTAGATAATAGTCCATCAGGCGCCTGGCCCGGGGAGACGATTAATATGAAGGGTGTGCCTGGAAGTGTGGTGGGAGGGCTTGTGGCTTTGGCTCCGCTGCATGTCTGCCTGCCGAGATCGGAACCTCTCCGGGTGGTCAGGGGCCGGGGGAGTGCTGGAGCGACCTCGGTAACCCTGGTCTCTGGGTCTTCTCCTGGGTGACCTGGATGTGTGAGAGTTTGTGTTTTTTATCTGTGTTTATTTTTTGTTTTATGTTGTTTTTGTGTTTTCCCTGTTCTTGCTCTGTCTTGAGTCGGCTACCCCCAAAATGTGGATTGGGCCTGAGCATATAGATAGATAGATAGATAGATTTATTTGTACACATGGAGCTTCTTAATCTCGTGATATTGGTCCCCTATTTTTAGAGGGCATTGTGGTGATGTAATTGATGATTTTCTATCCATCGTGGTATCTGGCTTTTCTTATTCTGCAGGCCACAAATTTGTTATCTATCACTGCATTGACTTCATTCCCAGTCTTCCGGGAAGGTACTATATGAGGGGTACTGAGGGTCCCACTTATTTCTATATTGAAAGGGTTCTTGGTGATTAACACCTTACGAGCGGCCTATGCGGTTTATTTATATGTACCGCCCAGCAGGGTGTTTTTAGCCAAAATAGGGCTGTTTACGTGATCATTTTCATGCCTAAATAAGACCCAGAACGTAAAACAAGTACCTATCCCTGAAAGGGCATAAACAGAGCTTTCGAATGACACCATAACGATCCTTTTATGATGGCTAGTTTTCTTGCAATAACCGTGCAACGCGAGTGCAAAAAGCATGTAATTAGCCACTTTCCCGATACAATTCCTTATATAGCGAGTGAGAGAGGGAGGAGGGAGCTGGGATTCGTGTCAGTATGTTCGCCGCGGTGGTCTGGAGCAGTCATACGCTCGCTACTCTCCTGCCACCACTTGTCTCTCTCTCTCAGCAACATTACGTGCTGAAATTGCCACTCGAGTTATGTCGAGCGCCGCCACATAGTCCAGCTTTATTTAACTCGACTTATGTGGTGAGCCGCTAATTAAGGGTTAACTTGCATAAACATTTCTTCACTGCACTGCAAGTTAGGCTGGAGCTGATGATATGCCTCGGGCGGTGGTTCCTGCCTCTGCCATTGGAGGAGCTGGGGCCCCTGTGAGTGGCCAGGGCTCGAACTCCTTTTCCAGGTAGACTGACCTATTTATCCGGAATTTAGAGCATGGGTAGTTCTGGGAACAGAGGTAGAATCGTGTATCCGGGCCAGAATTAAAGCCTGGGAAGCTGGTCGAGTCTCATTTCCTCTCGTCTTCTCCTATTCTTCCTGCTGTCTTGGATGACTGCTATTCTGGTATTGGTCTGGGGGTGGCTGCTCAACCCCGTCATCTCAAGTATAAATATGGACCAGGTATAAGCGGAATTTGCTTCAATTGTGCCGCCTCTCCACATCTTTCCCCGTAGAACTAGGGCAGCTGAGAGCGCCCATGAATTTACACTTTCTCCTCCACAATGCAGAACTTCTGCTTATCAGAATTCATTTATCCCCAGAGCTACTACTCTTTGGAATTCACTTCCCTCGAATTGCTTTCCACAAACTTACAATCTACAAATGTTTAAATCCAGTTGTTACAAACATTTTATGAATGGAGGATGCCTTTAGGCACATGGACCTTTTTGTTTTATCTGTGTTTTTCCTTCCTCTGTTCATTGTCTCATAAAAAAAAAAAAAAAAAAAAAAAAAAATCTCCTCCGGGGTGGGCGGTTTGGTATCAGTTAGAAGGGAACCATTCAAGTCACCCCAGCCGTTGAATCCAACGTTTTGGTAATTGTTTGAATGGTTCCGTCCAGGTTACCTAAGACTTCGAATCTAGAATTCGCCTATGTGAACTCGGGGGTGACGCGAGGTCCTGACCAGCATTCAGTGACATAGCCCATGGAGTGTCCTGAATAAGTTCTATCCCATTGGTGTTCTGTCTCACTCAGATATTAATGAAGACCTGCAATTGAAATTATTGTGGCTTACCAGTATTCCAAGGTAAATTTGATTGATTGTCTCACCTTTCCTATAATCATGTCATATCATTTAATTTGCTCCTTTCCTCACCTCCTACTACTTCCGCTTTCTCCTTCCTTGCTTTTAGTGATGAACAATATTTGTCACACCTTCCTTTATTCATGTTATGTCATATCATGCTAAGCCATGGTGAGCTTTGTTCAATTATGGTTTTGTAGATAGGTTTGATATACTGTACAAGTAGGGTAGGCAAGGGCATAGATAGACAGACGAGAAAGGGTGTTCTCAGAGGGTAGAGTGAAGAAAATTGGAAAAACACATATAGAGTAAGAATAATAAAAGGTGACAGGCTCTCCGTTTCATTATTTATATCAGTTATATTTTGGTTTCCTTTTTTTGGAAAATATCATTACGTAGGTCAAATCTAGGTTACCTCTATCGAGTAATATATATTATTTTGGTAATATTTTATACAATATATATTACTTATGTATTTGATTTATGTCTAGCTAATGTAAATTGTAATAGTTTGATTTGTCTAATTGAAATTTTATTTCAGCAAAAAACAAACACAAATACTTTAAGTACAGTTCAGTATTAAGTAGATAGGCCTAATCAGCTTTAACAATTTGTGCAATGTGCGTTATCCATCTAATATTATTTGGAAGCCCCTTGGACAAAATATTTCTGCTGGGTTTTGCGTTTTAAACTGTATCATCCTAACTTCCCTTGCACCTTGGTAATCCGTTAAATCCCATGATTGGTAGAACTTGATTATTATACATTCTCTCTCTCTCTCTCTCTCTCTCTCTCTCTCTCTCTCTCTTTATATATATATGTGTTTCCAAGCTCTCAGTGGGGTTCGAATCGTCGACCGTCAGACGATAGCCGACGCTTTAATCAACTACACCACGGCAGTGGTGTATATATATATATATATATATATATTTATGTATATATATATATATATATATATATATATATATATATATATATATATATTTAGTATATATCACAAATACACGTGAGCCACTAAATGTTTCTAATCTCTCAGTGGGGTTCGAACCGCCGACCGTCAGGACGATAGCCGATGCTTTATTCAACTACACCACGGCAGTCTAGTGTAGTGTAGTTGATTAAAGCGTCGGCTATCGTCCTGACGGTAGTCGGTTCGAACCCCACTGAGAGATTAGAAATATATATATAATTATTATGTTATCAAATCCCATTCTGTTTTCCACCTAACATCGTTTGTCACATCATATATTACACCTGCCTATCATTAGCATACAATTAATAACTGGTCAATCAGTCTTACATCTAACACACAGTATAGGCCTAGTACTATCGTTTTCTGAAAACACCGACACGCTCTCTCTCCCTACTGTAAATTCCTCATTTCTAAAATGACGCGCATTATTATTTACACGTGTTTTTTTTATTTTACTTATTTCAATATACGACGATTTTATTCTTCTTACTCCAAGTCAATATAATCTAGCTTAGCTAAACAGTTTAGCATTTTTGTTTAGGTGAACTTGGAGTGTGGACACTACCGTGCGATTTTTGTTACACCTGTTAATTTTGCAAATATTACATCATCGATGTCATTTATGTAAATCAAGAAGAGCATAAGTCTAAGCAGTGACCCTTGTGGTACATAGTTTGTGACATTTCTCCAGTCTGGGTTGTTACCGATTATTACTCATTACATTCGCAACGAGAGAGAGAGAGAGAGAGAGAGAGAGAGAGAGAGAGAGAGAGAGATGAGAATATGGTGCGTATGCGAAACACCCTTGAGAAGGAAGACTAATTAAAGGGAGGTAGAGAGGAGAGCTAGAAGAGGCAATATATATGTAGAATATCGGGAAAAGGAAAATATGTTGAGAAAGAAACGAGAAAGGATAAAGAAGAGGAAGGGGAGAGAGGAAACATAAAGACCTGGGGAAAAATACAGAAAACTATTGTATAGCTTTAAGAAAGAAATAGTGACGTGGTTTACTGTAGGAATAAAATACTAAGCATGATTTGATGAGCTAGATAATAAACTTATACAATAGACAGGAAGGAGAGAAGGTTGATGGAAAACATTAATACTGACTGTTAACTATTTATATAGCGATTGGGTTAGCAGACTTCCTACGAAACAGGCTAGACAATCGGACGAGGTGACTCTGAATATGAAGGGTATTTGTTATTGGCCAACCCTCTTGGGGATCGATGTGCATAGACAGATAGTGTTCGTAAAATTAACCCCTTCCGGTACGGAACTTTATTCTGACTATTGTTAAACGATTCTATACAGTTTAAAAGCGCCTCCAGCAATATAACAGGCTTCGAACTGTCTCCCTTAACCATATTTATTACAACACATCCTTCTTAAACTGCACACAATCGCCTAAGTATAACTAGAATCACATTAAAAATACGTCGCCGATACAGAAGGGGTTAAACAAAGAAAACAAAATCAGACAAAATTATGAATGTTACAAAAAATGGTTGGTTGAAGGTTGAGGGAACTCTCGAACCAGATAAGATGAAGATACGAATACGTTACAAATAAATAATGCATATTGCTTATAAGAGTCTACAGTTTGTGTTTATCCGCCTAATATGTACGGTCGCGGTTGTCAAGGTACTAGCCAGAATATGTACGGTCACGGTTGTCAAGGTACTAGCCAGAATATGTACGGTCACGGTTGTCAAGGTACTAGCCAGAATATGTACGGTCACGGTTGTCAAGGTACTAGCCAGAATATGTACGGTCACGGTTGTCAAGGTACTAGCCAGAATATGTACGGTCACGGTTGTCAAGGTACTAGCCAGAATATGTACGGTCAAGGTTGTCAAGGTACTAGCCAGAATATGTACGGTCAAGGTTGTCAAGGTACTAGCCAGAATATTAACAAATGGGATTGTTCACCAAACACAAAATAGGCACCTAAGTTTAGTGGGGATTAACGTATTTATTTTCTCATTTATGTATTGTTATAATTTATTTATAATATGTTAAGTTTCCACCCTAGACTTCCATCAAGCTTAAAACTACAGCCACCCAAGACCCCCCTTCAAGATAAATTTGTACATTTTTCGATAGAAAAATGTCCCGGCCGAAGGCTGGTTTATCTTAAATGACAGGTTTGCTATCGCTCACCAGGGAAAAATCGACACCTAAATGATACGAAAAGTCTTAATCTTGACAAATTTAATGAGGCGAAAAGTCTTAAAATCGCCAAACTAATGGGCCAAACGTCATAACATCTGAAAACTAATGGTGCTAAACATGAGGGAGAAGGAAAAGTTGGTCTAGAAAAACGACCAATCTCCCCCTAAGTGGACTGATGTGGATTCTCATATCAGGTTATGTTAATGGCTTGTTCCTCTTTTTTACAAACATATTTATATAAGGTATGTATGAACTATGGGAGAGGGAGTCTTTGGTTATGTATTTATATACGGTATGTATGAACTATGGGAGAGGGAGTCTTTGGTTATGTATTTATATACGGTATGCATGAACTATGGGAGAGGGAGTCTTTGGTTATGTATTTATATACGGTATGTATGAACTATGGGAGAGGGAGTCTTTGGTTATGTATTTATATACGGTATGCATGAACTATGGGAGAGGGAGTCTTTGGTTATGTATTTATATACGGTATGCATGAACTATGGGAGAGGGAGTCTTTGGTTATGTATTTATATACGGTATGCATGAACTATGGGAGAGGGAGTCTTTGGTTATGTATTTATATACGGTATGCATGAACTATGGGAGAGGGAGTCTTTGGTTATGTATTTATATACGGTATGTATGAACTATGGGAGAGGGAGTCTTTGGTTATGTATTTATATACGGTAGCCTGAACTATGGGAGAGGGAGTCTTGGTTATGTATTTATATACGGTATGTATGAACTATGGGAGAGGAGTCTTTGGTTATGTATTTATACGTATGCATGAACTATGGGAGAGGGAGTCTTGGTTATGTATTTTACGGTAGGCATGAACTATGGGAGAGGGGGGCTTTGGTTATGTATTTATACGGTATGCATGAACTATGGGAGTCTTTGGTTATGTATTTATATACGTTATGCATGAACTATGGGAGAGGGAGTCTTTGGTTATGTATTTATATACGGTATGCATGAACTATGGGAGAGGGAGTCTTTGGTTATGTATTTATATAAGGTATGTATGAACTATGGGAGAGGGAGTCTTTGGTTATGTATTTATATACGGTATGCATGAACTATGGGAGAGGGAGTCTTTGGTTATGTATTTTCTGTATTAATTAATATTAATACAGTAAATACATTACCGAACACTCCCTCTCCCACAGTTTGTACATAAATATGTTTGTAAAACAAGAGGAACAAACCATTAATATAACCTGATTTTAGAATCCACATCAGTCCACTTAAATTAGGTTCCTATTTCCTGGTTGGTGAACAGAGGCACTGTGGTGTTGGAAGACTGCTCACCCGTCTCGCCCTGCACAGGTCCAACACCCGTTCACCCCTCCCCACATCATCCAGTGTGTGTGTACGTCTATCTATCTATCTATTGCCTGACGCCGTGATCCCCGAAGGGGTGGCCACGAACGAACCGCCCCCATGCACCTCTGTCCCCAGTCAGTCGACGCCCTTCCCCCCAACCAGCACCGCCTTCGTTCATGTAGTTCCTCACTCCATCCTTCCACCTCATATTCGGTCTACCTCTCCCCCTCTGTCCCTCCACCTCGCTCTCGTACACCCTCTTAGTCATTCTCTCGCTTTCCATACGTTCCATATGGCCGAACCATCTCAAGTTGTTCCTTTTCACACTTTCCAGCACATCTACCTCCACACCACACCTCCTTCTTACTTCCTCATTAGTCTGTCTATCTGTCGTGTGTACGTCATGCATGTTAATAATAGAGTTTGATCAAATGCATATGTATATTGAATATAATTTATAAGATAATTACATATACTGTATGTGGAACTGTATATACAACGGTATTTTAAAAGAGCTAAGGTAGTATGAAGGCTAAAATAGCATATGATAATTAAATTAAATGGAGATATTGCTTAAATATAAAAAAATTATAAGTAAATTAAACACAATTTAAATTTCCCAAAAAAACATATTCCCGATTTTATCTAAATTGGCCCCTAAGTGCAGCTCCCTCCACGTTCACAGAATTGCATCTTTCCACACGAAATTGGTCATCTATCCTCTCCATAGGTATACAAACCAAACAAGGCTGCCCTTTCACATCTCTTCCATGATACTCATAGTCCGTAACTGCTTCCTGACCGCTACATTAGACTACCTATCTTTTACTTTAGTTCCACATATCCGTCTCACTATTTTCATCTCAAAACGTTCCATTATGTTGATAAAATTCATTCTAACCGGCTAGCATATTTCCGAAGTCGAGACTAGTATATATCATAGGGAAAATTAGGACCAATCAGAGGCCGCAGTGGCAGTGACGGCACCCACAAGAGGAGGAGCCAGTCTGTCTGTCACTCTCTCTCTCTCTCTCTCTCTCTCTGGGTGAGGAGCCTGCCTGCTTCTCTTTGGTTTCTCTCTCTCTCTCTGGTAAATAGAAGAAGTAAGTCACCTAGTATAACAAGTTATTTCAAATATTAACTACATTAAGGATACATTATGATTGTGCTATGTTATGGTTATGAGTAAATAAGAGTAGCCTACCGTATTACGCGTATTACACAGCCATGGACAGAAATTCCTTGACAATTTTAGAAGGCACAATATTATTTCACTGGCGAACTATATTGATTCCTGTGACACTTAAGCAGTTAACCTGTGCTGATAATTTCAAGAAGGAACTTAAGTCACTCATATATCTAAAGGGTTATATATACAGTATATACATAGCCGATACATTACTTTATTTTAAATGTCATTAACACATTAACATTATCAGATAGTACAAAATATATTAAGCATCAAATGTTATGAAATAGTTAATGGTTTAAGTGCATAAGGTAGAGCCAAAGGCTAATTAGTAGGCTATATAATTATACGATATGTGTTAGTGAGTTGGGCCTAGGCCTATAGGGCTACTTAGGCCTTATAATTAGGGTTGGGTGTGAAGGGGATCTGCCTTGTGTGAGCCAATCGACTTCTGTAGACTCCCATTTTCTTTTATTCTTATGTATGACAGCTATTTCTATATTTTGCTAAATATTACTTTTATTGTAGTCGATATGTTATGATGTGATAATGTTAATGAATATTTATATAAGTACAGTAGTGGTTAGGGCTACTTGAACACCTCTTAACCCCATTATATCCAGGGCGGTACAATATTGTACCGCCCTCGGTACTTTAAGCCAATATAATATGTAATTTTTAAATAAAGCACAATGTTACAAATAATCCTGATCAAGACACTGGGAACACAACAAATAATGATTTTAAGCAAAAAAAACAATGAGTTCAATCAGCCTGTTCTCTAATATTAACGATTTTTATCGTGAAAGGCGCTGAACATAAAGAAACCATACGATATGAAGTGAGACATTTGGCATAAAGGTTACACTCACCTGTACGGTTGGACTGTGATTCCAGATGTACGATGAGATATAATTGTGAATTTTATTATTCCCTTCATATCAATCTATCACTTTCTCTCCTATCATTGATCTTTACTTATTCCCTTAGTCTATGTCTCGATTCAGCCACCCCCAGCTATGGGGTATGTGCCTGAGTGTATACATACATACTGTACATACATCCATACATACAGACATACATCTGTAGGCCTACATACATAATATTATGGAATGAGATCATTACATATGCGGAGAGAGAGAGTGAAAAGTTACCATTTATAGTTTATTTACGTTGTGCATGAATGTAAATTTAAATGATAATGATAAATAAAACAGGAACTATTTGAAACAATTTAACTGTCTAAGGAGAACTGGCAACACCCTCCTCCTCAAATCTTGGGACGAAAGATGCCAGAATCGCAAAATTTTCATTGTTTACTCATTGCTTTTCAAGTAAAACCATAATTAATTGGAATAACATATTGTACTCTGGATGCTTATTTAATCTAGACAGAAACTATGCGAATAAATATTGATAACTTGTTATACTAGGTGACTTACTTCTTCTATTTACCAGAGAGAGAGAGATAAACAAACGAGAGGCAGGCAGGCTCCTCACCCAGAGAGAGAGAGAGAGACAGACAGACTGGCTCCTCCCCTTGTGGGTGACGTCACTGCCACTGCGGCCTCTGATTGGTCCTAATTTCACCTATGATATATACTAGTCTCGACTTCGGAAATATGCAACCGGCTATGCTTCTGAAGCATACACTTTAGTATTTCTAAGTCATGAAGCATATACCTTCCCCATCAAGCAAAGTAAAATTAAAAATAAACAAATTTAATCGGTTAGCAGCTCGTTGACCTTTCCCAAACGCACATACAAATGTCTTAATTCCTGATTTTTGTTTTTCTCGGCAGAGATCTATCTTTCTGGTTTCTTCTCTCCTGATGTACAAAACAAAGACAGGTATCACTTTGAACAACAATCTTGCCCATCACTTCTATACAGATGGCACATGGAGTGTCACCCCTTCTTCTGTTTTTTCTTCTCAATTTACTCCATTAATCATGTCTTAGTTTGGCATTAAATACTCTTAACCTCATACTTGCCATACCCTCCCTCCACCTATTGAATGTCAACTTGGTATACTGTGCACTATCTACAAGGACTACACTATCTAGTAAACAAAAAACGAAGAACGTTTCTAAAGTTCCAGGTATCACCTTGGGCACCATGACAATAGCAAAGAAATTAGTACTGACTTCTGGCGGACTTTTACGCTTACTGGAAACACGCCACTCGGTAATAATTTAAATATATCTGATATTATTCCCTAGCAATGGTAAACTTTGAGAGCATACTAAGTATATTATTCTAACTCTTTTCAATACTTTAGGGTAGCATTTGTGTCAAGCTTGTAAAATAATTGGTCCACTGCTTAGTAATTAGCTATTCTACTTTAATAATTGGTCCACTACTTAGTAATTAGCTATTCTACTTTAATAGTTGGTCCACTGCTTAGTAATTAGCTATTCTACTTTAATAATTGGTCCACTGCTTAGTAATTAGCTATTCTACTTTAATAATTGGTCCACTGCTTAGTAATTAGCTATTCTACTTTAATAATTGGTTCACTGCTTAGTAATTAGCTATTCTACTTTAATAATTGGTTCACTGCTTAGTAATTAGCTATTCTACTTTAATTAGACTTGAGTTCTGATGTGAAAGTAATCGTATAAGATATCTTCTGTAAGCGAAGCTTCTGTGAGCCCGCATCCCAACACCCCAATCACCTTCTTTGCTGGTCCTCTCACGGAACCTGACGGGCTAACTTTTCTTGAAGTGTCTCATTCAATCAGCGAGACCTGGAAAAGAAGCCAATATCTCCGAGATGGTGGAAGTTTTGCACTATAGAAGTCACATTGCAATCTTTTCGACTTATCAAATATAGCAATTGGCATTAATACTAAGACTGCATATCCATAGGAAGCTATATATATATATATATATATATATATATATATATATATTAGTGTGTATGTTTTATTGTTTTTATACCACTATCAAATCAAAAGGCTTCTATTAACATGGAGATCAATACTGCTGTTTGCGGATGATACAGTTCTGATGAGTGATAATGAATGGGAGTTGCAGGGTCTGGTAAATGAGTTTGGAACAGTGTGCGAAAAACGGAATTTGAAGGTAAATGCGGGGAAGACCAAGGTTATGGTCTTCGAAAGGGGTGAAGTCACAGAGTGTGAGGTGAAGCTGAACGGTCAGGCTATGGAGATCGTCAACTCTTTTAAGTATCTGGGCAGTGTGTTGAGTAAAGATGGGACTATGGATGAAGAAGTGCGGGAGAGGGTACAACAGTGGAAGAGGGTTGTAGGAACGCTGAAAGTAGTAACAAGAAATAGGGTGGTCAGTATGGAAGTGAAGAAGTCCTTGCATGACAGTGTGGTATCCCGAAACTGACTTACGGAAGCGAAGCATGGACGTTGGTTGAGAGACTCAGACCAAGAGTGAGAGCAGTGGAAATGAATTACTTAAGAAGTGCGTGCGGAGTTACATGGAGGGATAAACAGAGTAATGAGGAAGTAAGAAGGAGGTGTGGTGTGGAGGTAGATGTGCTGGAAAGTGTGAAAAGGAACAACTTGAGATGGTTCGGCCATATGGAACGTATGAAAAGCGAGAGAATGACTAAGAGGGTGTACGAGAGCGAGGTGGAAGGACAGAGAGGGAGAGGTAGACCGAAAGAGAGGTGGAAGGATGGAGTGAGGAAGTATATGAACGAAGGTGGTGCTGGTTGGGGGGAGGGGCGTCGACTGACTGGGGACAGAGGTACACGGGGGCGGTTCGTTCGTAGCCACCCCTTCGGGGATCACGGCGTCGGGCAATAGATAGATAGATAGATTAATTACAAGATTGAGAGTAAAACAGCTATAACATTGACATTTATCCATCCATTCAAATGTCCAAACAACTAAGATCAGGATGATCTGAATAGGTAAACAAATTCCACATAGCAACTTAAATACCAGTTGTAAATGGCACAGCAACCCCATGACCTCAAAACTGCATAGCTATGTATTTCTGTTTATATAATAGAACAAATGGTGGGCAATGATAAAACGTATATTGTTTAAAGAAGAGTTGCCAGAATGTTGACTAAATATCAATCACGACAGAACTTGATATTCATATATTCCTACAGTAGGAGAAACATTTCGTATTTTCACTTCCATAGAGATAGTGCAGTTTGTATGTTCCTTAATTCACTCAAAACTGGAAGACTAGCTGGAGTAAGCTTGTCTATTTAAATAATCTATCTAACGCCATTTACCACGGTGACGAGGTGCTGATTACTATAACGTTACAAGGCGAGATAATGAAGCTTTCTTTGTTCAGGTAAATGTGACAGATGTGACTGCGTGAAATGACTCACACAATAGTTTACATATATGCCGATTGCCAAAATTCAAATTAATCGTAGGTGAAACAGATTTAACACAAGCCTGCTCCGTTAAGCACATATCTCCGCAATGTGTGCAAACAAGAGCAAGTGTTCATGTACAAACAAAATTGATGGAACTGGGCCAAGTAGAGTTAAAGCTGATGTGTTGAGCAGAGCCAAGTGGCCTAATTAATCCAATCGGTATTGACCGAGAAAGTTGCTGCATTTCATTAACTATTCACTGTAAGAAGGAGGTAAAGGACGAGGAGGCAGGTTGCGGAAGAGAACAAGTTTATTAACTGTGATTCCTGTTCATCTGAACTTCCCAAAGATGACCAATTTCCAAAAACATTCTGTGGAGTATGATCTAGTGACATTATGTGTATTTGAGGATATATGGACAAAGTAAATACTTGAATTATGTGTTTTGAATATGTAGATGCGTGTTTCTTTACATGCATAATATAATCTGAGCTATTATAACATAGATGTATTATAGTTAACTTAGAAACTTAAACATCAGGAGATAGATCCGTATTGGGCGGGTGCCCAACTCCGAAAGGAGTTGAAGTAGGGGAGCTATCCCCCCGCCAAAGGCGGCTTTCTAGGGCCTTTCCTAGCTGATGCTGAGAGGATTGGGTTCTAGTCATGTGGTGATGGGCTGGTCTATCAGAGTGAGAGCTGAGCGATCTCTGCCATACCCATAGCTTACTCTGACTGTTCCTTTTACTAATATATCTTCTAGATCTCAAGTGACGGCGTCTTTTCCGTGGATCGACCTCCTTACTGCCAACCTAAAAAGTTGGCAGATTGGGAGCCAAAGCATCACATTTTTCCCTTGCCCCTCAACTTTCCCTTCATAATTGCTGAGGGGCACAGGGCCTTGGGTGGGGCTTTGGTTTCCCGGGCGTTTCTGCGCCCTCCTCAGCTCCCTGCCTTAGAGTGGCTTCGGTCACCTGGGTTTTGTTAGTGGTAAGCAGGGAGGGTTTTGTGGGGGCGCTCTATGGCCTTGGCCTTGCTCGGGACCTTGGGGCTGTTCGGCCAGGCAGCCTGGGGAACAACAACAACAACAACAACAACAACAACAACCTTACCTGATCTGACAAAGGTAACAACAGTTGCCTCCCTATATGGGACGTTAAATATGCTCACTTATTCTGGATTCCTCATATTGTTTGGCTAACAGAGATATGTGTTCATCCGTCTCTCCCTGCTATTCTTATATCCGTATAAATACAAACAAATAGTTAATTATTTGTTTACTTTATTCATACATTGATTGCGAGAATTGGCATATGATGCGTTACTAAAGGCAAATTAATTATCACATTTTCGATTAATTTTGCTTACAGCTTTAGAAATAATAAGTGATAAAATTGTCTAGAGCGTAATCTTCAAAATGTCTGTTTTTGTACCTTTTTACTTAGTACCGCCACGGGATCAAGATGGTGTTACGTGTAATTATAATATGGCTAATTGCCGACACCTACCATTTAGTTCAATATTTAAATAACCAATATTGTTTACTAATTGTACGGTGCATACCTCTGCCGAACTTATAGCAAGTCGAAGGCAAACTTTATTTAACACTCTCTTCCATAGACTGTTCAACCCTCTATCCGAGAAATAAATTGTGTTGTCTCCACAATTGGTAAGGTAAGGAATACTTCCTAAAACCTAATTTATCTCTTCCTATGACCTGCATTCCTTCAATCACTGTGTCATAGATAAAAATCTAGTTTGATATTATCATGGTTTTAATGCCATTTGGCTTTGACTGTATAATTTATTCTCTTTATCAGTAAATGCTTCACAGATACAATTCCTGCAGGACATAAGTAAAAATCATACTGGTGCAATTCCAGTTTCTTCATGTATATATTTTTCCTTTGGTATACAATGATGCTATGTCATTTCACAAGAGAGCATCGTTCAAGTGCAAAATTATTCAATAACATTAAAGAATTTTGGTTCATATATTAGCAAGATTTCATGTTTGAACATATGCACTCCTCCCCTAATAGTAATATTCTATCTATCTATGTACTCAGGCACATACCCCATTTTTTTTTATATATGACTTGTTTTATTTGTTATGTATATATATATATTATATATATATAATTATATATATATATATATATATATATATATATATATATACTGTATATATATATATATATATATATATATATTATTACATCTGGAGACACCAAGATGTGATACGTGACCGACACCAAGATGTGATCCGTGACTCAGCAGAAACTTTGTGGCAAGTTTTCCCTCCGTCTTTCTACCTAACACCTGAGTACGTGACTTGAGACACCTGTGCCTATGTGACCATGGTGAGAGAGCGCGGGTCGGCGGTGATGTAATGAGCAGCCCCCTACTCCCTCTACATTCGAGCACCTGTATTGGCTCGCACACCTGCCCCTCACCTGTAATTGGTCCACGTAAGCAGCCTGTCAGCGGATTGGTGGCGGCATGTTTGTCCTGGCTCTGATTGGACTAGCGAGGAGAGGGAATGTGATAAATAGCCTGAGATTTGTGAATTACAGTCAGTTGCATTCCTAGCTGGGTAGAGAGCTGCAGCATGGGCGAGACGTGACTATAACAGGCTTGTATGATAGGTTTTGAGCTTTAGAGAGATCCTAGTCGCCTCTTACTCGTTAATTAGGGAATTTGTGACTGTTAACCAGAAGTATGTTGTAGATACGTACCCTCTTTAGACTTAGGATTTGTGATTAGATATTAAATATAGTAACTAATTTATATGGTTGACATTGTAGTAAAGTTACTTAAATTATTTGATGTAATACTATTGTTTCATTAGTGATTACGCATTGTTTAAGACCTATTAATTTATATTGTGACTTAATTTATATTGTAAAGCAAACTGAGCTATAACTTTATTCTTTATTAAAGTGGAACCGAAACGGATACCAAAACGATCCTGAAATATTAAATGTTAATTTCTTTCACTTATTATTTAGTTTAGTTGTAAAATACTTTATTTGTTTATATAATACAATTTATAGTAGGCCTACAATTTATGTTATATATGTGAGTTTGTTATGTTCCCTTAACATCTATCATATTGATTAATTAAATGTCTTGCATTGATAAGAAAAGTAATAAGAATAAATAAAATAATATGCTAACGAGAGAATAATAAAAAAATATAGAGAATAACGAGGAGAGAATAAGAGTGAATCATAATCTTTAAAAGGTTAAACAAACTAAATTAATTTACATCAAAGATCATAATAATATTGATACTTTAAAACTAATCAAGATTCATTGAAAATCCTTACCATCATACAAAGCTTTTCTCTATTCTTAATTTATAGCCTACTGAATATTAAACATGGAAATGGTTCTACTGTATATGACTTGAAATAGTTTCATCTATCTATCTATCTATCTATTGCCTGACGCTGTGATCTCCGAAGGGGTGGCCACGAACGAACCGCCCCCATGCACCTCTGTCCCCAGTCAGTCGACGCCCCTCCTCCCAACCAGCACCGCCTTCATCCATATACTTCCTCACTCCATCCTTCCACCTCTCCTTCGGTTTACATATCCCTCTCTGTCCTTCCACCTCGCTCTTGTACACCCTCTTAGTCATTCTCTCGCTTTCCATATGTTCCATATGGCCGAACCATCTCAAGGTGTTCCTTTTCAAACTTTCCAGCACATCTACCTCCACGCCACACCTCCTTCTTGCTTCCTCATTCGTCTCCCCATCCCTCAATGTAACTCCGCACGCACTTCTCAAGTAACTCATTTCCACCGCTCTCACTCTTGGTCTGAGTCTCTTCTCGAACGTCCATGCTTCACTTCCGTAAGTCAGTGTCAGGATTACCACACTGTCATGCAAGGACTTCTTCACTTCCATACTGACCACCCTAGTTCTTGTTACTGCTTCCAACGTTCCTACAACCCTCTTCCCCTGTTGCACCCTCTCCCGCACTTCTTCATCCATAGTCCCATCTTTACTCAACACACTGCCCAGATACTTAAATTAGCTGACAATCTCCATAGCCTGACCGTTTAACTTCACCTCAAATTCTGTGGCTTCACCCCTTTCAAAGACCATAACCTTGCTCTTCCCCGCATTTACCTTCAGATTCCTTTTTTCGCACACTGTTCCAAACTCATTTACCAGACCCTGCAACTCCCATTCATTATCACTCATCAAAACTGTATCATCAGCAAACAGCAGTACAGGTAGCTTCCACTCATTTCCCTCCCTTATCAGCGATACACCAACATCCACTGCTCTTCCTTGTATTTCTTTCATGACTCCATCTATATATACAGTAAACAACCATGGGGACATCACACACCCCTGTTTCAACCCAACATTCAGGTCAAAGAACTTGCACTGCTCATTCTCCACATGTACTGCCGCCTTTGCACCCTCATGCATGATCTTTACTGCTTTCAGCAACTTGTCATCTACTCCGTATATTCTAAGTACTTTCCACATACCTTTTCTATCCACTTAGTCATAGGCCTTCTCCAAGTCCATAAAGGCAACATACACCTTTTGTTTCTTCTCCAGATATTTCTCCACAACACAATTCAGGGTAAAAATCTGATCTACGCATCCTCTTCACTTCCTAAAACCGCCCTGCTCGTCACCTATCCATTTCTCCGTTCTCACTCTCACTCTCTCAATCATTACCCTACTGTACACCTTCCCTACTGTGCTTAGAAGACATATTCCTCAGTGGTTGCAACACACTCCTCTTTTCCCTTTACACTGATATAGGGGGACTATTATGCCTGTCTTCCAGTCAACAGGTGCAATCCCCTTCTCCCATGCTAGTTTTCACATTTTCCATACCCATTCGATCACTATCTCAACACCATACCTCAACATTTCCCCACACACTCCATCTGTTCCTGGTGCTTTCCCCAACTTCACTCTTTTCATGGCTTCCCACACTTCTGACCTCCTGATCCCCACCTCCTCCTCGACTACTTCTCCTCTTCTCCCTCCCATACCCCATCCAACTATGTTTGCTGGCGCTTCATTCCTTACATTTAGCAACTTGTTGAAGTACTCCCTCCATCTTTCGACTCTCTCTTGCTTTTTGGCTAGCATTCTCCCATTCTTATCTTTCACACCCTTACTGTTTCCCTTGCTACATTCCCTAACTTTCTTGACTTCTTTCCAGAACAGTTTCTTACACTCCCTCCAGTTTACACTCAGATTCCTTCCAAATTCCTCATCTATTCTTCTCTTACTTTCCTTCACTACTCTCTTCACCACTCTCTTTCTCTCCACGTACCTCGCTCGTTTCTGGCTCTCCATATCTTCATTCCCTCTATTACCCAACCACTCTCTATACACTTTCTTCTGGTCTTCCACAGCTATTTTTACCTCTTCTGTCCACCATGCTGTACCTTTCACTCCCCTCCCTCTTCTCCTTACTCCACACACCTCCTCACATGCTGCACAGATCTCTTCCTTAATCACCTTGCTCATCTCTTCCACTTCCTCCATATCTTCCAGGTCGAACCCACCTAGTCGTCTTTCTACTTCTCTCCTCTACTCTTCCCTGATTTCCTCCTCCTGTAGCGTCTCCACCCTCCTCGCCATTCCACCTTCCTCTCGCCTCCCTCCAGCTCTCCTCACCCACTTCTTTTGTATCCCAATTTTAGATACTACTACATAATGATCAGACAGACCCCTCCAATACCCCTCTATACAACCTAGCATCCAGCACAGACTTCTTCATTCGTTCAACACATAATTATATAATCAATCAGTGCCTTTCGTTCCACCACTGTCTTATCCTTTAGTTTCATGATTGATCATAATTGTAGTGTATCAGAGTATAAAGGATAAAATGTTAGTCCCAACAGCTAAAAGGAAAGCAAGTAACAACATAACAAACTTTAACAATTTAATTTCTATTGGCCTTCAGCTATCTGATACCTTTTCATATTGTCTGTTCGGTCTAGTTTCATTAAGTTAATCACTTCTGAATCAAGATACGTAACAATATATATATATATATATATATATATATATGACTCGAGACAAAGCCCGAACAGGGACAAAATAAAAAATACAAAATACAAATACAAACACATATAGGTCGCCCAGGAGAAGACCCAGACCATTATTATATTAATATAATAATAATAATAATAATAATAATTATATAATTGTTGGGAAGAGACAAGAAGATTAACTTGCAACTCTCGCAACCACTACACCGCCCACGACACTTCCTCTCTTCAATGTGACAACATTGCTGTGCAGTTGCCCTTCACCCAGCACCCACCGGGATTCCTCATGCCCACACCTTTCCAGGAGGCTATGCAGTGAACCCGAATTTCCTGGACAACCTACCACATCAACTAGCCATGAATTCCCATTACTTTTGGGTCTTTGCTATTTATGTCCTTGTGACTCAAATCGCCCATGCTGCCCACTGAGCATCATACCCAGCTAGTCCCCGAGCCTAGTCTAGATACTGAACCAACTTAATTAGCCTGTGAGCCTATCTTCTGACATAATCAGAAACCCAAGCAGGTGATTGGCCAGGGAACCCAGAACCCCCCAAAGAGATTAAAAGCATTCCTCAGTTGCTGTTCGGCATCACATCAGCCAACAACCCTCTCTCTCCTCTCCTCTCCTTTACCCTCAGCAGGCCTTACACACTTAGCAGGCCTTTATCGCTGACTCTCCGCCACTGACGCCCCAGTCTTCCACGACCCCTGCTACCGAGCCTGAAAAAGAAGCATTGTTCCCCACCTGAGCTGAGAGACCAAAGATGGCTGGTTGACCCATATCCAAACTCATACTTTATACAACTCAAGAAGAGTGGCAAGCAGCCCTGACAAATACCCTGAAAGAGTGGCGAGATGAGGATGAGGTCCAAGCACTACAAGAAAAAGATAAACTCAGGATGTGAGGAGGCTCCGTCCCCAGTGATTGCTGTATGTGGTGAAGCGAAGTTGACACGAGTTTGTCAAACCCTCTGCAGGAGAGGGCACAGTACGGAGACAAGTAGGCATACCCATATAAGAAGACAGGTTTGTAATTGTGTGAACCTGAAGTTAGACTAGAAGTGTTAACGGCTCACGAGCATACAACGCCTCAGCGAAACATCTCTGTAAGAGGAGCAACAAGGCCCCTCTACCAAGACCAGCAAGCATGCTGTACCCAGGTCTCCAGGATTGCAACGGTTCAACTACCAAGTTAGTACCAAAATCGTGAGTACCAGAATTGCGCGTGTAGCCAATAATACCCCCCTTCCCCTTGTGTCTCATCGTTTAACCATATTTGAGAAACTCTCCCCTGGCGAAAGTCAATTAGAGATAATTCCCTTCCCCCCTTTTTAAAATAAAAATATACATTGTAGCACAGTAGATACAATAAAACTAATCTTACAACCCCGATACCCCACCTTGGTAGGCTTCCCCTTTTTATTATTTCAATAAATAAAGTAAATATACTGTAAGTGTGTGTGTAATTGTATATATTATCCGAGCCTTACCTAGTAGCCCCAACTCCCTGTGGAGTGACTGCAAATTGATATAAACTTCCCACGGTTACCTGACCCGAGAATCCATGTGTACCTGTGTTCCCTTCCCCGAATATTAAACATAATTACGATGGGAAGTTAAGCAATGATTGAATCATATTGACAGTTCTATATTGCTAGTTTGAATTTCTTGTGCAACTACATATAAACCAGGGGATATCCTATATTGAAGTTATGTATAACTTTAGTGTATACTATTGTTCCATATTCGAGTTCAGAATATATTCGTATTTCTGAATATTCCCCTTCATACAGTATATCCCTCATAAATATTCCCCTTCATACAGTATATCCCTCATAAATATTCCCCTTCATACAGTATATCCCTCATAAATATTCCTTCATACAGTATATCCCTCATAAATATTCCCCTTCATACAGTATATCCCTCATAAATATTCCTTCATACAGTATATCCCTCATAAATATTCCCCTTCATACAGTATATCCCTCATAAATATTCCCCTTCATACAGTATATCCCTCATAAATATTCCTTCATACAGTATATCCCTCATAAATATTCCCCTTCATACAGTATATCCCTCATAAATATTCCCCTTCATACAGTATATCCCTCATAAATATTCCCCTTCATACAGTATATCCCTCATAAATATTCCCCTTCATACAGTATATCCCTCATAAATATTCCCCTTCATACAGTATATCCCTCATAAATATTCCTTCATACAGTATATCCCTCATAAATATTCCCCTTCATACAGTATATCCCTCATAAATATTCCCCTTCATACAGTATATCCCTCATAAATATTCCCCTTCATACAGTATATCCCTCATAAATATTCCCCTTCATACAGTATATCCCTCATAAATATTCCCCTTCATACAGTATATCCCTCATAAATATTCCCCTTCATACAGTATATCCCTCATAAATATTCCCCTTCATACAGTATATCCCTCATAAATATTCCCCTTCATACAGTATATCCCTCATAAATATTCCTTCATACAGTATATCCCTCATAAATATTCCCCTTCATACAGTATATCCCTCATAAATAATGTAACTTAGAATACTGTAGAGTGGAAAGTAGAGCTACCTGCCGTCCAGTGTTCTAATAAGTTAGAAATAATGATCCTTTGGCTCTGATGTACTCAAGTGGTTCTATTATCAGGGAAGACCAGTGTTCACCAGTGAGGAAACCCGTGGTGAACGCCGCCTCTAGATATTGTATTTATTGTATTGTTAGGACCAAGGTATAATGGTGTTATATGGGTATATACTGTATATACATATATATCAAAATACATGTATTGTTATGCTCATTGATATATATAATGTCTATGTCGTGTTGTGTAATTGTGTGTTCCCAATTGGCCTAGGTACAGTTTGCCTTACAAGTCCTTTTTCTCACCATCTCAGTGAAATCGTAATTTGGCAGCGTCGTACAAACCTCCCCAACCTCCTACCTCCACTTCCTACCTTCCACCCCACCTTTCCTCCCTCCCTTCCACTGTCCGACTCATAGTATCTCACAGCTATGAAGTAGGTGTGTTGTGAATCACTTAAACCTCTTGTTTTTATTTCTTTATATTGATACCCTAGCCATAAATATAATACTGTATACTGTTTCGCTAACGTTGTTCAATGTTATACAATAAATATATACAGTTCAAAGTACAGTACGTTGTCCAATGTAATATGTCCTTAGAGAGAGAGCGAGAGAATGTCCTGAAATTTATCCTCATGTATTCGTTTTTATAGATTTTTTTATGTATACTCGGTTATTTGTGTGTGATTATTTAGTTTTATTGCTTGTCTTTCAGTATGATATTCAGTATTCAACACATTTTAGAATTGCCTACTTGATTTTGTCATTCCTCTCTTATAATAACTAATACGGCAATATTATTCGGGATTATACAATACATGACTCAATACATTTATTTTAGCATACTATACAGTGCCATGAGTTATACAGCCTATCTAATCACTTCATCACCATGTCTTAATTGTAAGCATTACTACCGGACTTCCCAAACTTGACTACTTCCTTTAACGTGACGATAGTGCGTTGTTATATGTGCGATTAGTTTGCTTGGGAAACAGATTAACTTGCTCATGTAGTAATGTACACCCTATGTGGTGGATTGTGTTCTTTTATTTAATAATTTTCATTTTAGTTAGCGTTGTTTCCACATAGCGATTTTGATAATTTAATTTGACTTTATATTGTCCTTGTCCCAATTTTGGTTTGTTTAGTTTGCAAGTTTTACATTTTAATTAATTCTATTGATGCTTTTAAATTAGGTAATTACTAGATTTCCCCTTTGTGATTATGATTCTGACATCGCATATATATTGCTTATCCATTTCTTAATAATACCACATAATTGGAAATAAGGTTTTAGGAAAGAACTATATATATATTCACGCATACATATAATTTAGAACATCCCGATTCACAACTGAATTTGGAATACTTATGGTCTATCTATCTATCTATCTATTGCCGGACGTCATAGATGTTGAATTACGATCATCTCTCTCTCTCCCTCTCTGAGTTGTGTGAAATGTACTTCATGCATAACTTATCCATGTATTGCATTATGAAATATGAATACACATTATAACTCGTATAAACTTTGTTAATTCCTTCTGTACCAGCGACGTTTGTCATATTTTAGCTTATCTATATTTACATATTTATTCCTATGCAGCTTATGAAGATGTGGTAGTTAAAAAGGTTTATTAAGAAAGTTCGAAGCTATATAATTATTAGAGATCTTTCCTAAACTGAATATAATCGAATAGTAGTAGCCAAAATAAAATAAAAGGATATCGACAGTATGGAAGGGGTTAAGAACCTTTTTAAGAACGCTTTTTATGGACCCCTTCTCCCTCATGTTTAGCATATTAGATGTGAGGTTTTAGGACGTTTGTTCCATTAGTTTGGCAATTTTGAGACCTTTCGACTCATTTTCTTTTCAATAGTAGGACCTTTCGTGCCCTTTAGGTGTCGATTTTTTCCGAGCCATCATTTTAGAAGGAATCGACCTTCGGCCGGGACATTTTTCTACCAAAAATTGTACAAATGTATCTTGAAATGGGGTCTTGGGGATGGTTTTCTAAAATTGATGGAGATCTAGCGAGGAAACTAAAATATATATAGATAACTAAATATATAGGCCAAAAACCAAGCACTACCCCCTTAATATCATAATTTACGGCAAAGGTATCAACATAATGAAATGAAAGCAAGTGGTTTAACTGATTCACAACACGCTTCATAACTCCAATACTATGAGTCGGACAGTGGAAGGTAGGATGGTGGAGGTTGGGGAGGTATGTGAGACACTGCCAAATTACGATTTCACCGAGATGGTGAGAAACAGGACTTGTGCGGCAAACTGTACAGGTAATACTATTATATGTCATTATGTGGACCGCAACTCAAACTGTACAGGTAATACTATTATATGTCATTATGTGGACCGCAACTCAAACTGTACAGGTAATACTATTATATGTCATTATGTGGACCGCAACTCAAACTGTACAGGTAATACTATATATGTCATTATGTGGACCGCAACTCAAACTGTACAGGTAATACTATTATATGTCATTATGTGGACCGCAACTCAAACTGTACAGGTAATACTATTATATGTCATTATGTGGACCGCAACTCAAACTGTACAGGTAATACTATTATATGTCATTATGTGGACCGCAACTCAAACTGTACAGGTAATACTATTATATGTCATTATGTGGACCGCAACTCAAACTGTACAGGTAATACTATTATATGTCATTATGTGGACCGCAACTCAAACTGTACAGGTAATACTATTATATGTCATTATGTGGATCGCAACTCAAACTGTACAGGTAATACTATTATATGTCATTATGTGGACCGCAACTCAAACTGTACAGGTAATACTATTATATGTCATTATGTGGACCGCAACTCAAACTGTACAGGTAATACTATTATATGTCATTATGTGGACCGCAACTCAAACTGTACAGGTAATACTATTATATGTCATTATGTGGACCGCAACTCAAACTGTACAGGTAATACTATTATATGTCATTATGTGGATCGCAACTCAAACTGTACAGGTAATACTATTATATGTCATTATGTGGATCGCAACTCAAACTGTACAGGTACTATTATATGTCATTATGTGGATCGCAACTCAAACTGTACAGGTAATACTATTATATGTCATTATGTGGACCGCAACTCAAACTACATCCACCAGTGCCTTGGTTCTTCAGCCAGTTACATATAGATTTCGACTACCCTCTTGCCTTCATTACAAGTTAACTTAGTGTGTTACAGCACCTTGACACATTTCCCGTTCCCCTAGATAAACATCTTAAGATCATTTGCATCTGTCTTCGGATTCCGGATTTATCCTTTGAATTTATCGCCTGCTAAAACCCATTCTGTCCTGCCGCTCCATTGTACTTTCCGTGTCCGCTTGTGTGCACCTTCCCATACTTACATCGTGTGCATGGGAAGATCCCCGCTGTACTGGTGGCCAGGCGGATGGTAGATGGGAGTCGTATTCTTCCCTTCAACCTAGTGACCATTACTCGTACCTTCGTCATTATACACTATATATATATTAGAAGAGGCAAGCACATTATTCAAAGATTTATATATACGTTACTATTATTATTATTAGTATTAGTATTATTATTATTATTATTATTATTATTATTATTATATACTATTATTATTATTAGTATTAGTATTAGTATTAGTATTATTAAATATATTTTGTATTTGTATTATTGATATTACTAAGATAATTCTCACCATTCAGTTCACTATTTTCTATATTTCATAATGCATAATTTTCTTGCCGTTTGCCTGCCTAATAACGAATGTTTTGTAGCTGAGTAGAGGACTTATATACCATAGGGTATCAAGTCCTCATTTGTTATGGAATTTTTACAAAACAATGTAATATGTGGCTGTATAACGTACAACACTGTCATGACATAATATTTTGAATTGAAAAATTGTATATTGCTATCTGTATTAAGCCTTGTCACACATTGAGAGATATTTGGGCAGCTTCATACTGTAACTAGTGAGTAATTATATAAAGTTTGTGAGCTGTGATTCCTGCTTGTTGTCCATATCCTTTCTCTTGCATGCTAATTTCCTACTGATATCATAATGCACACTAGTGCTTATAAAAGTAACAGCACACCAGTTTAACTTAAGGGGGGTCACCATTTTTTTTTTATTTTCTCTCCTTTTCTCTCTTTACCTGGCTTAATTGTATCCATTCGGCCCCATTCAGCCAACTGTTTTAAGACGTTTATCCCCATCCAGGTGTCGATTTCTTCCTGGCGAGCGATAGCGAGCCAGCATTGTATGGAGAAATCTGGCTTCGCCGGAGACATTTTTCTATCGAAAAATGTACAAATTTAGCTTGCTCTCAAAACAAAAATATATATATGCTGGCTGGCTACCGCTCGCCAGGAAAATATTGACACCTGGATGGGGGTAAACATCTAAAATAGTAGGCTGAATGGGGCCAACTGGATACAAGCCAAAGAGAGGGGGAGAGAAAGAGAAAAAAAGCGACGTGGGCTCCCTTAAGCAATCATCAATGAGGGTACAGTCACGACAACCAACTATAAAACACAAATATTCACAGCTGCTTTACCAAACTAGTCTTCACCACATCTGGAGGGATGGGACTCATGGCCCAGTGCTCCTATTCAAGGCTAGCAGAGATCATTGCAGAGAAGAAACAACAGTCCAGGAGCCAAATTTTAGCCTGGATGAGGTGCCGCCTATCTTTCTCGTTGCTCAGATCAGCACTACTATGCCTGCGGGGAACAAGACTGTCTGCACCACAACCAGCGACGGTGGCAGACGTGGACTACGAGGCAGCGGTAGCAGAAAGTCGCATAATGAGGCGACTGGATTGAAGTTGCATGGCATAGAGAAGTAGTCTAGTAGGATAGTATGAATAGAGTAATATATGATGTTTGTAAAATGTAATGCATGTACAATATAGTAGTAGCAGTAGTAGTTGTAGTAGTAGTAGTAGTAGTTGTTGTTGTTGTTGTTGTAGTTGTCTCTGTTGTTTGTAGTAGTAGCACTTTCACGGCAGATGTATCGGAGTTATGCTAAAGCTTAAATTATAGGTTTGAGTCCCGAAGGGAAGAAGGAAAACCTAATATTTAGTAGTGGCCCCGGAATCATTGACGATGCGCCTTAACGTAGGTATCTTTGAACTCGAGCTTGTCTTTCAAACTTCCCGCCCGGGAGAGAACAAAATACGATTGCCATACATCGTGAGCGAAACGCTCTTAAAAAAAACACTCACGGACTCGTCCTTATGATGTGGGTACCACTACTAGAAAAAACTAGTAAAAAATAATGAAATACAAAATTAAACTTTGATCTTAGCATTGCGCTTCTCATACGTCTGCTGTTTGTGTATGTTCCGCCTCACTCATCGAAGCACTACCTCGCCCTTAATCTAACATATCAAGAATTGCAAAATAAGCAGATGAATGGGAAGGGGATGGAAGGGAGGGCCAAAATCGTCAATGATTCCGGGGCCAATACTAAATATTAGGTTTTCCTTCTTCCCTTCAGGACTCAAACCTATAATTTATTAGTGGCCCCTTCATCATTGACGATACGCCTGATATCTCAAGACTGGAGGGGGACATTCATCAAGAACATCAAAAACCACTAATAAATTACAGAGGTCCAAGGGTACACTTACTAAAGTTTAATAAAAAGAATAAAGTATTGTACAGGCGGCGTTCCTTAAAGGTAGCCTGCGGTGTTGTCACCTTTACGTTTGATAGAACAGTTGGTGAAACACATAAACTATACAAATATAATACAAAAATTAAAATAAATCAGTTGTCAATGCTGATAACAAGTTGGCCTATATATATATGGCCTCAGGTACTATATTACAATATATTTGTACTCTCTCTTTTAATCTTAATCCTTAAGATTAATGAGTATATATAGTGAACTCTATTGCATCCATAAAGTAAACATAAACATTTTTCCTGACTAGACTGTCTTATTTGAGTCTAAGGAATGGGTTATCACATGACCTTTCATTCTCGTCATATCTTGTATCACCTAAGAGGCAGGTCAGAGTCCTTAGCTAGGATACTCCCCCCCCCCCCCTTTTTCTTTACAAAAATAGCTCAACACGAGACTCTCTGCCTTAATGCTATACATGTACGAGAAGGTTTCATGCGATTCACGGAAAGGTAACGTGTTAAGAAAGTATGATTAGATGACCATGTCATCGAGTGAGTAAATGTGTAGGAATCTGCCTGATGCAGCCCACTACCGGATATCGTGTGACCTAGCCAAAACGCCCGGATTACTCTCTCTGATTACTTCTACTAATAACGCAGCTAGCCGGCGTTTCTGGGAGGCGTTTACCTGTCCGCCAAACCCAGAGGGAACCCGCCTGTGCCGGCCGAGAGTCCCGCATAAATGACATGAGTGATTGCACCAGGTAAAGTGCTGATCGCCCAGTTTCAGAGCAGGAACTTCAAACTCCGTAAAATATGATTACTGTGTTCATACGTTTAGATGTAATTAGGAGCAGGAGCAATATGTACACTCATGTTGCGCCTCGAAAATCTTAAGCAAGATGGCTCCAAACTCATCACCGCCAACTCAGACACCCTGTCACCCGTAGGTAATGCCATTAGGAAAATGGTTTTCGTAAGTCGTAACTCGAAGGGAAGATCATGACAATATTTACAGGAGTGAAACATTTCAAAGGCCAGACCAAGAGACCAGGCGGGTGCTAGTTGACGAGGAGGAGGGAGAAGCCGGAAGCAAGACCGCATGAACCCCTTCTCCTTCACCTCTGGCAGGGACAAAACAGTTAATTCAAAAAAGGTGTTCAAATTGCTGTGAGGCGATTCCTTAACCCTCTCACGTTCTTGATGCAATTTTGAGCCTATTAGGGATACATTAAGCCTTTGTTACCATCAGGGGTATTTAGAAACCTTTAGTTTAGTTACTTTAACCTCTGCAGTTGTCTTTGAGTTAGCTGTGGGCAGAAAACTAATTTTGGAGAGGTAATTATAAGAGTGAGAGAACTCTATTTATTATTGCTAATCTGGCAACCTCTGCGTCATATGGTCGTGAGAGGGTAAATGTGACAACTGACAACTTTTTGTATTTCAAATAGGTAATTTAGACAATTAAACCCCAGAACCCCAGAGGACTGCAGTTGTTCAGTTTCTACGATCCAGGTAGTAAATAACTGCTAATAAGACTGGTACTGTTTGTGTTGATAGAGCATACTGAGTAATCAACTTGTGAGTCACGGTTCCCCAAACTGGCCTAGCCGCTTGGCCTTCTGGATAATCATAATGCAAAATTCAGCGAGGTCTTGAGGATGCCAATTGTGTCGAAGTGGAAGTACGAGATCAAGAGCGACACCGGGTTCTCGCACCATGTCTTTAATTGATTGTACCAAACTTGAGCCGGCCACAGCGGCGCGATCACCGAGACCATGCCTCGATAACCCCATAGTTTGTGAACTACTTTGCACATTAACACCTTACGAGCGGCCTATGCGGTTTATTTATGTGTACCGCCCAGCGGGGTGTTTTTAGCCAAAATAGGGCTGTTTACGTGATCATTTTCATGCCTAAATAAGACCCAGAACGTAAAACAAGTATCTATCCCTGAAAGGGCATAAACAGAGCTTTCGAATGACACCATAACGATCCTTGTATGATGGATAGTTTTCTTGCAATAACCGTGCAACGCGAGTGCAAAAAGCAGGTAATTCGGTACTTTCGGTACATAATTGAGTATGTAGCGAGTGAGAGAGGGAGGAGGGAGCTGAGATTTGTGTCAGTAGGTTCGCCGCGGTGGTCTGGAGCAGTCATACGCTCGCTAGTCTCCTGCCACCACTTGTCTCTCTCTCTCAGCCACATTACGTGCTGAAATTGCCACTCGAGTTATGTCGAGCGCCGCCACATAGTCCAGCTTTATTAAATACGACTTAAGTGGTGAGCCGCTAATAAAGGGTTAAGGATGCGTCTGGAGGTGGAAACAGCTAAATGGAGCTCTCCATTTGTTCCACTCTGCCAGAAATGCGTCTGGACCCCCCTTCCCCGCCGGAGTCTTATTCCGAGGTGTGAGAGGCTGAGGCAGCCTGTGGTTGGCCTCTGACGCTAACAAATCCATTTGCGGATGGTAGGGTTCGGCAAACATCTCTTGAAAGATGGTTTGCTCGAGAGCCCTTTCTACTAGAGTGCTCTGTCACCGAGACAGAGCATCTGCCCAGACGTTCGCCACGCTGGGCAGATACGTTGCATGAAGATAATTCTCCAGCCTCGCGGCTAGTCGAAAGATCTTTTCCGATAACCCTTGTAACACTCGAGATCTCACTGACCCTTGCTTCTGACTGCATGTCACTGCAGTCAGATAGTCCACTCTAAAGGCTAGGGACTTTCCTGCCTGGCTCATGCCGTGTTCCTGTAAAACGAATAGTGGGACCAGCAACTCCTTGGCATTGATATGAAGATGATTGATTTGGACCATAGATCCTGACCCTGACCTAGGTTTGACTGGTATCCCCATCCCAGGATACCTGACGTGTCTGTATGTATCCAGACCGTCGGAGGCGGAGCTGTCCATGTCAAGGAGGAGTGTAATCCCCTGGCTTCGCCCAAGCTGCCAGGAGGTTGTGGATTAAAGTTGGAATTTTCGTCAGTGTTTCTGCTGGTAACAGCAGAAAGCACCTGTTTCCTTCCAATATAATTTGTTTTACCTTCAAACGTCCTAACAGAACCATCATGTTGGAGGTGTATCATTTTGGATTGTGCTACCATTAACCGTACCATAACACCTTGATCCCTTGTTTGAGTAATGGTAGCAAAGCCTGTCGGACTAATTTTGTAAAAAGTCGAGGTGCTAGATTTTAATCCAAAGGGCATACTTTGAAAGACAAACGTTTGATCCCCGTTACGCAAAGTTAGATACATTTGAAAAACGTTTGTTGATTTGGACCTGCCAAAAGGCTTCTGTTAGATCAATGGAACACAGCCAGCCCTGCAGCGGGAGTGTCAATCTGATCTGATTCACAGTCAGCATCCCGAACGACTGATTGTGAATATGGATGTTGAGAAAAGAGAGGTCAATCACCGGCCTCATCTAAACACTGTCCCGTTTTTTGGCACCAGGAACAACCGGGATGTGAACATGGGCTGTGACAGAGGACTGGGGATAATAATCTGCTTTTGGGCCATCTCTTTGACGGTGGATCCCACCTTCAATAACAACAAGATTGAAGTCTGTGGGGATAGGCCTTTGCTGATGACTGTCCTTGCCCATGTCCGCCGGGGCCACGCCCGATGACAATCTCGTAAGTTGCCAGTCGCATGACTGGTGTTGTCCGGCAGTACTACTCTTGTTTCCAACTCACCTTGCTTAGGCACTGGGAGTGAGAGAGCCTTGTGGTGTCTCAGTTTATTAAAGAGGAGGGTTGTGAGTCTGATGTCGGAAAGGGGTGATGAGAGGCCTTGCTACCATCACTATTGGATTTACCCTTAGACTGACCCCTAAGCCAACGCCCTCTGCCCCTGGATCGGTCTCGTCCACTAGACGTCCCTCCACTCGCAGGGGCTGTGTAAGTCTTTGATGACTGAAATGACTGGGATTGACCACGAAAGGAACTCTTAGCATTAAATATAGAATTTAACCGACTGCCCACTCTTCGACTTAGAATTAGTGGCAGGTTGTGAGTACAGAAGTAAATCGACAATGCGCCAGGCATCGTCTGAGGCTAGGGTTTTGGGGAAAACATCTGATCAAATCCGTCTTCCACCTATCTCTGCAGGGAGTCTGCTAACCAAGTACCCCCTCAGGTCTTTACGGACCCGGACCGCCTCAAAGAGAGCAGCCGCATGTCGCAGAGAGACTGAATGGAGTTTTGGAGAAGAAGGCGCCTAGTCAGAGAAAGAGCCTTCTGGGTACTTACGTCCGTACCTGACTCAGACGTCCTGGCCAGAGAGGCCGCAAGTTGGCGGCTGAGTAAGCATTGGGACGCCAGTCTCCAGGCTTTCGGCCTAATCTTGTAGTCTTTATCGATCTGAACCTGTGTCAGAGGACAAAAAGGTTCAGGTAACTGGCATAAAGAAAGTTTAGAGGCCCCCCAAAATAAACTTATATGGAGGTATCCCTACCGCCATGCCAACCGGCATTTGAAAACCAATGATGGTCTTCTTGCGGAAGCAGATGACTGCTTTTGTTTGTTATTGTGCTGGTAAATAGCTGGGCCTCTTGTCTCCTTGCAACCCTTGGCCCTGACTCCCCCTCTTTGCATCTGAACTAGTGAAGACCCCGCAGGGTCCCTGAAGGTTATCGCATTTAATTCTGGGGTTAAGCCCTGTAACAGCATTAAATCGTTAAACCCATCTAACTTAGTCCAGTTGGAAAAATAAATTTCCGGCGGAAGCGAGAGGCAAGGCAGGAGATAGCATGGAAACACAAGAGTCAGGATTAAAAATGTAGGAAAGGCCCTGATGACAACATCAAGTACCTCTCCAGATTGGTTCTTGGCCCTTCATTGCTTAGCCTCATTTGCTTCGATAACCCAATGTTTCAGAACAGGGGACTCACCCGTGACTGTGGGTTGTGCGACCTCGGGGCGTAAAGGCTTAACTACAGACCAAGATGCATCCAAAACATATAAATGTGGTATAAGGCCCTTTTTACTAGGGATGGATTTATTAAGAGGGGGAGGAAGCAAATCCGAGAACAACTGCAGATTGGACGGCAAGAATGCCGTAGCCCCCAAAGTGGAAGGGACAGGAGTGACAGTAGATGGAGGTAAAGTTAAATACATCAACCTGAGATTGAACAAGTACGTGCCCTAGGGGTCGCATCCCGGAGCTACTGGTACCGGAACTGATACATGTCGCTCACCTTTAACCTGTCTCATGAGATCAAATAATCCCTGTAATGGATCCCTCGCTACAAAAACCCCACTTGCTTGGTCTGACTGGGACGCGGGCTATGACATTTCTGAGCCCTGCGTTCCCGAATGCCGTGAAGATGGACGTTGGCCAGACGCCATTTCTTCGGCGTGTACACCTTGGTGGTGTAAAGTAGATCCCAGTGACCGGGTCAGGGGGGTGGGGGCCGGTAAAGCCTTCAACCAAGACTCGTCGACCCGGGCAGCGGAATCTTGTGTTCTTGTTTGTGAGTCGTCGAAAACGTCGAACTCAGAAAGGTCTCAAAAGTTCAGATCCGGTATGTCATACTCGGAAGGGTCTTGAACTGAGGCGGGCTGGGTAGAAGAGCTCATGCTCCTGCCGGCTAGAACACATGCTGCTGCCCCTCTTTGTTCCCAATACCGGCAAAGCCATGGGTGCGGGTTGTGAGGAATTGTAAACCGGTGAATTGGCCTGAGACATGACTAGATGTGTCTCTGAGTGACTCCCTGCCTGACGAAGACTGTTTTAACCGGTTTATGTGGAGGCTGCGCCACCGTCTTTGACGAGGAGGAGGACGTCCTAGACCGACTCTTCTTGGACTTGTAATCACCTGCAGAAAGTGCGGCGTCAAATCAGAGCGAGACCTCTTAGCCGCTTGTTCAACAGAAGGCGACTTGGGTCTATTGTCTAGGTGAGCGGGACCTGTCGTGCCGCCTAGACCACCGAGGTGTGTCCGGCGGATCTGAGGTTGTAGGTCGCTTGGGTTGGCGGAAGGAAGACTCACGAGCAGAAACCCCCCAGGGGCTGAAGTAACTGACGCCCCTTGAAGCAAATCTTCGAATATATGGTCATCCGATAGTCAAGATTTTGCGGGCTACCGTCTAACAGTACGTTACATACTCTGACTGAATATGAAGTAAAATAGTCTTGCACCGTCTATCTGCATGGTTTTAAATAAGCATTGCGGAGGGATGAACACTCGGGGCATGATTGGGAAAGCCAACCACCACGAGATCGGTCTAAACAAGGAACACACTTAACACATCGAGAGTGCCCGATGACCGTTAAAATTGTACAACCCAAAGCAGCACAAAAGGAGAAAGTACTCCTATCCATGATAAACTTCCTCCCGCCAGGGAGATAGCCGACCACCTAGGTGTCCTACATGCGAACCAGAGGGTGAAAAAGATCCAAAAATCATTGCTCATAAGGACACGCTAGTTCGGCAAGATTAATATATAATAAATATATCTCTAATGTTAAAGAAAAAGAAGAGTTGAATAATACTAGACAATCTTAGTTCCCATAACGTTAATTACATTCCCCAGAAATATAAGAGAGTAGTGAGTAGCCTACGATGTGCTACTTAAATAATAACTTCTTACCTAAGTGTAAAACACTGACCCTTATCCCGTCTTGTGACGTAAGAACTAAATCCGGCGACAACGCAACTGTAGATATTAATTCTTAATCCCGGCGGACCAGCGCCTTTCATGCGAGCAATACAGATAACTGAAAGCAACAAGATAGGGATGGGTGAGTTCGTTTCTCGGTTCAGCCGTTAAGATCCCGGCGGACGTGGCTCCCCACGATGCACCGCCAGGATAAAACGTCCAAATGTACCAAGCAATGAACGTTTGTACCTGTTAAGTTAATTGCGGCGGAGATTAATCGGTGATAAAGGAGAAGGTATAGCCGGACCTCCGAAACACCATTTTAGTTACATGCCGGCTAAGCCAGAATCAAACTATACGCCGTAAACAAAACAGACAACAATCCATGACAATCCTGTACCAGATGGCAGATGTTTTGAATTTTAATGTAACTCTTAGAAGTTTCCCGGCGGAAAAAACACGCGAAACAACTAGAGACACGTTGTTAATAAGTCTCACTTTACAAATCCCGCCGGAAGGGCCAACCCTTCATTATGTGGTATAAACAACGTGAAACATACATGGCATTGTTATACATGAATAGTAATCAATACATTAATAATAACACACCCTAACCATATATATAATAACCTACATGAGGCCAACTAGATGGGGGCAGATGGCGATGAATTAGTCACTGTAGCACAAACCTGCGAACCACTGAAGACCTAACCAACACGTAGAATCACGAAGAGTAGGTTGAAGAGCAGTATAGCTCCATGCAGGACCCCTCAGCTCAGTGAGACAGTCCACGAGCACTAGCCCAAGTGGCATACTTGTTGAACACCCAAAGAGGACCCAACAACAGGCCCAAGTTCACCCTATAAAAAGCCTCATGACTACACAGTGAACTAATAATGAGCTAAGATAATAAAAAACGCACTTAGGAGCCTCGCCTTAGCACAACGAGGACTCCGTCTAACATGTATATGATAGACCCTGAAAAACAGAGTCCAGGGCCCGCATTTAACACTTCACATCCTACACAAGTGGATAAGATACCTGTCCTCAGCACATAACATGTACAGATGAGCAAAGACTCAACAGAAACGAGAGGAGGTGACGAACAAGGCAGGACAGGAGCGTCAGGAAACACGTCTGTTCAATGTGGGCCCGGGTGAATTAAGGGAGAGCTAGTGCTTCGATGACTGAGGCGGAACATACACAAACAACAGACGTATGAAAAGCGCAATGCTAAGATCAAAGTTTAATTTTGTATTTCATTATTTTTTACTAGTTTTTTCTAGTAGTGGTACCCACATCATAAAGACGAGTCCGTGAGTGTTTTTTTTAAAGAGCGTTTCGCTCACGATGTATGGCAATCGTATTTTGTTCTCTCCCGGGCGGGAAGTTTGAAAGACAAGCTTGAGTTCAAAGATTGGCCATTACCTACGTTAAGGCTAAGGCGCATAGTCAATGATGAAGGGGCCATTAATGAATATAGTCTCTTACCTTGCCATTATCCATTGTATTATAGATAAAACAGCCAGAACGAGAGTCCATGTTTAAAGCCACTCCACCACGGCGTGATATACTGTTAGCCTACAGTATACAGGCATAGAGGAAAGAGAAACAAATCATGAAATTTACTCCTGATGGGACTTCACAAAAGTCAGCTTTCATCAGGTTTATGGCTAAAGTTAGACGATTATATGCAGTTTAAGGGCTTATATTATTCAAAGGGTATATTAAGATCATATTTGCCCCTTCCGGTCCTAGCGGTTGATTATAAGCTAAGGAAAATCGTCTAATTGGTAACCTGAATACGATGAATATTACGTTATCGTGCTGAAGTGTTTAACCCTTTCAGTACCGGTGAAGTTATGTATTTATACTGGCTATCATTTGACGATTTTAGTCGAGTTTAGGAAGGATTTATGACAGTCAACGGACTAATGGAGATATACTACACCTCTCTGATTAATAGACGTCCTTCCTAAGCTGCATTAAATCGTCTAATAATAACCAGCATATAAGGAAGTGGTTAAACTATCTTTCAAACCCAGTTCATATTATTTTCATTCCGTTTGAAATGTTTGTCTTCTACGTATAGCCTACACTGTATAAATAATGGATATGATAAGGGTAATTCAAGTGTCCATAATACCCTACTCATTTAAGGGGGGACGGGCTTATTTATTTTCTCATTTATATATATGTTTATTATTTTGATTTCCTCCCTAGGAGTCCATCAAGCTTAAACAAAAAAAAGACACCCCCATGACCCTCCTTTAAGATAAATTTGTACATTTTTCGATAGAAAAATTTCCCGGACGAAGGCCGGTTCCTCTTAAAATACAGGATCGCTATCGCTCGGCAGGAATAAATTGACACCTAAATAACACGACAAGTCTTAATATTGACAAAGAAATCGGGCGAAAGGTCTTACAATCGCCAAATTAATGAGCCGAATGTCACAAAATCTGAAAACTAATGGGGTTAAAAATGAGGAAGGGAGGACAGAAAAACGACCCATCTTCCCTTAAAGGTATATTGGTAACATAATACCCACTAAATACAAGGGTAGAGAGGTTAATCATTATCATTATCATTACTGCATTTATGTGGGTATGAAAAAGGTAAATAAAGTGTTCATAATAGTCTACCCAATTAAAGCTATATGGGTAGTAAGAAAGACAAATCACTATCAATATAAATGGGTATGAAAAAAGGTAAATATAATGTCCATACCAGTCTACCCATTTAAAGGTATATAAATAAGACAATACCCGCCAAATACAAGGGTAGAGGTGAATCACTATCAATATACGCAAAGATCTTACACACCTTTGTCATACCCTTTTTGTACCTTGATTGTTTACAGATTACGTATAGGTTGTTAAGGGCAGATTTGTATTCATTTGTTTATTTATTTATTTATGAATTATATATATATATATATATATATATGTATATATATATATATATATATATATATATATATATATAGTATATATTAGTTTCCTCCCAAGACCTCCATAAAGCTTTAAAAAATACCTCCAATACAAGCGGCCAAAAGCCGGTACCTCTTAAATTGCAGCCTTAGCGTAATTCCCGTAACTCTGCTTTACCTTGTGCTATATTTCCTAGGTTAAGACAAAAGGCAAAGCTGTCTGTACCGAGTGCACACCCCCCCCCCCCTCCTCCAACCACCAAACCCCAAATTGAAAGAGTTACAGAAAGACATTTTCAAGGTATGTTAGTCATAATGTCTGGACATGCGGAGCATGAAGGAGTTTCACTGGTACGATGGGGGAAAGATAGATTGAGAAAGAGAGTTCTTGAATGTATTTGTTGAGTGGAAGAATGATTGGGTAATCGGTTCACTCCTGGGTTATGATTACTTTTTTTCAAATGAGTTCTTTCCCGTTCTTACTTTTTTTTTTCAAGTTTTGTTCTCATGTCTTTTGCAAACCCTTCACCAAGGGTCATAAGGGCGTACTGAGGAAGACATTCCATGATAAACATCTGAAAAAATAAGTATTTCGAATTGTCAATTTTGTTATACAAATAATATTAGTACATACTAAATTGAAAAGTAGATGTAAGCCTACAACTTTATTGAAATATTTTATTAATTTATGATATAAAACATATAAAATATGAACCAACAACAAATAAAGAATCCCAATAATGAATACTCTATTATGAACCTCAAAACTATCTATCTATCTATCTATCTATTGCCTGACGCCGTGATCCCCAAAGAGGTTTCCACGAACGAACCGCCCCCATGCACCTCTGTCCCCAGTCAGTCGGTGCCCCTCCTCCCATCCAGCACCGCCTTCATCCATATACTTTCTCACTCCATCCTTCCACCTCTCTTTCGGTCTACTTCTCCCTCTCTGTCCTTCCACCTCGCTCTTGTACAACTTCTTAGTCATTCTCTCGCTTCCCATACGTTCCATATGGCCAAACCATCTCAAGTTGTTCCTTTTCACACTTTCCAGCACATCTACCTCTACTGTACACCACACCTCCTTCTTACTTCCTCATTCGTCTGTCTATCCCTCCATGTAACTCTGCACGCACTTCTCAAGTAACTCATTTCCACCCCTATCACTCTTGGTCTGAGTCTCTTCCCAAAGTCCATGCTTCGCTTCCGTAAGTCAGTGTCGGGATTACCACACTGTCATGCAAGGACTTCTTCACTTCCATGCTGACCACCCTATTTCTTGTTACTGCTTTCAGCGTTCCTACAACCCTCTTCCCCTGCTGTTGAATTCATCAACCTCTGGGATAATTTCTATAGCCAGCCTACTCTGTTCCGCAAGGATGGCACTCATCTAAATCCTGTGGGTTCAGCACGCATGGGTCGTCTCCTACACGAAGCAGTCCGCAGCCATGGATCAAAAAACGCCATCCGAGAAGAAGCAGCAGTGACATAAATCATCCAACGCCAAGCAAAAAACAGAGGCAACCGAGGACCACCAGCGATAAGGACCGAAGACAGCGAGGACCGAGGACAGCCATGAACATACATGTAGATCTGACAAGAACCAACAAAATTATTAACCCCTTACGAGCGGCCTAGGCGGTAATTTATATGTACCACCCAGCGTTTTTTTGTTTACCCTAAATAGGGTTGTTTCCGTGCTCATTTTCATGCATAAACAAGACCCAGAGCGAAAAACAAGTATCTATCCCTGAAAGGGCATAAACAGAGCTTTCCAATGACACCCGAACCATCCTTGTACGAGCACTGGTTCTCTTGCAACGATCGTGCAACCTGTGTGCAAAAACCCTTAAATAAGGTAATTTCCGTACATAATTCCCTGTGTAGCGAGTGAGAAAGGGGGGAGGAAGGTGGTATACAGTTCAGTACGTCCACGGTGGTCGTGTGGAGCGGTCATAAGGTTACTACGCTCGTCCCACCGCTCAGCTCTCTCTCTCAGCAACATTACGTGCTGAAAATGGCGCTCGACAGCTGTCGTGCACCGCCACTTAGTCCAAATTTATTTCACTCGACATATGTTGCGCGCCGCCAATTAAGGGTTAAAGAGCGTTCTGTGAGTTCTAAGATAACAAATTTAAAGGTTTTCTATGCAAACGCTCGTAGCATACGCAATAAATTTTCAGATTTAGAGGAACTAGTGTTTACAGAAAATTATGATGTGATTGGCATAACAGAATCTTGGCAAAATACAGAAGATAGAGACTTTTTAGCAGAGTATTCACTTCCCGGTTATGTAATGTTTGAGAAAAGCCGAATAAATCGAAATGGAGGTGGCGTTTTACTTTATATCAAAGGAAGTCTTAACACTACCCTCTTGTCAAAACCTCAAATTGTGAAAGTCGACACATCTTTTGTGCTAATAAAGAATAATAAAGGTACAAAAATAATACTTGCGTTAATATACAGACCTCCAGCTCAATCAGTGCAAACTGACCGATAAATTTACGAACAAATTGCAGATGTAAGTAACTCACAAGATACCGTCATTTTTGGCGACTTTAATTTACCTGTGACCAAGTGTGGCGATACTCTTACTTCACACTCCGGACATGACTTGTATACGAACTTGCAAGAGAGTTCGCTTTATCAATTTGTTCGAACACCGACCCGTGGTAATAACGTTCTTGACATTGTACTTGCAACAAAAGAAGAATTAATAGAGAATTTGAATGTTGGTGATGAATTCAGTAACAGCGACCATCGTACGATAACTTTCACTTTAAACTTTACTAGTAGCGAACCAAATAGTAGCATCGAAAAAGTCCCTAATTTCAAGAAAGCAAACTTTCATAAACTTAGAGCTATGTTTAAAGAAACTGACTGGAGCTTTTTAATTAACAATAACGACATAAATTCATCTTGGAAGTTATTCGAAATCACTTACCTAAAAGCAGTGCAAGACTGCATACCATCGAAAATACTGCGTCCAGGCCATAATAATAAGCCTAAATGGTGGAATAAAGATATTTCGAACTGCTTGCTTGCTAAACAAATTGCTAATGATAGATTAAAATCCTCACAAAATGACGAAGAACGGGTGAAATTTGTAGAGCTACGACGCAAAGCCAAAAAGTTAATTAAGCAAAGTAAAAAGACCCTAGAGTTACATATTGCGAATCAAAGTAAAACAAACCCGAAAGAATTCTAGTTATATCAGAAAGAAAAAAGTAGTTACTTCAACTGTTGGACCGTTAGTCGATGAAAATGGAGAATACACCAAAGACGAAGTACAAATTAATAATGCCCTCAATACCTTCTTTGCATCAGTTTTTACAACAGAAGACCTCAGTGATATCCCTACACCATCGCCGATTCAGATTGATAATTCAGATGTTCTAAGCAATATCACTGTTACAGAGAGAGAAGTATTGAATTGTTTAGATAAACTCAAGGTAAATAAAATGCCTGGACCTGATACAATCTCGCCTAGAGTTCTAAAGAAAGCTAAGGATGAGCTCTCCAAACCACTGACATTACTATTCAATAAATCCTTGCAGTCTGGAACTATGCCTGATCAGTGGAAGCTAGCCAACGTAGCACCGATATTCAAAAAAGGCAGCAAATCTCTACCCAGTAACTATCGTCCAATTAGCTTAACCTCAGTTGTATGTAAAATGCTAGAAACGGTCATAAGAGACAGACTCGTAAATCACTTAGAGGAAAATAACATACTTAAAGATACTCAACACGGCTTTCGTAAAAAACGTTCCTGTTTAACAAACCTCTTAGACTTCTTCCACGATATCCTCAACCTCAACGATGAGAGAAAAGCTGTAGATATTATATACCTTGATTTTCAAAAGGCCTTTGACAAAGTTCCCCACAAACGTTTACTGCTAAAACTAAAAGCGCATGGAATACAAGACGGTGTGTTGAAATGGATAGAAAATTGGCTCAGCGACAGAAAGCAAAGAGTAGTCATAAACGGTAAGGCATCTAAATGGACCAATGTAAGTAGCGGGGTACCCCAGGGATTGGTACTAGGACCAATTTTCTTTCTAATTTACATCAACGACATAGATGAGGGTCTCACCTGTACAATCTCAAAATTTGCTGACGATACAAAAATTGCAAATAGCGTACTCTCAAAAGAACAAGTTGACGATATGCAACACAATCTAGATAAATTGTCATGTTGGGCCCAAATTTGGCAAATGAGTTTCAATGCGGATAAATGTAAAGTACTACATATCGGATACCTAAATGAGAAAGCAAACTATTCGATGAATGGCACTCAGCTTAAGAATGTAAACAGAGAAACCGATCTGGGAGTAACAATATCGAGTAACCTAAAACCGAGTCAACAATGTTCATTAGTTGTTGTTAAGAAGGCAAACAAAATAATTGGCTTTATAGGCAGGTCATTTGAGCATAAATCCAAAGAAGTTATCCTAACCCTTTACAATTCCTTAGTCCGCCCTCTTCTGGAATACTGCGTTCAATCCTGGTGCCCTTATTACCAAAAAGATATAAACAAGCTAGAACGAGTTCAACGTAGAGTTACCAAAATGATACCTAGCCTATAAAGAACAAACCATACGAAGAGCGAAGAGCGTCTTAGAGAATTAAATCTATTTCCTTTAACCCAGCGCAGATTAAGAGGTGACTTAATTCAAGTGTTCAAAATCATCAAAGGCATCGACAATATGAACTGTAGTAAGTACTTCACTATCGACCAATTATTGGTAAATCTTTTAACTCACACAAATCTAAGAATTTCTTCTTCAATCGAGTTGTCAACTTGTGGAATGGGCTTCCCCGAGACGGTATAGACTGCAGCACCATTGATTCATTTAAACTCCACCTAGACAAATATCTCGCATCAAACCCGCGACTGACTGCGTTTGTATATGAATAACTTTATTTTATCCTCCCCTCAGTTACTAACCCATATGTCCCCTACTAACTTCCTAATCCTGCCACGGACATTAGTTCCAGGGCAGTAGCTACCTTTCCAATGTTCCCTTACCCACTCTAAACCACTGTTTGGACACTAGATCCTCAGTGTTTTGAAGGACAAGCAGCCTAGAAGGGTCACTAGACCTGTTGTTGCTTGATTTCCTTTGTACTCCTTCCTTTGTACTCCTTTGTACCCTCTCCCACACTTCTTCATCCATAGTCCCCTCTTTACTCAACACACTGCCCAGATACTTAAAAGAGCTGACGAACTCCATAGCCTGACCGTTCAACTTCACCTCACATTCTGTGACTTCACCTCTTTCGAAGACCATAACCTTGCTCTTCCCCGCATTTACCTTCAAATTCCGTTTTTTGCACACTTTTCCAAAATAATTTACCAGACCCTGTAACTCCCATTCATTATCGCTCATCAGAACTGTATCATCCACAAACAGCAGTATAGGCAGCTTCCACTCATTTCCCTCCCTTTTCAGCGATGCACCAACATCCACTGATCTTCCTAGTATTTCTTTCATGACTCCATCCATATTATACAGTAAACAACCACGGGGTAATCACACACCCCTGTTTCAACCCAACATTCAGGTCAAAGAACTCGCTCTGCTCATTCTCCACTCGTACTGCCGCCTTTGCACCCTCATACATGCTCTTCACTGCTTTCAGCAACTTGCCATCTACTCCATATATTCTAAGTACTTTCCACATACCTTCTCTATCCACTCTGTCATAGGCCTTCTCCAAGTCCATAAAGGGAACATACACCTTTTGTTGCTTCTCCAGATACTTCTCCACAACACAATTCAGGGTAAAAATCTGTTCTACACATCCTCTTCCCTTCCTAAAACCTCCCTGCTCGTTGCCTATCCATTTCTCCATTCTCACTCTCACTCTCTCAATCATAACCCTACTGTACACCTGTCCTACTATGCTTAGAAGACATATTCCTCTGTGGTTAATCACACACTCCTCTTTCTCTTTTGCCCTTATATAGGGGGACTATAATGCCAGTCTTCCAGTCATCGGGTGCACTCCCCTTCTCCCATGCTAGTTTGCTCATTTCCATACCCATTCGATCACTATCTCACCACCATACCTCAACATTTCCCCACACACTCCATCTGTTTCTGGTGCTTTCACCAACTTCACTCTTTTCATGGCTTCCCACACTTCTGACCTCCTGATCCCCACCTCCTCCTCCACCACCTCTCTTCTTCTCCCACTCATACCATATCCAACTATGTTTGCTGGCTCTTCATTCCTTACATTTAGCAACTTGTTGAAGTACTCCCTCCATCTTTCGACTCTCTCTTGCTTTTTGGCTAGCATTCTCCCATTCTTATCTTTCACACCCTTACGGTTTCCCTTGCTACCTTCCCTAACTTATTTTACTTCTTTCCAGAACAGTTTCTTACACTCCTTCCATTTTACACCCAGATTCCTTCCAAATTCCTCATCTACTCTTCTCTTACTTCCTTTCATTACTCTCTTCACCACTCTCTTTCTCTCCATGTACCTCGCTCGTTTCTGCCTCTCCAAATCCTCATTCCCTCTACTACCCAACCACTCTCTATACGCTTTCTTCTTGTCTTCCACAGCTATTTTTACCTCTTCTGTCCATGCTTATCTCCTCCACTTCCTCCATATCTTCCAGGTCGAACCCACCTAGTCGTCTTTCTACTTCTCTCCTGTACTCTTCCCTGATTTCCTCTTCCTGTAGCCTCTCCACCCTCTTCACCATTCCACCTTCCTTTCGCCTCCCTCCAGCTCTCCTCACCCACTTCTTTTGTATCCTAACCTTAGCTACTACTACATAATGATCAGACAGACCCCCTCCAATACCCCTATACACCCTAGCATCCATCACAGATTTCTTCATTCTTTCATCCACACATATATAATCAATCAGTGACTTTCGTTCCACCACTGTCTTATCCTTCATCGTCCACACCACTTTCCATGTGTACCTGTGTATAATTCTGTGTCGGAAGAAGGTGTTGGCTATCCACAACCTCCTCCCCACACATACGTCCACAAGTGCACTACCATTCCCATTCACCTCTGATGGTACCCCCCACCCTCCCACCACTCCATCAACTTTCCTATCACCCACCTTACCATTCATATCCCCAATCAGAAATATTCTTTCGTTCTTGTCAAACTTATCCAGGCATGCCTCCACATTCACCCAGAACTCCTCTTTCTCTCTTACAAGTTTATCCTCTGTCGGAGCATACACACACACAATCACCCACGTTTGTATTCCTACTTTCATTCTCACCGACACAATCCTTGAACCCACAGACCAATATTCTCTTACACGCTCCTTCCATTTGTTACTTACAAACAACCACGCACCTTCTCTCGCTGCTCCCTCACTCACTCCAGCACACACACCCATTCCACACTCCCACTCTCTCACATATGTACCCTTCCATTTGGTCTCCGTCATTCCACATATATCCAGCCTGTGTTACGACTGGGGTTTAAATATATCAGGGCTCTTATTCATTGGACTAGTAATGGCATAAATGCTACAACGGAAAGCGCTAGATCCAACCTCTGATGTATATTCCCAGTGAACAAAGAACACAAATACTCTACAGAGTTCTATATGCAATAATAGGCTATCAAACTCTCAATAAATGTGCGTCTACTCTAGGCTTAATGTTATGTGAAAACAGCCTATTACTACCTATAACCGAAGGTGCTTGGTTATGGTATGCAAAGTAAGGTGGTAAGAGAAGTTACAGCTTACGTTACTTTAATCAATAAATGTCAGGCACTCCTGCATGAAAGAAAGTGCACTAAAGTCCTTCAACACTAACAAGGAATCTTCTTTAAATGTTAGATGCTATAAAGATGCTCGTATCGGAAATGGAACCCAAAAAGGCAGGCAGCGGAACAATGCTCGTGCAGGCTATGCACACAAAAAGGCAGAATATATAATGCCGTCAGAGCCAAGAATATCCTAAACACTACAACAATAATAATCGCCACGACAATGCAGTATTCCTATCAACAAAAAGAGCCTAAGTCGTTTGTGTCTCCATACATCAAACTAGGCTGCGAAATGCTTGTGTAATCATAAATGGGTATGCATAAAAAGAGTAATTAGGTTAATATACTTAATGTCTACTGTGACTGATAAAGTCTAGCTAGAGTCAATGATACGAGATACTGGTGCGCATGGCATGCCGCATAGCCTAGTGCAAATCTCAAGTCTGTGCGTCAAATATTACGTTATAGAGAAGGGTAGCTCTCTTGAGAAACCTTAATACCGAAGTATTAAGCGTTCTCCTGGCGTACCTCAAAGACAAACAATGAGCTTAGAACAGTGCAGAATGGTATAGGCAAAAAGCCCTCATTCGTGCATGCTCTACTCGCAATGGCACACAGACTAGAATTTACTCAATCAACTCCAGTTCTCAGGTATGTCGTGCAGCTTTTTCCTAAAGCCAGCACTCATAGGAAACAATACCTTATAATATCAGACCCCTAGTCTAGCATTATCTAATCCAGCAGAACACTAATATTTATAGGAAGCGGTACTAAACAACATGAATGCCAACCAATGCTTCGTGATCTACTTATCTTAACAACTAACATACATGGGTTATATCAGACCTTAATGCACAATACAACTGGCCAGCATGAAGCTGATTTTGCAGAGTTAACCAGAGGGGATATGGTATTAATAAAAGGTGGTGAGAGATATGGAAAAAGAGAGAGGTAGGCAGAGGAAAAGATTCTCAGGTGCAGAGCAGGGGACAGGTATCAAAGGATAAAGATGAATGCATTCTAGAAACCAGATCTGAGGGAGAGAGTGGCCAGGAACCTGTATATATACCGGGACTAGGTCGAGCCACGTGGGATAAAAAAGCGGTAACAAATCCTCTAGCCACTAGCAAGGGAGCTAGCAGCATGGTAAGGACCTCTCTCAACCAACCCCCACGAGGCAGCCAGCCGTGACGTCATCGAGCGGGGCAAAAACACTGCGCGCCCCCCTCTCACTCTGTTCTACTCTCTCTCTCTCTCCCAGATCCCATCATTACTAGTTAATGATAAAACATATACTTTACAATTAAATATATAAAACCTTGACATGGGTGAAAACAAAGAGCCTTTCTGGACTGCCCATGACACAAGGTTTCATATGAAATAAAGCACACTCTAATACATAAACTGTAGCCCCATCCACTGCCCTGGCGATCCTAGCGAGTCACTGTAGGACAAGCCATGCGGTTCTAACGGAGTGGTTAACGTCACACCTGGCATTCACTAACACTTCCAGTACCTCTCTCTCTTTTGTGCCATCATTCATGCCACTCACGTTCCATGTACCTATTCTCAGATTGTCCATAAGCTTGTCCATAGTCGGTCGGGGTTCGTCAACACAGGGTCCGTCCGCATCCGAGGCTGATTGTTCGTTTATCGTTTCTACATATTTTTCACGGGTGGGGGTCTCAAGCCCACCGACCCAACCTGTTTAGTCGCCTCTTATGAAACGCAAAAACTAATTTGATATATAACTTACCATGATATTCATCCTAAGCGTCAGCAATTATTAACATTGAAATACATGTACAGTTGGTCAAGGATGAAAGTATACAGTTTTTCGTCTGCTATAGCCACACATGGTTTGTCATGTTGGCAGCCATGACAGCCTTTCCACTAGCCAAAACCATCCCAACACACATGGGGTTTATTATATTGATACATTAATTAATATACGGAGTGCTTCGAAAAAGCGTTTCCATAAATATCAAAAGTTAGAGAATTATTCATAAACCTTCAGGGTGACTAAATACTGTTATGGAGATAGCAAAACAAAGCTGGGGGCATACGCTGGAACAGCGCGTAGCCGCGGCGCTCGCCTCCGTTTCATTGCCCTTTGGATCACATATACTGTAATCCAGTCTTGGGGATGAAAGTGAAATATCAATATTTACCTACTTATTAATTAACAAGTATTATTAGATTCCTCTTTCTACTCATTATTTATTATGAATGTTATAATGTTAAGTGTATATCGTAATATCTTTTATAGCCACTCCATATTTGTCTATTTTAGAAACACAAAAATCTAATTCCTAAACGTGGACGTAGGGAAGCCTGTGTGTTCAATAGGGTAATGACCCAGCAATTTTACTCATCTTGCGAGCGCCATTGCTTTATGAGTCAGTCCTCGAAGCATAATGAGGCTTTACTTGTGATTTTTATTTATTTATTTATTATTATTATTATTCTTTTTTTATCAGCAGAACACCTGCAAACCAACTGCAACATTGATATCACCATACCCTACATTATTAGCCACATATTACCACGTGTGAAAATGGACCTGTATTCCACTGAAATATCGTATATAGGTAGACGTTTTGATTTTCGTTTTCACTCTCGCATTTCTTGTATATCTATCAATAACATTAAGTGCTTAATATCTCCGAAGTGATATTCACGTCAAAGATTATAGAGCAATATATTCATATTTCCGTCTGACAACTAAGTCCAGGAACACGTTTTTAAACACCTTGTATAAGGTGGGCGGGCTCTGAGATATGGCTACCAGGGCTGCCAACATGACAAACTATGTGTGGCTATAGCAGACGAAAAACTGTATACTTTCATCCTTGACCAACTGTACCATTAGAATTTAAGTAAACTATTTAGTTCTCAGGAAATTGATAACATAATTATAATGTAGCGGAATATCACCAACTCACGTGCACCCTCATGCGCCCAATAAACAATATATGTCTACCACAAGCTCAGAAAGAGAACGGAAGAGAAGTTACGAAAATAAGAAAGAAGTACAGAGAATGAAGGAGAAGTACAGAGAATGAGGGAGAGAAGTACAGAGAATGGGAGAAAAGTACAGAGAATGGGAGAGAAGTACAGATAATGAGGGAGAAGTACAGAGAATGAGGGAGAAGTTCAGAGAATGAGGGAGAAGTAAAGAGAATGAGGGAGAAGTACAGAGAATGAGGGAGAAGTACAGAGAATGGGAGAGAAGTACAGAGGATGAGGGAGAAGTACAGAGAATGGGAGAGAAGTACAGAGAATGGGAGAGAAGTACAGAGGATGAGGGAGAAGTACAGAGAATGGGAGAGAAGTACAGAGAATGGGAGAGAAGTACAGAGAATGGGGGAGAAGTACAGAGAATCGAAGAAAAGTACAGATAATCGGAGAGAAGTACAGAGAATGGGGGAGAAGTACAGAGAATGGAATAGAAGTACAGATAATGGGAGAGAAGTACAGAGAATGGAGGAAAAGTACAGATAATCGGAGAGAAGTACAGATAATAGGAGAGAAGTACAGAGAATGGAAGAGAAGTACAGATAATGGGAGAGAAATAGAGGGAATGTGAGAGAAGCACAGAGAATGGAAGAGAAACACAGACAATGGGAGAGATACTCAGACTAGCAGAATGTACTTATATATTAGCCTAATCAATATTCGTAAACTATCTCGGTGTGAGTTACTTAAAGTACATAAAATGGCATTATATTATTTGTAATGTAAATAGTGTAGCCTACCTGTAAGCCATGGGCCCAATACCCTGTGGTACGGTCACTGTGGCCGAGGGTGGGCAGAGCGCTGGACACAAAGTCAGTGGTGGAAGGACCTAATAAACCTGGAGGAAAACAAAATATACATAAATTTTTTCATAGGACCTTCCAAGATTTCTTTGCATAGTTAATAACATAATTAACAGTATATATATATATTACAATCAGTCTGTGAAATGAATGGTTACTGACAACTGGGTTAGGTTAGATAGGTCACGATAGGTTAGGTTAGCTTAGGTTAGGTTATATTGATCTCCATCTATCAAATGATAGGTGGATATCAATATAATCTAACCTAAGCTAACCTAACCTAACCTATCCTGCCCTACCTAACTGATAGGTGGAGATCAATAGGCTGTAACCTAACCTAACATAACCTAACCTATCCTATCCTAACCTAACCTAACCTAACCTATCCTAACCTAACCTATCCTGACCTACCTAACCTAGCCCAATTCAGTTAGTAAACAGTTAGTAACCAGTTATTTCACAAACTGACTAAAATGTTTAAGCAGGTAACTTTTATGTGCTATAGATCTATCTTACTGGGTTTGCTGAATGCATCAAAATAGTTGATCATCCTGGTAATGACGGGCCCTGGTCTGAGTGTCTGTACAGTCACACCGGTACCTCGACACTCCCACGCCAACGACTGGGAGAAAAAGTCCACGAAGGCCTGCAAAAGAAAACTATGTGGTAATATATTTCACAAGTAATTTAGTTACTATACCCTGTTCCTAATAGGTAGGCCAGAAATCGTGAACCATAACCTCTATAACTCAAAAAGGGCTAGACAAGAAAGGTTAGAAATGTCCTCACTTATTCCCTGTCTGACCCTCTCTAAATGGTAGACATGTTAGCTCGATTACTCTAGTCGTTCGTGAGTTATAGAGTTTAATGTTAAAGAATGTTGGCCTACTTACTTGGAACAAGGTATAACTTACAGCATTTACTAATTAGAAGTTATATCAACTAACTCATGATAATCTGGGCTGCAAAAAGTCTTCCCCAAATCACAAAAATTGGCGCTAACCCCAAGCCCGAAAAATGTACACGTGCCATTATAGATAATTGACTCTCGCGCTCTCTCTCTCTCTCTCTCTCTCTCTCTCTCTCTCTCTTGTTATTTTGAATTTGATATATTTGTTGATACAATTAAATCGTATTTATATGAAATACTTACTGATAGTAATAAACCGAACAATATTCTTTCACTTGGGCATGTAACATTAAATACTGAAACATATTAAAGCAAAAGGGCGACTACATCACCCATGAATGTTTAAGACAAGGGGAGGTATTTGTTTTTATTTTATTTTTATCAACTCTGCGAAGCAGAGGGTATCGCGCACACAGATCCCGCCCGTATACCGTGCACCACCAGTCAGCTTGTTTGTCGTCGTCCGTCGTCGTCGTCCGTCTGTCTGTCCGGAAACTCCTCCTAGACCGTTTGATGGATTTTCACCAAATTTCACAGGTATATTAATTTGGTCAATGCGAAGGTCAATCAAAAAGAAATGTTCTATTTAACTTAAACATTAAGGTCAAAGGTCAAGGTTAAAAATAAGGTAAATATTTCATATTTTTTAGTTTTTACTCAAATGTCTTCATTTTCACTATACAAGTTACTGGTAACCTTAATATCGTATTGACCAAATTTTAGGTAAATATTTTAAAAGGTAAGGTCAAAGGTCAAGGTCAAAGGTCAAAAATAGTTTTTCACTAGTATTTCTTATATTAACTGTTAGATTCTCACTAGGCTTACCATGTATATTCGGAATACCTAGGCCAAGGTCATACAAGAAACTATACAATTCCATATGAAAGGTCAAGGTCAAATATAAGATCAATATTCTATTTTCTTTACTTTTCATGCAAACTTCACACAATTTGGTGAGATAGTTGCACTTTATATGCAAAGGAAAATAATACATTTGGACACATATCATAAAGGTCAAGATAAAGGTCAAAGGTCAAGGTCAACTATTCTATTGATATATACGAAACTAACTGATGGGTTTTAATGAAATTAGGCATGCTTATTTGATTTTTCAGGGCAATGTCAATGAAGACACAAACAATACTCTAACATAAAGGTCAAGGTCACAGGTCAAGGTCAAAGGTAAACTTTTACAATATATTTTACTTTTTACTCAAATATCTTAATTTTCACTATACAAGTTACTGGTAACCTTGATATCGTGTTGCAAAAAAAATAGATAAATATTTTAAAGGGTAAGGTCAAAGATCAAGGTCAAAGGTCAAAATAAGTTTTTCACTAGTATTTCTTATACTTAATGTTTGATTCTCACTAAGCTTACCGTGTATATTCGGAATACCTAGACCAAGGTCATACAAGAAACTATACAATTACATATGAAAGGTCAAGGTCACAGGTCAAGGTGATATAAAAGGTCAATGTGCTATTTATTTTACTTTTCATGCAAACTTCACAACATTTGGTGAGATAGGTGCACATTAAATGAAAAGGAAAATACTAGATGTTGACATATAATAAAGGTCAAGATAAAGGTCAAGGTCAACTATTCTATTAATATATATGAAAATAATTGATGGGTTTTAATGAAATTAAGCATGCTTATTTGACTTTCATGGGGAATGTCAATGCAAACAAAAATGTACTCTTACATAAAGGTCAAGGTCACAGGTGAGTGTCAAAGGTCAACTTTTATTATTTATAAAAAAAAAAAATACTCAAATTTTGGAAAACTGTTGTGTTATGTCTTATTATTTATAATCATGTATATCAAATTTCAAATTTTTTTTTTTTTTTTTTTTTAAGGAGACAATGAACGGAGGAAGGAAAAACACAGATAAAACAAAAAGGTCCATGTGCCTAAAGGCATCCTCCATTCATAAAATGTTTGTAACAACTGGATTTAAACATTTGTAGATTGTAAGTTTGTGGAAAGCAATTCGAGGGAAGTGAATTCCAAAGAGTAGTAGCTCTCGGGATAAATGAATTCTGATAAGCAGAAGTTCTGCATTGTGGAGGAGAAAGTGTAAATTCATGGGCGCTCTCAGCTGCCCTAGTTCATGAATATTGTGAATATAGTTAAGGTCAGAGGTCAAGGTCAAAACAAGAGTATTTGTAATTTTCCCTAAACTCCTCCTAGACTGTTTAAGGTATTGTCACCAAATTATACAGGCAAATTCAGTTGGTCATTGCGACGGACATCCAAATATATGTATTTTATTTTAAGTCAAAGGTCAAAGGTCAAGGTCACAGTATATGATCACTATTTGTAATCAATAAGTTTTTATACGAATTACATCGTATTCATAATGCTAGTTAATACGAACATTGCTGTTGTTGTTGTTGTTGTTGTTCCCCAGGCTGTCTGGCCGAACAGCCCCAAGGTCTCGAGCAAGGCCATGGCCATAAACGAGCGCCCCCACAAAATCCTCACTGCTTACCACTAACAAAGCCCGGGTGACCGAAGCCACTCCAAGGCAGGGAGCTGAGGAAGGTGCGTAAATGCCCGGGAAACCAAAGCCCCACCCAAGGCCCTGTGCCCCTCAGCAATTATGAAGGGAAAGTTGAGGGGCAAGGGAAAAATGTGATGCTTTGGCTCCCAATCTGCCAACTTCTAGGTTGGCAGTAGGGAGGTCAATCCACGGAAAAGACGCCGCCACTTGAGATCTAGAAGATATATAAGTAAAAGGAACAATCAGAGTAAGCTATGGGTATGGCAGAGATCACTCAGTTCTCACTCGGATAGACCAGCCCATCACCACATGACTAGAACCCAATCCTCTCAGCATCAGCTAGGAAAGGCCCTAGAAAGCCGCCTTTGGCAGGGGGATAGCTCCCCTATTTCAACTCCTTTCGGGGTTGGGCACCCGCCCCAACGAACATTGCTGTTAAGCTAACTAAATCCTTGATAAGAAATTCTAAGGTCGAAGGTCAAGTTCAAAGGTCGAAATATGATTTGTACTAGTATTTCCTATTTAATGTAAGATTCTCATTAGGCATAACATGCATATTCGGAATGCTTAGACCAAGTTCATACAAGAATAAACATAATTCCATTTGATAGGTCAAGGTCACAGGTCAACGTCAAATATAAGGTTAATATGCTAATTTCTTTACTATTCATGTAAACTTCACAAAATTCGTTGAGACAGTTGTGCTTTAAGGGAAACTTAAAATGTTAAATTTTCAGACATCATGAAGGTCAAGATGAAGGTCAAATGTCAAGGTCAACTATTCCTTTAATACCTCTGAAACTAACTGATGATCTTTAATGAAATTTTACACTCTTAATTGATTTTCTAGGGTTACATCAAAGCAAACAAAAATATAATCCTACATAAAGGTCAAGGTCACAGGCCAAGGTCAAAAGTTAACCTTCATCATAAACAAATACTCAATTTTCAATAAGCTGACGACTGTTAGTTGCATTTTACTTAAATAACATATATTTAAATCATATATATATATATATATATATATATATATATATATATATATATATATATATATAATACTTAAGGTTAACAGTCAAGGTCAAAGAACCCTTTGTGTACCGGTGACGTCATTTGTATTGTATATTAGCTATAATTAGACGATTTTGTGGAGCTTATGAAGGATCTGTGGTAGTAGAAAGGGTTAATTAACATAGTTGAAAGTCTGCTAATTTTATGGAGGCCCTTCATAAACTAAATTAAATCGTCTTAATATCCAGTATGAAATGAAACCAACAGAACTGTACTGAACGGGTTACGTATCGTCACCAAATGTTGCTGGCAAATTTGGTTGGTCAATGCAACGATTGTCTAAATGTTGTGTTTTTGTTGTTCAAAGGTCAAGGTGAATGTTGAAGGTCACAGTTTATGGTCACTATTTTTTTCTTATTTATATTTTAAATTTGAATTACACCATATTCAAAATGCTACAAAATAGTGTTACGCTGACCTAAGTATAGATAAATATTCCAATGGTTAAGATTCAATGTGATCATAAATGTAATTATATATACAGTATATACTCCCAAGCGGGCATGAACCACCAACAGTCAGGACGAGTGTCCATGCTTTAATCCACTACACACAAGTAGCTTCTATCACGCTGTGGTATAGTGGATTAAAGTATGGGTTGTTCTGACTGTCGGTGGTTTAAGTCCGTCTGTGAGTATAAATAAAAACATTTAGTATATATATCTGTATACTGTATATACTGTATATGAACCGATTTTACCTAAGAGATTCAATACTATTTGCAGAATTCTAGGTCGCAGAGTTGTGAATGCATTTTTTTTTTTTTTTTTTGGTAATGCGAAAACTGCACACCTACTTTATTTTTATTTCTCACTCATGTTTAGCACCATTTTAAGACTGTTCGCCCCTTTTATTTGTCAATATTAAGATCTTTCGTGTCATTTAGGTGTCGATTTGTTACCCAGGCCAAAGGCTTGCTCGTCCATAATTACAGGCTCGCTATCGCTCACCAGGAAAATATCGACACATAAATGGCTGGAAAGGTCTTAAAATCGCCAAACTAATGAGGCGAAAGACTTGAACTAATAGGTCCTAAACACGAGGGAGAAGGGTGTCCAGATTACCCCCCCCCCCCCCCCAACCCTTAAATAAATATCCATGTGACTATAGGCACGGAAAGCGGGTAATTGTGATACAGGTAAGGGATATCTCACCTTAGTTCCCGAATCAAGACACAAACTACCGCTAAAACTGTTCTCAAAAGTCGCCAGAAGGCCGAGAGATAGTAAATGAATGTCGAAAATCACTAAAGTAATGCCAGTCTCGAGAATATCGCTAGAATTCATGTCGCTAAATGTAAAAAATTGCCGCTAGATCCAAGTATATACCTCTATAGTTAAAGCAGGTTATTCTGATACAGGTAAAGATCCTCCCACCTTAGGGAAGCTAATGAATGACTCAAGACAGACAGAGGCATGACTCAATTTTGGTGTACTTACTAAGAACATAAGAGAGTCGATTGAACCACACACGGCAGATCCCTTACTAGTCAGATATTGTGTAGGAAAACCCTTACTAGTCAGATATTGTGTAGGAAACGTACCGAGATAAGTAATATTATCGTTAAATTTCTAAACCAAAGCATTGTTCAGATATGTTAAAAAGACCCACCTTAGTTCCCGAGTAGATGCCAGTATAAGGGGATGGACAACTGGAGGCAATAGAGGCTACATTAATGATGGCCCCGCTGCCCCTGGCCACCATCTGGGCCAACACCAGCTGCGTCATGGCCACCACCGAGGCCACGTTCACGTTCACATGGCTCCAGATCTCGTCCTCGTTGGCCTCGATAAATTTCTTGAAGGGTTGGAAGACGACACCCACGTTGTTAACTGTGGAGAGGTTCAAGTTAGGCATTGACCCTTTCAGTACCGGTGATGTCCTTGTAACTACTATTGGCTACTATTAGACTATTTTATTCAGTTTAAAATGGGCCTCCAGCAATTATGAGGCTTCGAACTTTTTCACTCACCCATGTTTGCCACCACGGTGTTATACTACTGTGTTATAGACATATAATAACAATAACAATATATAACTACTGTGTTATAGACATATAATAATAATAACAATATATAACTACTGTGTTATAGACATATAATAACAATAACAATATATAACTACTGTGTTATAGACATATTTTCCCAGCATGATAAAGTTCCTTGGGAAATTAAGCTTATGATATACTGTATATCATATCCTAATATGAAAACCTAACGTTTCATGGGTCCAACAAAACAATATATGATTAGCTTACCTTCAGAAGAGGTTTTATATTATGTATATTTAATTTTTATTTTTATTTTTATGTTTTTATTATTTAACCCCTTCTACACCGGCGACGTCATATTAATATTATTCTAGCTATATTTAGACGATTTTGTACAGTTTAAGAAGGATCTGTGGTATTATAAAGGGTTAAGCGAGATGGTTCGAAGTCTGTTAATTGCTGGAGGCCCTTTTTAAACTGAATAAGATCTAATAATTTTTCAGAATATAACAAAGAGAACGTCACCGGTACAGAGGGGGTTAATATACACTATTAGTTTCATGGTGATTAAGGTAAGAAGTGTGCCCGATCACCAGTCACGTTACTTCTATTTACTTAATCGATTCAATTAAATGGGTTTAATTATTTAACCCATGTGTTTTTTTCATTATATTCTGGTTATTATTAGGCGATTTTATGTAGCTTAGGATGGATCTCTAGAAATTAAAGGAGAAAAAACTTCTTATTAATCCTCTACTTCAAAAACTTCTGTCTAACCATTCCTTCTATAATCATATATATATATATATATATATATATATATATATATATATATATATATATATATATACTTGTTCTTTCCACCTGAAGGTATTGAAGGTATTGCAGGTATTGAAGGTATTGAAGGTACTGATGATAGAACAATTAAAGGGTCAGAATAGTGATTAAAGTTAAACTCAGTATGCTTAGAGTAATAGTCTCACCCAGAATGCCGATGTCCTTGCCCTGGAGGCTGGTAGCGATCTTCGGGTATATAACTCTGCCGTGACTGAAGTCCACCTGTACAGTCTCTGTCTCCACACCTGGCGACTCGGACTCTGTTTAGATATACAGACGCAGTCAAAAATCCTTACGCACCTCTAAAATATATATGAATTTTCCTATATTGTACTAAAGATATTCTATAGGTATGTAAAGTTGACCTGTTAATTTGAAATATAATGTTGTAAGGAACCGCACTATTCAATAATTATGTTATAAGGAGACTTACTGATGATTTCCTTTATGTTGTGGAGTTTCTCGTTGTTACGAGCAACAAGGAGGATGTTCATGCCGCGCCTGGCCAGCTGTCTGGCATACTCCTTCCCAATGCCGTCCGTGCATCCCGTCACAACTGTACAGGACCAGGGATGGTATATGTATTTATATATTATGTATTTGCGGGGTAGTACAATATTGGAATGTACAGTCTTTATTTATTTAACTCTTGCCCGGTATTATCCTTACTAACCTGTCCATTTTCCACCGTACTTCTTCGCCAAGTCATCGTTCCACCACCTCGCCCATACAAACTTCCTCAGAGCCGCCAGAATATCCAGCAGGATGTACAGGACCCACCTGGCCGCCACCACCAACCCCAGAACGGCCAGGACACTCTCACAACAACTCATTCTGGCCGCGGTGTGTGTAGTAGCTCGATCTTTAACTCGACTTAGCCAGACTGTCGGGAGGCGCCTCTGCTCTGCTGCTCACACACTATCAAACAGTTGCTATCAAGTGTTTATCCCTCTTGTTAATACACTCTCAATACAACTGTTTGATGTGTCTACATGTATTCCCTTGGGCTGGATACGTAACGTGTAACTAGGTTGAATGTGATGGTAATAGAAGGTTCATAACATTTACTATGATATTGCATAATCATGATGATTTATTTGTGCCAGCGAGTATTTATCTATATGGCAACTACAGATACAAAGATCTCAGCTTATCATGCTGACGAAGCATTTTGATATGCCTACATGGACAGTTATTTGGCATTCGTATTTCGTACTTTTTAGTGGTTGATCATGTAATTTTACATAGAAACGTTTTACAATTTGACAATGCATATATACAGTATATATATATTAAAATACCCCAGAAAGCTAAATTCTCAGACACAAAAATCCCTATAGTCCAGCAGATCTAAACAGGCAGTTTTACCAGCAGTTACTAATTTTACATTGGTGCCACATGTATAATCCCTAACAACGAAAATATATTATTTTCGGTATTAAGTACCTTAAGTCGGTTTGAAATGCTCAGGCTATTTCTGCATGTACAAAAAAACTTTATTGTTTTCATAATTAATTAGCTTGTTATTAGTAAATACAACAGATATTGTACTCAACCTGGCAGAGTAGCTACTGCGACGTTGTCAAATTAGGTGAACTACACACTCATTCACAGATTGACCATTTAAACTAATATAAACACACATCACGGGATGGCGCGCTGCCAGGCGCACGAAATTAGTACTGTCATGTGTAAACTAAATACATTCGTCACAGTTCATTCCTGACTTTGTCACCATCCACAGTGGAAGCCCCTCAATATCTTCAATATATATATATATACAGTACCGGTATATATGAGAGAGAGAGAGAGAGAGAGAGAGAGAGAGAGGGGTGGGGGGAGAGGGGTAGAGTGTTGTGGTGTATGCAGGGAGGGGGTAGAGTGGTGTGGTGGTGGTGGGGGGGGGGGGGGGGGGTGGTGTGTGGGGGGGGGGGGGGTTGAAGTGTGTAGGGTGAGTGAGAGAGAGCTCGATAAATAGTAATATAATTCATTATAGCAATAATAATCTATGCATTCATGTGGGCTACACAGTCTTACACACACATACAGTATATAGAGAGAGAGAGCCGATCTCCCTACATTGACCTTGAACGGGGGGAGGTAGCGAGAGTAATTTGGAAATGTTGTAGTATGGAAAGGGTCAAGTGGACAGCTGGCATCAGTGTACGCAGAGCCTACACCGCCCAAAACTGCCTGTTAAGAATTGTAGGACTATAGTAACGAAAGGACCAACACCTACGCGACCACGCCCCACACAGGAATGTGGAAGCCGCGGGTGTCACAGATGGCGACCCTTGTCATTCCTGGTAGGTTAAGTGCGTAGGCCTATGTTTTTTTTTTTTTTTTTTTTTTTTTTTTTTTTTTTTTTTTCTGTGATTGAGGGAGGCAAAAGGTAGAATTGCCTATAGCGAGTGCCTCGCCCATAGTTGAAAGAGTGACAGGGCCAAAATCAAGGGACGATCGAGCCAAAATGCCTGGACACACGGAGTTTGAAGCAATTTAAGTCATAGGAAGAGGGAAAGACTGATTCTGGGAGAGAGTTCCAGAGCTCAGCTGTTGAGTAGAAGAAAGTTTGAGAGTAACATTTCACTCTTGGGTTAGAGAGTTGCACAAAGTAGGTGTGGGATTGAGTTGCAAGACAGGTACCACGTGCCCTACGTAAAGGAGGTGGTATGCACTGGGAAAGCTCTGAGGAACACTGATTATTATAGTAGCGATAGCATAGCGAGAGAGATGCAACATTGCGGCGGAGAGAGAGAGATTGCGCATTTGATTGCGTATGTATGTAATTTCCTATAAAGTGATTTAATTATATTCTAAGTACGTAAGTGTAACTATACCAACACTTATGTACATGCCTTATAATGTTAGAACCTAGGAACAGTACTTCATTTCTTTGTTATATTATAGTTGTGTATATATGTGTTTCCCTGTGCCATGATTATTTATATTCTAAGAGTGTAGGTAGGTAACCAACTACGAGTAATAGGCCCTCAAATACCTATATACATATATCTTGTACCTTAAGACTCTAGCTACCACCATCTCTAGAACTATACAGACACTTATGTACGCCTTAATAATCATGCCTTATAATGTTAGCACATAAGAACAGTACTTCAGTTCTTCTTTATGTTATAGTTGTGTATGTATGTGTTTTCCCTGTGCCATGATTTATTTATATTCTAAGTGTGTAGGTATGTAACTATCTGCGAGTAATAGGAACTCAAATACCTATACATATATCTTGTACCTTAGGACTCCAGCTACCACCATCTCTATATCTATACCAACACCCATGTACATGTCTTCCTTTTTTTTTATCACCCTGTATCCCCTTTCCCATAAAACTCCGACAAGCCACACACCTGCCCCTGTCCCACGAATAGAGAAATCTCACCCCTATGCCTATGTTTAAGAAACCAATCAAACCACCACCATAACCTTGCAGCCAGGTATACTTATACCCCCTCAGAGATAAATAACCTTTCAGAGAAACCGACATCACTCAATCTGAGAGCACAGGTACAGAGAGACAAATATACCCTTTCCGTTCATAAAGGTCCCTATCAACCTTCCCTCAAAAACACCAGTGACATGCCCCCGGTAGCCTCGCTCCAGGCTCCCTCAGTTCAACCCAAGAATTCCTTTTTTACCTTAAATATTCTTATTATTTATGATTGATCAAGGCCCCCCCCCCCACCCCAACCAGTATATTTCCTGGCCATACTATGTTGTCCATCACATGCTATACACTAGAAATAACAACCCCTCTACCATCTAACCCCGCCCGAGAATGACGGGCCGTGCGAGGCTAGGACAACAACCTCTTGACCCCTAAAAAGACTGCTACCCCCTTGACCTTGACACTGAAGGAAATCAACTCCCACCACCAACCATAGTCAACCTCAGCAGTACTAAGTATAAAATCCTATCAACCTCAGCTAAGAGTATCCAGAGATCGAAAGTAGAATCCTTTAACAGACCAAGTTAACCTAGGAAACTAGATGCCCCATATCATTAAGGTGCGGCCCCCCCCCCCCCCCCTCATATCACAACGGCCCACAAAACCCCAAGCACGCCAGCCACGCGTAGTAATGACCTTGATCCACCAGCGACCCACCACCATTCTTACCAAACACCAGGTGAGTTTTGATCTGATTATGAACCAACCCCTGTTTTGATGCAAGTCTGCTATACTCCCTGACCATTAGCAATACCCAAAACCATACCTAAACTCATTTTTATACTCGTAATAGCTTTCCAGCTAAAGGAGAGAAATAAAACTTGTGTTTTACGCTGACAATACCACTCAGCATTGGCCTGTATCGCGCCACACAAAGTAGTTCCCCCCTTGACGATATATCACTCTCCAAGACGATACTACTAACTCTTGTTAGAACTAAATGTCTAAAGAAGAACACCTATGATAGAGACCCACATGTTGAAAGTACTAAGACCCCCTTGATGTCCCCCCTAAGTTCAGCAGAACAAATAAACCCATTCATAACTCTGACATCCATCAGTACCCCCGTTCACCCCCCCCCCCCACCCCCACCCTTGACCAGCCCTATAAATGCTTCAGCCAGGACCAAACTCGGCAGTTATAAATTAGCTTTCCATCACCGGCCTCCCGCTCTGTAGAAAGTCTAGTTATACTCCCCACCTCAAGAATAGTTACTGATAAACGGCGGCATCCCGTAGTCTTTAATCTATCTGTGAGCTATAGCTAAACCTTTTGTGAATTCAATATTACTTACAGCATCCTGTTGGGTAATATTGAAAACATAGACAATCTAGTTATATATAAACATTAACTGTATTACAAACTATTAGTGGTATGTCCTCTGCTACTTTAGTGTATAACCAGTTATAGAGTGCGCAGTAGCTCCATGTGTAACCCATTAATTCTGGCATCCCAGAATCCAATAGTTATCCATACGAGTACGTTTTCTATCATAGTTAAAATATTGGTTGTAGCAGGCTTCCCTTCCGACCGACCTGGTATATTAACTAAATAAACACTTGACTCACACAGATCTAGGACAGAAAGATTTTTTGTGTTAGAAGGGATTATGCGAGAAACTCTTAGTTGAGCACTTTGCATATATAATTCCTAGGTACCAATTGTCTGTGGCCTCCCATACAGGATTGGTAACTGAAAGGTTTAAACACCGCCCGAGTTCCCTGAACCTCTTTCAAAGATTAGCGGCTGTCAAGAAAGTTACTTCACTAGACTATCTTGCGTTTGTCCGATGTCTTGTTAATCCGGCCTCTGCCTGACACATTACATTTAAAATCCCATTCAAGAGTAACATATCGGAACTTCATCACCGGTTAATTAAAGGTCAGAATAGTCAAGTATTTGCTTACAGCTACAGGCTCAGAATACTTGCTTTAGTTCGATATGGTGACCAACTGTACTCCACATAGTTACGGAACCATATTTAAGACCCCACACCCATTGACCCATCTGTAACCTTCTTCACACTGCCGGACACATTGGACAGCCCAAGGAGCAGCAGCTGTTAACCCCTAACGCCGTGCCTCAAGATAACCAGAAGATACCTCAACAGGGCTTAATTCTTAAATTAGTATCAGTGCCTCGATGCTATATTTCTATGATAAAGTGTTTTCCCTGTGCCTTGTAATCCATACTATGCTATGACCAAAGTGATTGCTATGCTAATGTGTTGTTAAAGTATATCAGTGAAGTAAATACTAGGTGACCCTACTCATATAATAATTCTTGCCACCAAGTCTAATATTGCAGAGGCGAGAAAGTCTTAACTATTGGGACTACGGCTCCAGTGAAATCAATTCTAAATGAGTATTTGTGATTGTTAATAAAACCTAAATCGACATAACTGATATCTGTCTTAAGTGTTATTGAGACAAGTAACTCTATCATACGAGTTGATGCTAGCTACTATACCTCCTTTACGTATTATTCTTGGAGATATATATACCACTTAAATGTTGTACCATCACCAGTGGGTCACACAGAACCTTATCAATATAACATCAAATTAATAGCCTGATCTACAAGTGAACTCTTCAGAGTATTCTAGGCCACATATCAGAAGAGCATACCTGATAGTTAGAAGTGGGAAGTGCGCTCTATCCGAACCCGCCATAGTGCTGAAGATTATAAAAAGTCCAACAACATTACTGCCCACTATTACCCATACTATTTCGTGTGAATAATTTTATTTCTAGTCTGCATAAGTGTTAATTAAGAATAAAGCTGTACTACAAACCATCTTCCGAGATTATATTATGTCCTCTATTGATTCCCTTTGTGTATTTGCATGAAATCCATTAACCCAGTCTCGTAGAACTCACCTGTACCGATAGTTAATCCTGAATAAAATCAGGGCATAACATATATATATATATATATATATATATAGGCATATATATATATATATATAATATATATATATATATATATATATATACCTGTATATATATATATATATATATAGCCTACTGTCCCGTGAATTTTGTCAGACACTTCCAGAGATGAAAGGTTAAGTAAACTCTAAGTAAAAACAATTATATACACATACTATAGACTTCTTATGTCATTATTTTGAAGTTATGGGCCCTAAAGCCGGCTTTTGGCGTTTTTGGCCTTTTTTGTCTCGTTTATCTTCAATAAGATGAGGATAGTGAAAACAACTACGAAGTGTATTATGAAGCATGGTATCAATACTTCAAACTGACTCCAAAAAAACTTCACTATATCGTTCTTCATATTCCCTTGCTATTGACTTGAATATTAGAAGAAACTCATGATTCCGAATTGTATACTTATCACAGCAATAAAATGATTGCTATAGAGGATGTGTTGGGGGGTTTCATGAAGTATTGATACCATTCACCATCATATGTCAGCATTTAGCTTAATCGCTATTAACCCTCTCACGACCATATGACGCAGAGGTTGCCAGATTAGCAATAAGAAATAGAGTTCTCTCACTCTTATAATTACCTCTCCAAAAAAAAAATTCTGCACACAGCTAACTCAAAGACAACTGCAGAGGTTAAAGTAACTAAACTAAAGGTTTCTAAATACCCCTGATGGTAACAAAGGATTTAAAGTATCCCTAATAGGCTCAAAATTGCGTCAAGAACGTGAGAGGGTTAATGTTCTGTACAGTCACGCTAAGAAGTGATTGCTCGCTTTTTCTAGGGGTCGGACAAAAGTCCCCAAATCTGCCTACCGCTGGCAACTCTCCACTGCCCCTCGGAGCCCGGTCTTTTCCTAATTTAAAGGTGAATTACGGAAGCTAATCAGTGCTGCAAGTAGTATTTATAATGTAGTAATGGTCAAGATATGTTGCATTGCTGAGCGTTACTGTGCTATAAATTAACCTTCTAATAATACAAATATGCAATAATTGTTTTTCTGGCGTGTAGTTGAAGCTTGCGGACAGAAAACAGCTGGGAGAGAAGGTGTGTGTTGATTGGCTATGCAGGCTTGTGACGTAAACTGAGACCGGGAGAATTTGAAGACAGTAAACAACCCCATATAAGTAAAGGTGGGATGACACCCTCTGTGTCATTATAGTCATTAATAATGGCGAACTGTGTGACTGTATGGTATAATAATCTTTCTAGGGCACCAGTGAATTATGCCAAAGCTCACTCAAAGCAATACAGTGAGAATATTTTGATTAATTTCGTTTTACTTGAAGCCAGACCAGACGTATCTTAGAGAAGCATCCTGGATTGTTGTTGATGTGTTTATTTTATACTAGCCCTCTGGGCCAGGGCCCTCACAAGGCTAGTGTTCGGTGAGGAGGTGCAAAGTCAAGTCAAGTAACTGTCAGTAGTCAGATATCATCATACAGTTAGGTAGCTTTCAGGAATTGTCTAATTTGAGTGATATAGCCTACATAAATTTGGTCTGTGCATCATAACCTGGTGCTAGTTAATACCAACTACATCTTTAAGTATTCCTTTGCAGGCTTTGCTTTGGGTTTTAGAACTGTTCTTAAAAATAAATAAATAATAGGCCTAATAGCCTAACATATATAGGGCCTAGGCCTATTTACAAACTCCAAATAGGCCTACGTGACATATCTAGTTGAATTATCAGGTCTCTCCCAATCCATTTAGTAGGCTAGATATTAACATAACATAGAACTAATTTTACCATTGGGTAATATATTTTACCCTAATTAAATTTTGTAATACTATATTAGCTCATAATATGTAAAGGACTATAGCCTAGGCTTTAGTTCTGGTTGAACATTAAAATTAATATTTATTTCGACTGACAATTCTTCCAGTGGCACAGTTCTAATATCTACAGGATATAGGCTATCCTAGGAGGTTTGCAATAGCCTTAGGCTATGCTAACCCAAAATATTTAAAAGTTGTACGTTAAGAGTATCCATTGGTTTAATTTAATATTAACTATCCTCTTCTATACCTAACCCAATCTTATCCTATCTTCCCAAAGGTGGTTTACCCGCTGTGTTCAGTAGCTTAAACTAGGCCTAGTCAAGTCACTACACCAAGATAATTGTTATGCCAGGTTTTACACTGGGGCTTAATTTGTTTTTGATCAAGTGGGTTCTTCCTAACTGGAGAAGTCCTATTGTTTTACCACAGACACAGAAAGACAATAGAGGATAATTATCACAAGACGTGCATTCATATTCCGTTTATTTGCACAAGAATATCGCATACGTAAAAGCTAGAACAATAATGGTCAAGAACAAAACAATAATAGATGCACGAACGAGCCTCCACTACGTCTGACTCACAAGACTGGATAATTCTATGCAATATCTAAGTGAGTATTGGGGACCGCTTTCTAACTGAAAGATTACACTTGTCCTGTATTTATTTCAGAGATAAGAATAGCACTCCTTTCAATCGAGGATTTACACTTGTGCTTAGAAAGGCTATGTAGTAATTATATATGTGAACTGTTGGTTTTTACCTGCGTAGAGTTGTTCTGGATATGGGAGCTGAACGTAATTATCTTTCTGATGTTAATTCACTGTGGTGCCTATGCATAAGTTAACTTGAATTTATTTGTTATCAACTTTAACAGAATTATTATCAGTAGTTCCCTGATTTATTTGGGTTTCACTAGTACTTCCTTTCTCTCGCTTTTTGCATACATGCGTAATATCCGATGTTTCCAGAATACTTCTTATCATATACCCGGTAGATATACTTTAACTACTTTCACTTTTGATCTTTATACTTTCTCTCAGATAATACATTAAGTATATATTCTTTCCACAGTTAGATCTTCTATAACTTTTAACGGTATAATAACTTCACTTTAGATGTGTAGAATAAGTAATCCAATGTGTGTAGAATTAGTAATCCAATCTTGGGTAGATGTGTTGGCCGTGGTGGTTGTCCTGACGTGACTGGGTTAGTACAGTTTAACTCGAGCTCTTTGGTTTGGGACCTTAAATACTATTTACCTAGCCATCGCCGTGGTAAAATAGAATCGAGCTAACGCAGGAGTAACTCCTGACTACTCTGTCATTAACCCGGCAAGCGCGATAGGCCTCACGGAAGGCTTCCTATAGGGAACGCAATAGGCCTCACGGAAGCAGGACCATAAAAAAAGCCTTCCATAAAAAAAAAGGGCCTATCAAAACAAAGGAATTTGTCTCTAGGTGAGATAATTCCCCTCCAGTACTCATCCATGTAAATCTCACCCACCCCCCTCCCCTCCTTCCCCACCTTATTCCCCCCTCCCTCCCCTCCTCAATTATCACCTATTTTTCCTCTTATTATCATCATTTATCGGTTATTTTTCTCTCCCGCGATAATGTAGCACAAGTGGGTTGCATAAAAGATCGTTATGCAACACCCAGACACCGGCACACACGGCCCCGCTCTTCTCAGTTGACTCCCAGACAGCGAGAGGGGAAGGCTGCCTGTCTCTCTCTCGCCTGAGATTATGACCGGGTGGCCAATATCTTCGTTTTTCACCACCCAAATGCTTTTCCCACTTATTTTAGCACTCTTGAAGGTTCATATATACATCATATATGTAAAATAAAAGCATACCGAAAACAAATAATGGTTTATATTGTAAATATAACGAATTCTGTCAGAATCCAGGGCTAGAAATGCACAAATAACTACCCTAGCACCTACGTCTATATCGCGCTTGTCAGGTTAAAAGAACTTTGATGAATTTCTTGCACTTTGGTCTATCCCGGATAAAGCCACTATCCACAGCAGTAGTGCACTTATATCCACAATAGCTCCGGGGTTGGGGTAGGGGATGGGGTAGGGTGAGGATAATAGCTTGCTTCACACTGAAAGGCTCTAATAAACCGGCCTTGTTAATACCCACTCAAAATAATTAATATTGGTGAGTGACTACAGTATCACAATTGTTTCTTAAGTCCATCGATCAATAGGAACAATCCTTCAACTGAGCCCTCAATCTTCGAGACTGTCCTTCCCCCTATTGACACCAAGGAACAGCTCTAAATTGAGATACTATATGAAAATCGGCGGGAGCATATAGTGCTCAGTACCAGATCGGTGGTGTGGCTGCGCATCAGAAAGACGCCTAGGGGTAGGGTTTAGTATGGCGGTTGAGTCCGTGTGGCCTGGAGGTGGAGTGACATCTGCTAACTGTATATCTCTGCTTCTCTGGTCATGGCGGCGAGGCGGTTGCGCTCTAGAGTGGCGTGGGGATGTCTGCGTGTTTTATGGTGCCATTTCTTGGTTGATTTCTCTTCTTCGCTTTTCTTGTTCTGCTGGACTTGGGGATTGATTATGGTGATGAATAAGTCTTTCCCTGGTGTTGGAGGACGTGTCATCTCGATGGCAGTAACTCGTGTTGGGTTGGGGGTTGTTCCCTTGTAGCTCTGGGATGGGGTCATTCCTTATCTTCACAAATGCGATGAACAAGAAGAAGAAAGAAGAAGAAGGTGGCCATCTTGTTGCTCGGGGCTTTGGTAATTTATATTTGTCCTGGTTTGTTTTGGAGCTGCTTAGGTGGTTTGTAGGCTGGAGGTAGATGAAGTGGACAGTGGTTGCAAGTTTGCAGGTTTGGGATGTTGCAGGGGAAGTGTAATCTATACTGTATTAAGTGTATGTCATGGCTATTTTGGATTGAATGAAAATCCAACAGTAACAATTGTGTTATTACAGCTGATTAGTTATAAACACCTTCATTACATTTTGACCTGCATATTTGTAAAGCTTCATTACAGAGAATAACAACGAGTGCATGACTAAAATTGCAGCACAAATTTTATATTTGCTTTTTTTCTGAAGAGCTGAATCGTGACCAAGTAGGAAGTAAGAGGAGCTGCACTACAAATTGTTGTTATTTTGTTTGTATGAGTGAAACACTAGTGCAACACATTAATGACAAGTCTGAAGACAGATATGCTAAGGTGTGCACACGAAAACAATAATAGAGAAAGTCAGAAGTGCTTTAGATATAAGACAATAAGGTCCAAATTCATGAAGATGAGTAAATGTGTATCACTGTATGTTCAAAATGAAAATGTAGTGAATAAAATGGATTAAAATAACAAAATAAGAAAATAAAAAGGGAACTTTACAAAGGAGAGTACCTGTTGTTAACTTATCTCTTTCCCTTGACAACCTATCAATGTTTACACCACATACATTTTATGGAACAAATAGATTATCAGTAGGTTCAGGGATATTCCGTAGCGAGGTCGTTCTATATGATCTGTGCCCCATGAATATTCTTTCCTCTCACTTAAACATTAGGCTACCATAGTGCGGTGGGAATATGAACATGATTAGATTAATATCCAATATTCGAGAATAGATAATAAGTCGTAGGCGTGTGCATAAACCTTTACCCGTCCTGGTGGTGTAATGGTTAAGGTGTCTAAAATATCTGTGTGTGATAACCCGGGTTCGAATCCTGGTGGATCACATATATGCTTTCATTAATTTCATTGGAGGTGCTTGGTGTTGTGGTGAAGTTAATACAAAATAAACTATTGTGTTATAGAGATTGTGTGTCGGGTGAAACCAGAAGTGTAGGCGGCTGATGGATTAGGTGTGGTCATCTTGTGGCAGCTAACCTTTTTATGTTACTATCTTCATTTTGTCTCTTCTTTTATCTTTTTCACTTTTATCCCATGAGCTGATGCTCCTGGTCCATTTTTTATATTCAGTATAACACTACTACTACTAATAATAATAATAATAATAATAATAATAATACAAATAATAATAATATAAATAATAATAATAATAATAATTAAAGTTGCAAGCAACCTTGTCCGGTGTTCGAGCGGTTTTGTGTTGGATACAAGAGCTGTGTCACAAAAATCAAAAGAGCATTTAACTTATCGGTCATGGAGAAACTACAGAAGGAACAGATTGTAGCCATTTTGGCTGTGGACATTAAGGAGTGTAGCTCTTTTGGTTGTGGCCGTTGATGAGTGTGGCTGTTTCTGGTTGTGGCCATGTATAATTGCGGCCATGAATGTTGTGATTATTTGATCTATCTATCTATCTATTCCCTGACGCCGTGATCCCCGAAGCGGTGGCCACGAACGAACCGCCCCCATGCACCTCTGTCCCCAGTCAGTCGACGCCCCTCCCCCAACCAGCACCGCCTTCGTTCATATACTTCCTCACTCTATCCTTCCACCTCTCTATCGGTCTACCTCTCCCTCTCTGTCCCTCCACCTCGTTCTCATACACCCTCTTAGTCATTCTCTCGCTTTCCATACGTTCCATATGACCGAACCATCTCAAGTTGTTCCTTTTCACACTTTCCAGCACATCTATTTTATCATTCTGACTTTTCTTTTAGCCTTTGTGGCATTGTCCTTATATAATTAGGTTATTACTTCAGCATTACTAAATACAATAATGTACTGTACTTTATTATATTTGTTGGGCACTTTTTACCTAAAGTAACCTAGATATTGTTTGATTATCTAGGAGAAGTCTTAGAAATAAGCTGACATGGAGGTGATTCACTCATGTAGATATATTATTGGGCTAGGAATAGCTATAGTATGGCCTAGATGTAGAAATATGATCATGTATATAGAAAAGTTGTATAATTTGATAATTACTACATATTGTAAAGCACTTAAATTTAAGTAAAATATATAACGTAAAGAATGTATAATTACATGGAGGTGACACATTCGTGTATATATTTTATGGCGTAGGTGTAGATAGTTAGGGCAAGTTAACGATTAAGAGTGAATATGAAATATATAGCGGTTTTAATTGTGGCTGTTTATGAGTGTGGCCTTTTTGGTTGTGACCATTAAGGAGTGTAAGGTTTTAAGAGTGTGGCCAATTTGGTAGTCCTTAAGCTAGCCTAGTTTTAACGCCTTACGAGCGGGCCCGTAAGGAATTTCTACTACCCGCCAAGCGGGTGGTTTTACCCTAAATGGCCTTGTTTCCGTGCTCTTTTTCATGCATAAACAAAAGCCAGAGCGTAATACAATTATGTATCCCTGAAAGGGCGTTAATTCAGCTTTCCAATGACACCAGAACCATCCTCCTACGACCACACGTTCTCTTGCAACGATCGTGCAAGACGAGTGCAAAATCCCTAAAATACGGTAATTTCTTGACATAATACCCTGTGTAGTGAGGGAGGGAGGGTGGATGTGTGTGGAGTAAACATCAGTAGGCCCGCGGGACCCGTGGCGAACGGTCAGAGCTCGACCTACGCTCCGCCCACCGCTCGTCTCTCTCTCAGAGGCAATATTGCTCCAAAATTGCACACAGACTTAAGTCGGGCCCCGCTCTTTGGGCAGGTGTTCTCTATACGGACTTAAGTCGGGCCCCGCTAATAAGGGGTTAAAGAAATGGGCAGTTATGATATGACAGTGAATGAAAAAGATGTTCATTCATGGGTGTGTTATGACTTTCCCATTCGCAGTAACTAAAGCTGGTGATGCCTTTTCATTATATTCCAGCAATTACTCATATGATTATATAAAGTTTATGAAGGGCGGCTACCAAGTGTAAGGCGACAGACAATCTGAATTTATCCTTTTAGATACTATATATCCCTCCCAAGCTTTATAACTCTGCTATGGATGTTTGATGGAATTCAACACACTTGTCAACTAATGAGCATGGCAGTGGTAGTTTGACATGTGTGGTGCCTCTATGTAAGGCAGGGCATTTTCCTGCCTTAACACCTTGGAACATTGGATTGGGGTTAGAAGGGGAGACTAGGGAAACTACCCATCTCTGCCAACAAAACCCCTATATTGATTATTCTTCTGATCCTGTATTACCCACAATGCTGAGATAAGTTTACACTCCATGTAACATAATTACCAGTTAAAATTAATCGTTCAAGGCCGTAGGGATTTCAGCTATCAATGGATAGCTGTACATTTTTAGATGAGGTGGTGGGTATATATGAAAACATTGGTGTATGGTAAGTATTGTGAGTAAGTAACAAATACCATTAAGGAGATGGCTTGGGTGTGAAAGGGATCTGTCTTGTGTGGACCAGTTGGCTCTCTGCAAACCCCCATTTTAGTATGTTCATATTTATTACAATTGTATCTTGGTTGCAGGTATATGATAACATGGGTGTATAGTAAGTAGTGTAAGTAACAGATAACGTTTATGAGATGGGTTGGGTGTGAAAGGGATCTGCTTTGTGTGGACCACTTGGCTCTTGCAGACTCCCAATTCACATAGCTTCCATGTGGAAGGGATCTGCCTAATTTGTACCAGTGTGCAAACAAGAAAGAGAAAGAGAGAGTGTTAGTGTTACCATAGACCTCCGGACCGTATGGGCTGGCAGGCTCTGGCTGAAGCCTCCACGTCTATTCTCAAGAATCTCGCAGAGCCTTCAGACAGACAGACAGACAGAGAGAGAGAAAGAGAAATTGGCTGTGTAAGGGATCTGCCTCTCTCGTAACAGAGCTGTAGATATGTGAAATAGGCTACCTAGTGCTATAATGGAATCAAGAACAATAAAGAGTTTCAAGATAAAATTAGATAAGCATATGGACGAGATGGGTTGGGTGTGAAAGGGATCTGCCTCATTAGTGCCGGTATGCAAACAAACAAGAGCGAGAGAGTGAGACACTGGCTGTGCTAGGGTTCTGCCTCTATTTGTTTAGTAATAGAGTTATAGATATGTGGAATAGGCTACTGAGTGCTATAGTGGGATCAAAAATAATAGGGTTCCAACATAAAATTAGATAGGACGAGATGGGTTGCGTGTGAAAGGGATCTGTCATGTGTGGGCCAATTGGCTCTCTGCAGGATCCCGTTTTCATATTTTTCTTATGTTCTCATTTGTTAGAGAGAGAGGGAGAAAAAGAAGCATGGCGAGAGAGAATAGAATGTAGTAGAGGTAATGAAGACATCGATAAATGAGAGAGGGAGAGCGAGAAAGAGAGAGAGAGAGCGGGATGGGTTGGGTGTGAAAAGGATCTTCCATGTGTGGGCTAATCGGCTCTCTGCAGGCTCCCGTTTTCCTATGTTCTCATTTGTGTGAGAGAGAGAGAGCATGGAGAGAGACTAGGATGTCGTAATCGTAAGGAAGACAGCGATAAATGAGAGAGAGAGAGAGAGAGAGCTGCCTAATTTGTACAGGGGTGCAAACAAACAAAAGCAAAAGAGAGAGAGATTGGCTGTGTAAGGGATTTACCTCTATTTGTTTGGTAACAGAGTTGTAGATATGTGGAATATTCTGCCGAGTGTTTTGTGTGGCCCACTGGCTCTCTGCAGGCTCCCATTTTCATTTTTTTTTTCTATGTGATTGAGGGAGGCAAATGGCATAACTGCCTATAGCGAGTGCCTCCCCCATAGTTGAAAGAGTGACAGGGCCAAAATCAAGGGACGTTCGAGCCAAAATGCCTGGACACACGGATTTTGAAGCAATTTAAGTCATAGGAAGAGGGAAAGACTGATTCTGGGAGAGAGTTCCAGAGCTCAGCTGTTGAGTAGAAGAAAGTTTGAGAGTAACGTTTCACTCTTGGGTTGGAGAGTTGCACAGAGTAGGGGTGGGATTGAGTTGCAAGACGGGTACCACGTGCCCTACGTAAAGGAGGTGGTATGCACTGGGATAGCTCTGAGGAACACTGATTATTATAGTAGTGATAGAATAGCGAGAGAGATGCAACATTGCGGCAGAGAGAGAGAGATTGCAGAGAGTTGGTGAGTGGACGGGAGTTAATGATACGAAAGGCCTTCCTTTCAACTTTGTCTAGGAGACCGGTGTGAGAGGAACCTCCCCACACATGTGAACATTACTCAATACAAGGGCACACTATGCCCCTGTACAGAGCAAGAAGCTGTGCAGGGGAAAAGAACCCCCTAAGGCGGTTGAGCACACCCAGATTCTGGGAGGCTGCCTTAGCAAGACTGGTAATATGGTCCTTCCAAATGAGAGCAGAAGAAAAAGAGACACCAAGAATATTGAGAGAAGATGAAGGGTTGATATTTGTATTGTTGAAGAATAAGGGATAGTCCGCTGGGAGATCCTGACGGGTAGATAGATGGAGAAATTGGGTTTTGGAAGCATTAAAGTTAACAAGGTTTTCTCTGCCCCAATTCGAAATAGTATTTAGATCAGAATTTAAGAGTTCTATGGCTTCATTACGTTTATCATTGAGGGAATGCTGGCTGGGGCGTTCTGAAAAACTAATGGATTAGTGTAAGGTTGAGTCGTCTGCGTCTGCGTATGAATGGATGGGAATTAAGGTACAGTTAAGGAGATCATTTATAAAAATTAGAAAGAGAATAGGAGATAGGACAGAGCCCTGAGGAACACCGGAGTTTATAGGGTGAGGAAGTGAACAATGGCCGTCCACAACTGCAGCTATGGAACGGCCGGAAAGAAAATTAGAGACAAAGGCACAGATGGAGGGATAGAAACCGAAGGAGGGTAGTTTAGAAATTAAAGATTTATGCCAGACTCTATCGAAGGCTTTCGATATGTTTAGTGCAATAGAAAAAGTCTCACCGAAGTCCCGAAAGGAGGATGACCAAGAGTTAGTAAGATATGAAAGAAGGTCACCAGTAGAGCGACCCTTAAGGAAGCCATACTGGCGATCTGAGAGCAGATTATGAGAAAAGAAATGCTTATGAAATTTGGAAGCAAGAATAGTTTCAAAAACTTTAGAAAGACAAGAGATGAGAGCAATTGGACGATAGTTGGAGGGTTGCATGTGGAAGGGATCTGCCTCATTTGTACCGGTGTGTAAATGAGAGAGACAGAGATTGGCTGTGTATGGGACCTGCCTCTCGTAACAGAGTGGTAGATATGTGAAATTGGCTACCGAGTGCTATAGTGGGATCAAGAACAATATAAAGCTTCAAGATAAAATCAGATAGGGATAGGGATGCGGAGATGGGTTGGGTGTGAAAGAAATCTGCCTTTTGTGGGCCACTTGTCTCTCTGCAGGCTCCCATTTTCATCTTGGCTGCATGTGTAAGGGATCTGCCTCATTTGTACAGGGGTGCAAACAAACATGAGCGAAAGAGAGAGAGATTGGCTGTGTAAGGGATTTGCCTTTATTCGTTTGGTAACAGAGTTGTAGATATGTGGAATAGGCTACCGAGTGCAATAGTGGGATCAAGATTAATAGAGCTTCAACAACAAAAATATATATAAGACAAGATGGGTTGGGTGTGGAAGGGATCTGCCGTTTGTGAGCTATTCGGCTCTCTGCAGACTCCCGTTTTCATGTTCTAATGTTCTCATTTGTGCGTGTGAGAGAGAGAGAGAGAGAGAGAGATACTCATACTCACTCTATGTAGACCACCACCATATCACTTTATGTATGTCACGAGTCCATAAGGCCGAATAATACCGCGCCACTGGAATGTCCTGTTTTTCACAACATGACATCACTCTTCCTCTCTCTGTCTCTCGTATTCCATCACTTTTTATCTACGATATTATTTTTGTCTTTTTTACTGTTTATGGCCTAGTTATTGATGTTCACTCTTCACATAGGTCTCCTGCTACTTCTGCACGCATACATAATAGCATGAAAGTTATCAATACGCGCGATATAAAGCTATTTATCTCGTATATCGGGGTCTCTTCCCTCCCATTGGTTCCACCCCCTTATACCTTCCTCCCTCCTCCCTATCCCTTGGGTACCCTTTGCCAGTGTTAACGCTACATTACCGGTATACAGTATGTAGAGGTATTTACTTCAATCTAGCAGCAATTTTGTTTATATTTAGAGACATTTACTAGGGATAATTTGAAAATTTCAGACATTCTAATTATATTACATTATATAACTTGCAAAACAAACAAACCAAAACTCTTTAGAGATTGCGACATTTTTTGACTATGTAGGCAACATGCTAGCGACTTTTGAGAAAGGGTCTAGCGGTATTTTCTGGTAACACTAGACTTAAGGTTGAGGGAGGAGGGATAAAATACTAGTCACACGGAAAATTGTCAAACTTTTGAAGGTCCAGGTCATTGTTATTAATTTAAAGTAAGCATTTGGCAAAGTAAGGAACTATTAAAAACCTTAGCCAATACTCTGCTATTCACCAAAAATAAATTTGAATTAAATTTATCATTATTATTGGTAGGGTAGGTATGAATAGGTAGGTTGGTTAAATAATTGGTGGAATTCGTAGGGACTTGAACCTTTTTGAGATAGTTAAATTTGAAAAATGCATGGATCTGAATGATGAGTATAAAATTTATTAAACAAAATTAGGGGATGCGGGGAAGCAGACTCTGAAGACTGAAAACGTTGTGTGGGTACAGAATACTTTTTTACACTAATTTCAGAATAGACAGTTTACAATGCTGCGGCCAATCTATTCCACCAATTTATGTTCTTTTGGTACCAGAACGTTCGGAATTGGGAGCCTCGCCCAACTACGCAAAAATGTCTTTTGATCAACCCCGTAGATTTCTAGATATGGATTTTTAACCCTTTCCCTGTGGGAGACGTTCCAGAACGCCATGGCAATTTACAGGTTTTTAATGCCTGTTAAAGCAGTAAAAATAATGTGTCAGTGAGCGGGAGCGTGAGGGACCCATCTCCGACCGCCAGCACGTCCGTCTGTGCACCAAGACCCCAGCCCCAGGTCTTAGCAGTGCTGTCAAAGGCAAAATAGCGCTACATTACTCATAAATAGCGAGTTTTCTCCAATGTCTATGGTAGCGCTGCGGGTGAACCCCGCGACATACGAAGCTCATTCCAGTGTCATTTTGAAGCTATTTTCATCTAGTTTTCGGCTGAATAAATTTCATTTCATGCAGACACTTGATTAATCAGTCAGGAGTGCCTTAATATACCCTAAATAGCCCAAATATGCCCGCAGAGAAAGGCTTAAGTGTATTTCGAGGTTTTTTCAAGATTGCCGAAAAAAAACCCACGTGCAAAGCAAAACCTTTTCCATAACATTTGTGGAGCATTAGTAGTGGAGTCCATATACCGAAGCCCAATCATTTCCTATGAGTGGGAGAGATGGTATTTACGTTTGAAAATTTTCGGGAAACTGGCTGCCACAGATTTGTTTTGCCACCATCTTGGATGTTTAGCATATCAAAAGTTGCCCAATACATAAACGCACCTTGTGTTAAAGTTTGGTCCCGATCCGAAAAGTTGTTCCGGAGTTATTGCGTTAAAACAGGCGTGGAAAAATAATTTGGAAGAATAAGAAGATTTAACGATTACAATAGGGGTTCCCCGCTACGGCTGAATCCCTAATAATATAACTATCTATCTATAATAATAATAATGATAATAATAATAACAATAATAATACTAATGAAAACAAATTATTATTATTATTATTATTATTATAATTATTATTATAATTATTATTCCTATTATTAGTATTATAATAATAATTAGTAGTAGTGTTTCAAATATCTTTGTTAGACATAAATTGATTCCAATAACAAACAACATTATTATTAACTAGTTAATTTGCCAGCGATGAAATACCACCCATTTATTGTTTTGCAATATTAATATTAAACTGCAGTTTGATTCTCGAGCGGAAATTGTGAAATATATATAATTACAAATAAATTACCGTAATGAAGGTATTAGCGCTGACCGATAGTATGTGTTCCAAAATATACAGTATTTTATATGGAGTATATTTATTTCAAGAGGATTTTTGTATTTAGTTTTTTTGGCGATGGCTGTTAATTAACAATATTTGGGCCGATGGGGGTCCTTTTGGTTCTTCCCGGTTTCGCTACATTTAATTGGATGTTTTAAGGCGCTTCACCCCATTAGTTTGGTGATAACAAGAACCTTCTGGATGAGCGATAGCGATCCTGTAAATTGCAAGATATTTACTTGAGGCCTAGACATCTTTCTATCGAAAAATTGGAAACATAATAATACTAATAATGATAATATATAAATAAATATTCATAACATAGCTTGAAGGGGTTCTGGTGGGAAATGTTTAATGTGAAAGAAGTCTGAGAAGGCTTCTTTTATTAGCCTAGGAGAAAAGCTAATTTATAATATTGACCGAGCATGGCAAAAGAAAGCAAAATTCTTTATAATAATTACACAAAATATCTTAATAATCCCCAAGACATCGGGCCAGATAGTATTGGAGCGGGCAGAAAAGCAAGCCATTTGGGTGAGGGTTGGTCCTAACCAGAGTGAGGTTTGGCATCCTCTATCCAGCCTTAGCCGTTTCTGTCTGTCTCTTTTATTGTCCTACTTTTCCTTGTGGGGGCAGGAGGCTAGGAATCCTCCTCCCCTTGTAAACATGTCCTACTTATCGAGAAAGGGGACAGGGAATGTGAAAGTGGTTCCGGACCCTGAGACTTGGAACCCTTAAATGTTATCTCTGTTCGGGCTCTGTCTCGAGTCGACTACCCCCAGTAATGGTGTATGTGCCTGAGACTATACATACATCCATGCTGTACGCGTAAATGAACATAGATATACTGTAGCAGGTTCACCGTGAGGATTTTATGGTATTTCTGGATTGTGAAGGTGTGTGTGCGTCTGCGCGCGCGTGTGTACAGTATGTGTATAGTTTGTGTGTGTGTGTGCTTGTGTCTCTGTGTGTGCATCTTTGTATTTGTGTGTGTGTTAGTGTGTCTATTAATCATTTTGTCATCTATTTTATCTTTATTTTATATATTTATATATATATATATATACAGTATATATATATTTTTTTCATATATCTATCTATCTATCTATTGCCGGACGCCTTACTCCTCTTTACGAGGGTGGCCACACACAAAACGCCCCAAAGCAGATCTAACCGCTGTGAGAAGGACAATCCGTGCCAGTTTACTGAAGGACTTACAGGATTGACCACTCAACTTAGGGTCCGTCTGACTCCGAGGCCTTCTATGTATATTTTTAGCACTATTTTTCTACAGTGGTGCACGGCTAGTCCATCCACTAACCTGCCTCACCCTTAGGTGAGCAGTACGAATTTGTATAAGGTTTACTCCCCTAGACAGGTTGCCGACCATGGCTGACGAGTCCCATCCCATATATATACTATATATATATATATATATTAGCAGTATTTTTTGTTTTATATTTAACACGGTTAGAGGTTCATCAATTCACACATATTGGTAAACAAATTATCCTGGCCCAATTCCCATTAATTGCAAACTCGCTATCGTTCGCCCCTCACAAAATAGATACCTGAAAGAGACAAAACATCTTACGAGCACCAAAGCAATGGAGTGAAACTTAACACTCTTAAACTGTGTAATATTTAGTTATGTCAATTTAATTTATCAGTCTTTGCATGTTCCATACAACTGTTACTTAATAATAATTGTATCTTGACGAAGATACAATTGAGCCCTTGAGATTATGACTCTTTTTTTTTATAATTTATTCTGGTTATTATTTACGATATTTTTCAGTCTAGAAAGAGCTTGTGGGAGAAAATGAGTTAATTGATAACATATTTTGTTCCTTGATTACTAGAGAACTGCATAACATCGTCTAAAGATACTCAAAAAAATAAGGCAAGAATGCGTCGTCAAGTTATTTTGTCTCTAGATATCACACAAACCGTCATCATAGTCTTCAGCGCACTATTAATGTTGACTCTACATTCTCCCCTTGTCAATTACAGATGGCTTGCTCTCTAATTCCTTCCCTTCACTGAACCTTTCATCTCATTTAACCTTACATACATAATCTCCTTCCCCCAGAACAGCTGATTCCTTATTTATCTTTTACTACTTAATGTTTCCCTTGTTTGAATGTGCTTAATCCTTTTGTTTTCTTTGTCTGTATTTCTAGTCATAATTAACCACTCTACAGCCTAGGGAATGTTATTATCAAGTATGTGTGTGTGTGTGTATGTGTGTGTGTGTGTGTGTGTGTGTGTGTTTGTCAAATAGTTGCATCAATAGAAAATAATCGTATGCAATTAGTGCAGCATTAACATGAAACCTTTTCTTTGCTTGAAAATAGTTTTATTTTTAGTTCATATAGATACTTTTATTGTTATCGATGGAAACAAAACAAAACAATATGACGTTAAAAATACGATATATATATAATGTTCTACCTACTATTTCCTGAAGTCTCAGATGTAATGTAAGCATTGCCTAGTGTCTTTAAACGTATTAATATGACACTTGTTCTATGCTTGAACATTATACTAATTTAGTTTATATAATATATACTTCTATTATCACCGATGGAAACAGTAAAATATATTTGACGTCAACATTACGAAGTGTATCATAAGCATTTGTGTTCTACCTACCATTTCATGAAGTATCAGTTGTTATATGAGTAATACATCGTGTCTTTAAACGATCGACTCTTATTGTCGGATTAATGTGATATATCGTTCTAAAAACACCCATAACACTTTATTAGGACCATTAAGACCACCAAATAATCAAGAGGTAAACAACTAAGCCATTTAATATATGAACTGGCGTACGATTTCTTAAAGCTTGACTATTGCTAAAACTATTATGAACAAGGTAAATAATTCATCATATTCATATGAAGGGGCTTATAGATATACATATATGGACGGTCGTGGATAGTAATTCCTGGGCTATAATTGGAGGCACAATTATGGCACACAGGAAAACTATTTTGAAAAAACTAGTTGAGTCACATAAATCAAGTACCTGTCATTCATTCAATAGTTAATGTTTTCTTTAGTTCGGTTTATCATCAGGGGCTTTTATAGTAATCATGATCCCAACTACATATACAGATAAAGTCGTCTTTATAAACATTCAAACAATAGTTTGGTAGCAACCGGAGTAAGCTTTTGAGCAAGATAATGCAACCCAAATGTTTACGATCGGAAATTTATGAATTTATTCATAAACATTTGAAGAGACTCGACGTTCACTCCGTTTTGCTGACTCAATCAGGCACTGGAAGAGCTATAACAGTGGGACCCTTCTATTCCCAAGAGAAATGGAGGAATAACTGAAATTTAGTTGATTAAATTTTAAAAATAAATAGAACATTATAATATTTTTAGATAGCCTAACACACATATATACACTTCCCCCTCTCTGTCTCTGCTAATAATACCACACCAGGGAAAGCCAGATAAGATTCATTCAACAATACTGAAAAACGTGAAAGAAGAAGAAGCTGAGTTCTTATATAATATAATTAAGTTGTCGCTACAACAGGAAACCGTACCAAGTTATTGGAAAACTATAAATAATACTCCAATAATAACAAAGGGTAATAAAGCCAAAGCAAGTTATTACAGATCAATTAAATTGACGTTAATAGGACAAATTATGAAACCAGTTATAATAGAATAAAGAGTGGCTTGTCCAAAATCAAACAAGTTAATCAGAGATAACCAACATGGATTTAGAGACAGTAATTCTTGCCTAATTAATTTGAGTGAATTATATAAACAGAATATTTACTTGTAAATGCTCGACTAAATCACTAGATATAATGTATTTGGATTATCAAAAGGCATCTGATAAAGTACCACATGGATTTTGTTTAATACATTTAATACATTTAATACAAATGATAGGCATCAAAGAAAACATTCATGCATGGATAAAAAGCTGGTTAACAAACAGAAGGCAGAGAGTGGTAAAAAACGGAGTAGAATCTGACCGGGAGCCTATTTATAGTGGAGTGCCTCAGAGATCGGTCCTACGGCCAGCTTTGTTTCTTATCTATATAAATTATATTGATATTGACCTAAATAACACCATCTCAAAAGTTGCTGATAAAACAAAGACAGGAAACCCGCATTAACAGAAGAAGACAAAAATAATTAATCAGATTTATATAAAATAGTTGACTGGTCAGAAAGTGACAGATACCATTCAATGTTGCAAAATGTGAGATCTCACAAATCAGTATATATGAATACAAGATAAAAGACAAACCAATAAAAACGTATGCAATAGTTAAAGACCTTGGGGTACTAATATCCGAAAACTGAAAACCTCAGATCAATATGCAACTGCTTCGAACAAGGCCATTACAGTATTTAAAGGAATCTGACTTGTGCTAATTATAGCATTATAGTACCGGTATGGAAAAGTATAGTGAGACTCCATCTTAAATATGGTGTACAATTTTGGTCTCCTTATCTAAACAAAGTTATTGAGTGACTCAAGACAGTACAGCGTTGAGACACAAAGTTAACACTTTCACTAAGAAATAAATCATATCACGAAAGATGTAAAAAATGAAATTTGTTCTCACTCAGAAAAAGAACATTTAGAGGTCAATTAATCGAGTGTTTCAATATAATAAAGGGCTTTGACAAAATTGATGCCGTCACTCTTCACAATCAATAATAATAGTTCAACTCGAGGTAACGAGATGAAATAACAAATCAGGAGGGCTAATCTCGATGTCCCAAAGCATTTATTCACCTACATTGTGTTCAACGTGTGGACAAAATTGCCAGGGAGGGTGGTACATTGTAATACAATCAACACATTCAAAAGTAATCTAGACATTCATTTAGAGGAAGTTGTGGTATTATAAGGAAAAAGGGTGAAAAGGAAAAACAGAAAAACAAAATTAAGTACTGTTCTTGGTCTGTCTTGAGTCGGCTACGACCAAGATGGGGATTGGGCCTGAGCATATAGATAGATAGATAGATAGAAGTACATGCAGAAACGTAAGTGAAGTATCATTAGTAAGCATTATTATCCATCATTGATCCTTATTATACATTTACGGATATAAATGTTATTCTACTGGGGGCCTTCATTCCCAGCTATATTTCATGTCAACCCTTGTTCGAAGTTAGTGGTGGATGGGGAGAGAGCCTTCTGATTTGCTAGCCTCACCTTCCTCTTAGTAGCACATTTTCTTAGAATTAAGTCCAGTCTGTCTACTAGGGGCCGCAAGGTCTGTGCAGTTTGCGTATCTATGTAACCCTCTCACTGTACCAGGCTCCCCACAGCAGTTTCCTCCTAATTGCCTGTCCCAATTCATCTCCCCCAACCTCCTTCCTCTTAGTTGTTGTTACTTATACCACCTACCTTGTATCTGGTGCCATATACCACCTACCTTATACCTGCTGCCTTATACCAACTACCTTATACCTGCTGCCTTATACCACCTACCTTATACCTTCTGCCTTATCCCACCTACCTTTTATCTGGTGCCATATACCACCTATCTTATACCTGATACATAACACCATTTGCTTCATACTTGATACATTACACAACCTCCCTCATATCTGCTATCTTGCACCACCTCCCCTTTTCCTGCTACCTTACACCATCGCCCTTATACTTGATACCTTATACTACCTACGTTATACCTGATACCTTACATCATTTACCATATACCTCTGCACTACTAGGCACTCATCTTTACCCTCGAACTAAAATCATTAGGTAAGTGTCTACTACACAACCTAAACCGCCATTGAACACAATTAAAATATACACGCAAAACCACCGACCAAGACCAAAGGTGGGAGTCTGCACCCACTCAGCCTTGGAGTGTATTATTATTATTATTATTATTTTTTTTTTTTTTTTTTTTTTTTTTTTTTTTTTTAAATGTTCTCTCTTTTGACCAATTTATCAGATACTGAACTATTGTTGTGTTCATAATAATAAACTTATTTTTTAACTGCAACCCCGGTTACATATTGTATTCATTTTTAGGAATAACATATCTTAACCCTTACAGTACCAGTGACGTATTTTTTTTATTTCAGCTGCATTTAAACGGTTTTATAAAACTTAGGAGAGATATGGTATTGTAAGCATAGTATAATTGTCTAATAGATGCGAGAATATAATGAAAAGGACGTCACCGGTTCTGTATGGGTTAACATCCATTCCCTAAAAATCCATAAATAATGTGAATGATTAAATGAATCAGCCTTAATGTTACCAATGAATGAGATCTAAAGCTCTGGAACGGCCCTAGTAAGCCAGTCTTCAAATAGGTAGGAGAGTTTTTTTTATAATCGCTCTACGGTATATATTTCTTGAGTATTAGATAATAATATTTCAAATTATAATTCAGAAGGGCTCACCCTGGAATTTTGGGCTTTCTTCTCTACTTCATTGAACTGCTTATATATCCATATTACTGACATCCACCACTTTGAGGATCTGCATTGGACCAATAGAGACTACTACTGCTGTCGATACTGAAAATATCAATATTTGTTAACAAATAACCTGCCGATCGTTTGGCTGGCAGCATACACCTTGCACTTTTCCAAAAAAAAAGCAAAGGCATAGACCATTAATTAACTATTCACTTTGCATACATAGAGTCTTCATCCCACATTTACTTCAATATTTATGTGATCTACAAGCTTGAAGATCATAACTGCGACTTATTAGACCAACATCAATGCCAATAGAATACATGATACACACCAGTAGAACACGAGCAGATCCTTGGACAACTTTAGAAAATGCAGACCAGGTTGCAAAAGCACGCCTCCAGGCAGCCGCCCGTTCGGAGAGTGGCTTGTGGTTACACGCCATCCCCATCCCACCTCTTGGAACTCACTTGGATGCTGAAGCGCTCCGGGTTGCCATCGCGCTCAGAGTGGGTGCGGCAGTTTGTCACCCACACACTTGCAAGTGTGGTAGGGGGATGGATGCTCAAGGTCACCATGCCTTTTCATGTAATTACAACGCAGGCCGCCTGCCAAGTCACTCTGCACTAAATGATGTCATAAAACGGGCCCTGCAGAGTGCTAACCGTGCATCAATCCTCGAACCACATGGACTTCACAGAGAAGACGGCAAACGGCCAGATGGGATGACCACTTTCCCTTACAAGAATGGCCGGTGGCCTCGTGTGGGATGCCACATGTGTTGACTTCTCCACAACCAACATCGCCAGAAACCTCCTTTACGTAGGGCACGTGGTACCCGTCTTGCAACTCAATCCCACCCCTACTCTGTGCAACTCTCCAACCCAAGAGTGAAACGTTACTCTCAAACTTTCTTCTACTCAACATCTGAGCTCTGGAACTCTCTCCCAGAATCAGTCTTTCCCTCTTCCTATGACTTAAATTGCTTCAAACTCCGTGTGTCCAGGCATTTTGGCTCGAACGTCCCTTGATTTTGGCCCTGTCACTCTTTCAACTATGGGGGAGGCACTCGCTATAAGCAGTTATGCCTTTTGCCTCCCTCAATCACATAGAAAAAAAAAAAAAAAAAAAAAAGAAACGCCGACGAAGCAGGTGAAGCCGCCCGGATAGCAGAAAATAAAAAGCGAGAAAAATATCAAGCCATCGCCAGAAATTATCAGTTCGAGCCCCTGGCATTCGAAACTTCAGGAGTCTTCGGCCCTACCACCCTTAAGATGGTGAATGAAATAGGCCGTAAAATCAGAGAAGTTTCAGGAGAACCCCGGGAAACCCTCTGGCTCAAGCAAAGACTAGGGATGGCTATCCTCCGGGGCAATGCCACCAGCGTCATGAGCTCAGTTCGATTGGACTGGGTCATGCCACTGTGTGAGGCCCGGGCAGGAGTGGTGTATCCGTAGTCTTTCCACAGTAGGGTAAAACAAAACATAAACTTTATTTGTATGTAACATGTGTGATGCACATAAATAAAAGGGGGATGTGTCGGATGGTTGAAAGCCACAGTTGCTCGCGCGTTTGGGGCTAGCAACACGTATTATGAAAAACATGTATCCTCCTTCATTCACTGTCCCCCCCTTCACTCACTCAACCCCACAATTTGCCGGAGGATAACAGGCTTTTCACAATACGTAGACGGACGTCTTTAAAAAAATTTTTTTTTTTTTAGAAGAAACAGGATTCCTCTCTGAACTAAACTCCATTGACCACAACTCGTTGATATGTAACTGCGACTTAATATCTAACAACACTAGGTAAAAACCATACTGATAACCAGAGCAATTGGTTATGGTATTAAACTTGAAAGAGAGAGAGAGAGAGAGAGAGAGAGAGAGAGAGAGAGAGAGAGAGAGAGAGAGAGAGAGAGAGAGAGAGAGAGAGAGAGAGAGGGGTGGTGGTGTATGCTGTGAGTGGGTGGAAGCGAGGCGAGAGGAAGATGTAAGAGGTCTCCAGAGGCAGGGAGAGTTAAATGAAATGGGGGGGGAGGGTGTGTGCGGTGGGAGAGGGAGGGGGCGGGCTTGGGTATAATGAAATACAGGGGGAGACTAGTTATAAAGGGGGATAGGCTGGTTTTTCTGGCTGCCCTCTCCCTCATGTTTAGCCCCATTGTTTTTTTAGATTTTAAGACGTTCGGCCAATTAGCTTGGCGATTTTAAGACTTTACGCCCCATTTCTTTGTCAATATTAAGACCTTACGTGCCATTTAGGTGTCGATTTTTTCCTCCCGAGCAATAGCGAGCCTGTAATTTTAAAAGTAATCGGCCTTCGGACGGGACATTTTTCTACCGAAAAATGTACAAATATATCTTGAAAGGGGGTCTAACGGGTTTATATTTAAGCTTTATTGAGGTCTAGGGAACAAACTAAAAACCTCCCCATAAAGCATTGGGAAAGTTCACTCTCGCCTTCTTTGTAATATTTTCCATGGGGAGGGGGGGAGAGGGGATATGGCCTACGATAGAAACTAAATACAAGGCTGTGATATTCTCCTAAGCAGTATTAATACAAGGCTGTGATATTCTCCTAAGCAGTATTAATACAAGGCTGTGATATTCTCCTAAGCAGTATTAATACAAGGCTGTGATATTCTCCTAAGCAGTATTAATACAAGGCTGTGATATTCTCCTAAGCAGTATTAATACAAGGCTGTGATATTCTCCTAAGCAGTATTAATACAAGGCTGTGATATTCTCCTAAGCAGTATTAATACAAGACTGTGATATTCTTCTAAGCAGTATTAATACAAGGCTGTGATATTCTTCTAAGCAGTATTAATACAAGGCTGTGATATTCTTCTAAGCAGTATTAATACAAGGCTGTGATATTCTTCTAAGCAGTATTAATACAAGGCTGTGATATTCTTCTAAGCAGTATTAATACAAGGCTGTGATATTCTTCTAAGCAGTATTAATACAACAAGGCTGTGATATTCTCCTAAGCAGTATTAATACAAGGCTGTGATATTCTCCTAAGCAGTATTAATACAAGGCTGTGATATTCTTCTAAGCAGTATTAATACAAGGCTGTGATATTCTCCTAAGCAGTATTAATACAAGGCTGTGATATTCTCCTAAGCAGTATTAATACAAGGCTGTGATATTCTTCTAAGCAGTATTAATACAAGGCTGTGATATTCTTCTAAGCAGTATTAATACAAGGCTGTGATATTCTCCTAAGCAGTATTAATACAAGGCTGTGATATTCTTCTAAGCAGTATTAATACAAGGCTGTGATATTCTCCTAAGCAGTATTAATACAAGGCTGTGATATTCTTCTAAGCAGTATTAATACAAGGCTGTGATATTCTTCTAAGCAGTATTAATACAAGGCTGTGATATTCTTCTAAGCAGTATTAATACAAGGCTGTGATATTCTTCTAAGCAGTATTAACCCGTACAGCCCCAGCGACGCGTCTGACGCGTCGGCGATGTATGTAACGCACAGCCCCAGAGACGCGCCTGACGCGTCACCCTAATTGCGCCGACCGTAACCTCAGGTGTAGCCACTCAAGAGGGCTCAGATTTGTATGGGAACTGTGTACGTATCCCACGCAACCGTGCCGATGGTTGAAAACTCTCAAAGTCCACGTGCGTGCGCGCGAGCGCTCAATAACCTGTTTTTTTGGGATAATTGCCTTCAATTTTTTACTCTTGTAAAACCCATTTTCGGGGGCTCTGTAGGACCATTTTTTAAGCTTTTTGAGCAGTTTTTCGTGGTTTTTCCTTCATTCCTAACCCATTCGCTATTGTTTCTGGAATAAAACCATTTTTTGAAAACCGGCCGGGTTCTGGTGCGCAAACATTACAAAACTAGCCGGGGCTCCACGGGTTAATACAAGGCTGTGATATTCTCCTACGCAGTATTAAAGATAAAAGTAGCTTCCAATTTGTCAATGGAGTCTGGAGGAAGCTTTTATTAATACCGATCCAGAACACGCTTTGCTTTATGTATATTCATCCACTTAAAATTGTGTATTGTATATAATTTGTTAATTGATGTCATTTACATCCCTTTATTATCGCCTATTGTCATATAACTATTGAATACTCCGTAATTCAAGACTTTGTATTATACAGTATATATGTATATTAATTGGTATTGTATTACAGCGAAAACAATTGACTCTCACTCTCTTCTGTTCTCTCTCTTTGCAAGAGAGGGTAGACCTCTATCAAGTGGAGGTTGTGTATCTATGTAACGCTCTCACTCACACACACATACTCACACTCACTCACACAGCCCGTAGCCTAGTAGGTAGAGCTCTCGTCTCACACACGAGGGGTCGGGGGTTCAATCCCCGGCCGGGCGGAGACAAATTGGGCTTGTCTCCTTTCATGTGTTAGCCTCAGTTCACCTAGCTGTAAATAGGTACCTGGAATAAGTGGACGACTTTGTGACGTCCCATCTGGGGTTGGCAAAAATGGTACAAGGCGAGATGGGTATCATATGGTTCACCTAAGCTGATGGCTACCTAAGCCTTCGGGCGAGACGGTACCGTCTATAGTGAGAATGGTACCATACAGATCCACCCTAAGCCTTCGTTTCCGATGTCGCCAATTGGCTAAAATACAGACTACACACACATCCACAGCCATTCCAAAAGTACATAAAACACTTAACATGAATGTCACGCAATACATTCCCAGTTAAGAAGGCGCGATAATAATGAGCTTAGCTCGCATTGGATTCCCCTTGACGAACAAGTAACTGAGTAACACATACACACTCTCACTCACACACACATACACACTCTCACTCACACACACATACACACACATACACACTCTCACTCACACACACATGCACACTCTCACTCACACACACATACACACTCTCACTCACACACACATACACACTCACTCACACACACATACACACTCTCACTCACGCACACTCTCACTCACACACACATACACACTCTCACTCACACACACACATACACACTCTCACTCACACACACATAAACACTCTCACTCACACACACATAAACACTCTCACTCACACACACATACACACTCTCACTCACACACACACTCTCACTTTCTAACTCTCCCTCATTAACACCAAAACTAGCTGTACCAGACCTTTGGAACCATTGGATAATTAGCTAGATATATTATTTAATAGAGAACAAATCCACTATAACAAAACAATACCATTTATACGCTAAGACACATACTATTACATATTATATGGACATACAATAAAGCACAAATCCCAGGTTAATATGTAATGCATGCATATTAAATATTATAATTATAGTCTGTGTATCTGACCTTCAGAATTAACCGTGTTGGCTGATGAAATCTGCTTAAGGCAAGATGGGCCGTTTTTCCTGGTCCCCTTTCTCCCTCATATTTATCCCCATTAGTTTAAAAATTTAAAGATGTTTGCCCCATTTGTTTGTCGATGTATACACCTTTCACCTCGTTTCTTTGTCAATATGTAGACCTTTCGTGCTATTTAGGTGTCGATTTGTTTTCCTGGCGAACGAAAGTGAGCCTGTAATTTTGGAAGAACCGGCCTTCGGCCGCGACATTTTGCCACCAATAAATGTACAAATTAATCTAGAAGGGGGATCTACTGGAAGTTTTATTTAAACTTGATGGGGGTTTAGGCAGGAAACTACTAACAAAATATATATATAAATGATCAAATAAATACGCCGATCTCCCCTTAAACCGTGCTTGCTGATGAAATCTGATAAATTTTCCTTTGCAATAAAATAAAATATGCATGAGTTTTCTAGTAATGTGGCTCAACAAATTTCATAAATCGCTTGCATAATTATTTATGATTAATTTCACAGTATTTTGCTCGAAAATGCAGATATCATAATATTTCAGAATATTAAAATGTAAGCCAAATGCAGTATGTAATAAGATTTGTTGTTTTCTGTGCATATACATTATTTTTGTTTACTGAATTAGTTATTTAGTGCCCAGTCCCCATGATATTCGACGATACGGTAATGCATTCAGCTACATACGTATCAATAATTAAAACAAATTACCTTCACACATAGGTGCCCTAAGGATTTAATTAACATAATGACAACTAAATGATAGTCGTTAATTGTGACAATACAGTACATCCCCATGGTGATATCAATGCAGGAGGTCTATCTCGGCCCTGATTTTGCGATATCATTATTCTATATCCCAAGCCACCTCACACGTTTTCAGACTAGCTATCCACTATTCTTGCCTTTAGCCTGTGAACTCAAAGAATGAGCACAGAGTTTCTGCTGGCACCATCACTTCACAATACTTGTATGGACTGGTTACTGGGCCGAACAGTAAGTTGCAGTCAATCCGCAACAACAGTCAGCTATTTCCAGATCGCTGGCCTTGTTTGATGGGATGATGCAGTGATCCTAGTGAAATTGCTAGGTATTCTTACATTTGCTTTTGAGGCACTGCACAGGAGTCGGAGCACCTTGGTCTAAAGGTCTCTTGGAATAAAACTAAAATCCAAGCTTTGCAGTCTGTAAATGCATATGGTGTGAACTTAAAGATCTTTGATACATTCATTTATCTTGATTATGAGATCCATGAGTGTTGCATCAAGTCACAATGTTTTTCGTCACCTCTGTCTTACCAATGGGTTTATGGACTTTATCAACAGTATATGGTGAGGTTGATGGCTATGCAGAAGGTCCTACTTTTGGATCTTTAAGTTGTTGGTGTTAGTAATCTTTATCTTCGTGGGATAAAGGGATACCGTTTGTTTAATTAATCACATACCAAACCTCCCTGAAGTTGACCCTGTTTATGTGCTGGTGATGGTGGGTGACAACCTGAGTGGAGGGAACCCCAGTTAAAACCACCTGACTAATGGTTGAGGAAAAATCGACCACTCAACTTGAAACTGTTTGGGATGGGCCGAGTCGCGGCTATAGACTTTGCGTTGAGAGATCCCCCAAGGATGTGGAGTCAGAAAGTTAGTACAGCTGCGCTCTGTCCTAGCCCTGTTGATTAATTCGATCAAAATATTATAGATTAACTAATAATAATAATAATAATAATCTTCTGGTTACTTATATAGCGCCCGTATCTCCTCCTTCGAGGATTCACAAGCGCTTGGCTTTCTTTAGTCTACCAGAGACCATTACCCATCCCCCTTGCTCATGGGGAGATGGTAACCGCCGGGTATATCCCAGAAAAACTTTTCAATCTGAGCGGGGATTGAACGCGAGACCTTCAAGATGGGAATCAGGCATGCTATCAACTGAGCCAGCCGGACGGCTGGCATGAATAGAGGACACCATTAGGTGCAAGAAATGCTAAATGTTGTTTTCATAAGTATTGATGGTTCCTTCTTCTGTCATATTTGAAAGTACTGTCTTAAAGCTTAATCTTTATACAATACTTACATTCAGAAGTATCAGCCAAGTCATTAAAAGAAAGGATGAACCATTACCTGTACCCACGTCGATGTACTCAGGATGAAGGTAGGGTAATCGATAGCGTCTTAATGTTTGTTTCTATGTGTGTGTTTTGCTGTTTACTCTTATATGGATGAGGCTTGAGTGTCATCTAATGTCTGTGTTAGTGATATTGTAAAATATAAGAAGAAACACTATATTAAATAGATAACTGTAAGCGATATTACTCAAGTATAGATAACTGTAAGCGATATTACTCAAGTATAGATAACTGTAAGCGATATTACTCAAGTATAGATAACTGTAAGCGATATTACTCAAGTATAGATAACTGTAAGCGATATTACTCAAGTATAGATAACTGTAAGCGATATTACTCAAGTATAGATAACTGTAAGCGATATTACTCAAGTATAGATAACTGTAAGCGATATTACTCAAGTATAGATAACTGTAAGCGATATTACTCAAGTATAGATAACTGTAAGCGATATTACTCAAGTATAGATAACTGTAAGCGATATTACTCAAGTATAGATAACTGTAAGCGATATTACTCAAGTATAGATAACTGTAAGCGATATTACTCAAGTATAGATAACTGTAAGCGATATTACTCAAGTATAGATAACTGTAAGTGATATTACTCAAGTATAGATAACTGTAAGCGATATTACTCAAGTATAGCCAGAGTCAAATCACTGTTTTAACCACAAATATCCTCAGTCACAGAAACAAAGTGAACATTTTGCTAGTGAGAAGTATAAATCATATTAGCTTCCCCTCTGTTAGTGAGAAGTATAAATCATATTAGCTTCCCCTCTGTTAGTGAGAAGTATAAATCATATTAGCTTCCCCTCTGTTACGAATGATTTGGAAACAACTTGCTCACCTTCAGTCAAAATCAAATAAAATTTGGGAAAATGTAAACAAGTATATCGTAAATGTAAACAAGTATATCGTAAATGTAAACAAGTATATCGTAAATGTTTGCATATGCATACGGGCAACATTTTGCTCATTTTGGCTACCAGTTTAGTAGCAACAGTGTATTTTACAGATGAGAGTAACTCTTCATACCATGGAGCAACTACAGCATCTTCGAATATGGTCAAGCATCTTTATTCCTAAGAGTTGATGACCATATAGATTTAGTTTTATTTAGTACTAAAATATGATTAAATTATGTTTGCTAATTCAGCTCTTACAAGATGACTGTTCATCAAAGAGCTGGGTCAGACATTGTTTACATTGGACTACTTATTAAACATTGTAATGTATGTATACGATTTGACCAAATAAACTATCAATCAATCAAATCAATCAATAGATGGTATTTTCTTGAAGTGATGGTGTAGCAGGAATATTTATAGACTTGCGGGAATTATCAGATCACTTAAAAATATCCCCAACATTTGTCCATGTCCACAGTCCACCACACTATCCACTGTGTTATCGCCTCCTGTTTTACAAGGGCCTGGAGTTCTCGAAAAGAGGTTTCAGTCCTGACGTTATTCTTGACTTACAGTGTGCTGGCTTAATAATCCAGAGGGGTTGATAGCCCCTGCAGTCCTATTTTAACTAACTAATCCTGTTTTACTGTCAAAAGTTGTCTGTAAACATTATTATTTGAAAATTGTGTCATAGTAAATAATACCCCCTTCCTCCGTTCTTCTTTGTCTCTCGCCCCTTTACCTCCTTCTCCCCGTACAGGTTATTGAATTTCGATATCGGTGTGTTAATGGCTAGGTAGTTGCTTTTCTTGCACCCCTTCTCCCTCATGCTTAGCCCCATTAGTTTTGAGATTTTAGGACGCTCGGCCCATTAGTTTGCCGATTTTCGACCTTTCATCCCATTTCTTTATCGATATCAAGACCTTTCGTGTCATTTAGGTTGTCGTTTTATTTCCTTGCGAGCAATAGCGAGCCTGTGATTTTAAGAGGAACCGGCCTTCGGCCGAGACATTTTTACACCGAAAAATGTACAAATTTATCTTGAAGGGAAGTCTAGGGGTTGTATTTTTAAGCTTGATCTAGGTCTAGCGAGGAAGCTAGGAAATAATGAATACATAAATGAATTGACTAAAGAAACAACCACTAGCCCCTTAATTCTTGGCTCCTAGATCCGATCTGCTCAGACCTTTAGAATATCTAATTATCTGTATATCCATTTACCCTTGTGCAAGATGTCAGATAATGGTAGGCTTTAAAGGTGGGAAACTAACTCTCACTCTCTCTCTCTCTCTCTCTCAATTATCTTCTATGTTGTATATATTGTCTTATTAATATTCATCCTCTGTTTCCCATTAGACCGTCGTGAACATCATTGACATATTTCGGACAGCAACCTCCAAAACACGCAATGTAACATTGATTGATATATGAAAATAAAAAATGTAGAGAAAATGGGCTGAAGTAAATATATAATTAGGGGAGTTTATATAATTATGGTTTTCTGGACCCCTTCTCCCTCACGTTTATTTCCATTAGATATGAGATCTTAAGACTCCCCCCCCCCCCCCCCCCTACCCATAGATTGGCGATTTTAAAACCTTTTACCCAATTTTGTTTTCAGTTTTAAGACCTTTCGTGCCATGTAGGTGTCTATTTTTTACTGGCAAGACGAGCCTGTAATTCAGGAACCGAACCGGTCTTCAGATGGGACATTTATCTACTAAACAAATTACAAATTAATCTTGAAAGGAGGTTTTGAGGGTATTTTTAAAGCTTGATGGGGGTCTAGAGAACAAACTAACAAATGAAAGATATCAAATGCCCACTTATTTCAGGTTCACATAATGGTTGGTGAACACAAACATCAATCGGAAATTAGGAAAACTCATTCTCGCCATAAGAATTTAAATACTGAGTTGAATTATGCATAGTAATGCAAATACAGTAGCTATATATATATAGGACCTGTAAATATCTGATTAAAGCTTACAACATGTAACATACACCATTGCAGTATTTAACCATAATACATTATTGTTGAATACTTTTGGATAACAAGGGATTGGAAGTGGCTTCGGTCGCCCAGACAAGTACCACAGTACCACACCCCATACACGCACATCACACTGTTTATTCTACATCGATAAATGACTCTCCGGTTGTCATTTCTCGAAGACTTCGATTAGCCGGAGACATCGAGAGCAATCCAGGATCCACCCACAAATACAAACTGTAGGTCCAACATGTTCAAAACCTATCACTTCGAGTCGCCACTCAAAGGGTTCAGTTCTTTGCAACTCATGCGGGAAATGGACTCATTTCACATGCCCAACACTTGCCTCTACGGAACACTACACAAACACCTGGACCTGTTCCTCATGCCCATACCTTTCCCAGTCAAACCCCTCTCCTACACCCCCTACACCTCTCCTTTCCAACCCACAAATCCTTTCCATATCACCCGCACCCTTAACCCCTCACATCCCACCTCAGCCTAATCCATCCATACCCTCATCTCCTGCACCTCAATCTCCACCCCCACCACCACCTCACCCATCTCCCGCCTCCTCGCCCCCACCCCACCCCCGTGCAGCAGCATACAACATACACTGCACACACATTACAAATTTGCAATTAACATAGATGGCATCAACACAAAGAAACACGAACTCTCACACTTCATCAAAGAACACAACATACACATTCCCATCATACAAGAAACAAAGCTCTGCATAACACAAAAAACACCTACTTTTCATGAATTCATCACCATCAGACAAGACCGGGCCGGCAGCGGCAGCGGTTCACAGAGATATAACCTGTACAGACACCAGTGTGCATGCCAAATCCCTCCTCCCCCCACATGATAACACTACAGACATACAATTCATCAAAATATGCACTGGCAACAAATCCAACATAACCATCATTAATACATACATTCCCCCCCCCCCCCTGCCCAAACATCCCCTACAGTACCCAACGAATACACTCCACAACTACAACAAATCACAAACACTCCACACATCATCCTGGGTGGTGACTTCAATGCCAAGACGTCACCCTGGTTTGTCGACAACCCTGACACACCTACAACGCCAATCAGATAACCTTTTCATTCTTAACACCCATCAACATACCCATATTCCCCACTATTCCCTTTTCGACCCATCATCTCCTGATATCTCCTTTTGCTCCCCAGAACTCGCCCCCACAACATCCTGGAGGGTGGTAAAAATCTTAGGCCCTGATCACCTCCTAATCATTATCACCACCAAAACCAGACTCACCCCAGCTAGCCACAGATACCCATACACTAATTATAAAAGAACCAACTGGGAAGCTTTCACAAACGAGACAGAACAACACTTCGAAATCCTAAACAACACATCCATCGCTAACTTCAACAATGCTGTTCACACATTCAACATAACTATCCAAAACGCTGACAAGAAACACATTCCAAGAGGTAACACACAAAGACACAACCCCAACTTCACACCAGAAATTCAAAACCTCATCAGACAACACGACACACTGAAACACTCCCCAGCACCCCACACACGGAACATTGCACAACACATCCAAGCACTCATCACACAGATTAACAACAAAATACTAGAACACCAAACACCAAACTGGAATAACTACCTCCAAACACTTGATAAAAAAAAAAGACACCAAAAAACTCTACAAAACACTAAACAGCATCACACTTTCCAACAGCAACACAACACAAGCACATGCCACAATCACAACAAGAGATTCTATTCCTTCGTATAAACAAAAAGCAAACACTCTCATTAATCACTTTTCTCTTGTCAGCCACCTAAGCCCCCATCAAGACGACCGACGTGTCATCCAACGTAGGAGACAATTCCCTACAGACCCTGACTATGCACCCTTCACCAATAACCAGACAAAGCACATCATCAACAATCTCAAGCACTCACCCGCCTGTGATCCATTCAACATAAACAACATACACCTTAGACACCTAGGACCACAAGGCATACAAGCACTCACCACCATATCAAACTACAGTTATTTACACAACGCAATACCAGACATCTGGAAGCATGGTGTAATCATTAGATTCCCCATACTCAACAAAGACCCCACGCTACCCTCCTAACACCGCCCCATCACAATCCTTTGCACCCTCTCCAAAGTCTTAGAATGCCTCGTACTACAACTGACCACACATTCTCTACCCCTAGCTCCAACACAACATGGCTTCAGGCCACTACACTCAACAAACACTCTTCTTACAGAGATTACACAAAGAACTTTTAATGGCATCAAATTCATCTAGACCACCACACAGATCACTACTTGCCACACTCGACATTAGCAAAGCCTTCGATGCCATCCCCCCCCCCCCCCCCCCCCCAAAGAACATAACAAATAAAATATACGACACAAACATGCACAACAATACAAAAAGGTGGCTGGGCAACTATCTAGCAGGCAGACATGCACATGTATCATTTGCCGGTCAGTCATCTAACATAAGAAACTTCACAAAAGGAGTTCCGCAAGGATCCATCCTGTCGCCTGCACTCTTCAATCTATACATGCATGATATACCCACAACCCACGCACCCCAAATAAATATAGCTTCATACGTAGACGACATAGCACTCACATGTACAGTTTACCGCACTTATAGCGCGTACAAGCCAGAGAAGAAAAATATTGGCTGGCAACTGTCTAAAAACTCCCTCCCCCTTTCACACTCATTTCTCCAAGTAATCGCTGGTTCGAATATGAACCGAGACGCGCTCTCTCTCTCTCTCTCTCTCTCTTTCTAAGTGTGCTTACGCACACATACACACAATGTATAATATTTCTACAACTATAGATTTCTCCCTCTCCCTGTCTCTCTGTATTAATTTATATATCTATCTATCTATCTATAGATATATAGTATGTGTGTGTGTTATTATGATTAACCTTTTTTTGCTATGAATAAAATATAGGGCAACTATAAGCAACTGATAGGTTATATTTGCAAGCATTAAGCTTACATATAAAAATCATATTGTGAAATGATTTGATAGGTCTGTTACATTATAGGCTATTTAAGACTGTAATGGGTTACTATTAATATGATAATATAATACACACTAGTAACTAATTTACTTGGTCACATTACCATCATTTAATTGCCAACAAGGTTCGGAATCGCAGTGCAAATTCCATTCCATACCTACTCGTTTGTTCTTAAAATTAACGTTGTAATGTCGTAATATTTACCAATCAATTCTGATGTGCTTAAGTCCTGTAGCTGCTTTTCAAATTATATTTTGATTTGCCACGCTACTCTAGGATGACAAAGAAGAAGAGAGAAGATTATAGAGTATGAGAGAGGGACATATACAGTATAGAGATGGAGCAGGAGAAAGGGAATAGTGAATATGAAACTATCTAAACGTGTTGTATCTAATATTCTATAATCATTAAATACTAACTATATATAGTGCAATATTACATAGGGCTTGTCGTATTAGAATAGGAGGGAGATCTATAGATGGTTACCAGTGGTATAGTGGACCCAAATTCATAAGGTCAAGAGATCAACCCCGCGCGGGTCTATTCACACCCAAATCCTTCTGTTGAGACAGCAGCATAATAGTAACCTGGTATAAGTGGGCCGTTGTGACGTTCCACCTGGGGTGACAAACTGTAACACCCCTGCATTGGGTTAGTTACCACAGGTTCCAAAGGTGAAGTGTCGGAGATAAGCGCCGTAGGTACCGGTATGCACTATCTCAACATACGCCCCATAAACAGAAGCTCTTAACCCCTTCAGACTCATATGACGCAGAGGTTGCCAGATTAGCAATAAGAAATAGTTCTCTCACTCTTATAATTACCTCTCCAAAATTAGTTTTCTGCCCACAGCTAACTCAAAGACACCTGCAGAAGTTGAAGTAACTAAACTAAAGGTTTGTAAATACCCCTGATGGTAATAAAGGCTTTAAAGTATCCCTAATAGGCTCAAAATTGCGACATATGTCGGAGAGGGTTAATAAGATCCACTGTCGAACAATATGGTACGAAAGTTTCAATATAATAGTCATTGTACTAAAGTATGTGACTGTCGATATAAAAAGTGTATAAAATGTTATAATGAGTATATTTGTTGCCACGGTCAAATCAGTCTCTCACACACCTTAAGCACTAATGATATCTAGATTTGCCAGTGTTGCCGCCAGCATCGTATTGTGTTTGTATTCTTCCACCCCGACCTACTGTAATATAATATTCATAATAATAGTAATGATGATACATTAAACTCTACCTCAACATTATTCATATGAAACTCTAATAAATTCTAAACCTGTTCTCCAAACTCCAGCTCATATATTACTATTTGTTGTTCTATGTGTAAGAAGGAGACAAAAGGCATGCTGCCCTGTAACGAGTGTCGCCCCCAAAGCCAAAATAGTGACAGATAGCCAAATTCAATGGACGTTGGGTTCAATATACTGAACACACTAAGCTTAAGCAATCTAAGTCAGAGGATGAAGGAAACATTGATTGGTGGTGAGAGTTTCTGAGTTCGTGTTAAGTAGAAGAAAGACTGAGAACATTTGATAATTCTTGGGTTGGACAATTGGACAGCACATAAGTGGTACTGTGTTGAAAGTCGAATGCCTCACACCCGCCGAAAAGGTATGCACTGAGAGAGATCTGAAGAACACTGATTGTTGTAATAGCGATAGAAGAGTGAAAGAGAAGCAACATTACGGTGTGTAGAAAGAACGTGTAGGGAATTAGTAAGAAGAAGCGAGTTGATGAGGCGAAATACTTTTGAAACTACTCTTTCGAGAAATGCAATATCGCATATTGGGCTTCCCAAGATGTCATAAACTGCAGCACCGTTGATTCTTTTAAACTTCGCCTAGACAAACACCTTGCCTTAAATCCACGACTGACTGTATTTGTAAATTTATATATGTTTTTCTCTATTATATTACTAACAACTGCCCCCTACTAACATCTAATCCTGCCACGGACATTTGTCCCAGGGCACATGCGAACAATACTCGATACATGGGCGCACAGTGCCCCTTTACAGAACAAGAAGCTGTGCGCGGGTGAAGAAACCACAGTGACGGTTGAGCACACCTAACTTCTGAGAAGCTGTTTTAGCAAGAATGATAATATGATATTTTATTTATTTCTACTAGTAATACTATTATTGATAAAAATAATATTTAGGAGAGCATGTCATAAGTGAAAGGAGCCCGTACTGATCATCAAAAGGATACTACAATCATATCCAAGGATACAGCTAACACAGTGTTTTTATTTTAATTAATTCAGATACTTATTAATTAACTATGTTAGATGGAATATGCAGGTTGAATTTATTTATCTTTCAGCTCTTGTTATACCTAGGCAAGAGGAACTCATAAATAATAGTAAATTGGTTTAGTATGTGCTATGTAAAGTAGGTTTTTAAATAATGTCTGTCACATAGGGGAATTAAAACCATTAACATAAACTATGCATAGGATTCATCTTATCATGTAGGAGTATGAGCCCTTTGCTCATATTATTGATAATGTAAAGAAATCACGGGATTTTCGGTGAATATTATTTCTAGACTTTACCAAAGTTGGGAGTAATTACTACAGTATCTTAGAGTAATACAGTATATAAAACACATTAGAAAGTAATTACTACAGTATCTTAGAGTAATACAGTATATAAAACACATTAGAAAGTAATTACTACAGTATCTTAGAGTAACACAGTATATAAAACACATTATAAAGTAATTACTACAGTATCTTAGAGTAATACAGTATATAAAACACATTAGAAAGTAATTACTACAGTATCTTAGAGTAATACAGTATATAAAACACATTAGAAAGTAATTACTACAGTATCTTAGAGTAATACAGTATATAAAACACATTAGAAAGTAATTACTACAGTATCTTAGAGTAATACAGTATATAAAACACATTAGAAAGTAATTACTACAGTATCTTAGAGTAATACACTATATGAAACACACTAGAAAGTAATTACTACAGTATCTTAGAGTAATACAGTATATAAAACACATTAGAAAGTAATTACTACAGTATCTTAAAGTAATACAGTATATAAAACACATTAGAAAGTAATTACTACAGTATCTTAGAGTAATACAGTATATAAAACACATTAGAAAGTAATTACTACAGTATCTTAGAGTAATACAGTATATAAAACACATTAGAAAGTAATTACTACAGTATCTTAGAGTAATACAGTATATAAAACACATTAGAAAGTAATTACTACAGTATATAAAACACATTAGAAAGGGATGTAAAACTACACATTTTGCATTGGACTATATTCAGTAACCTGTCCATCCTCCCTCCATTATTCTGACGGTCTGTAGTCGTTCGATCATGTTCCCGGCTAATCCTTATATAAGGGTTGTCGTATTAAGTAATGTGAGTGAACAAGAAGATAGATACGGTATCAGTAATAGAGCATAGTAACTGATAGCATGGTGAGACAGTTATCTTCTTTAGATTGTAAGAGGTAATATTAACATTACCTTTCCTGTATATTACCGAAGAGTACTCAAGAGAGGTTATAAGCATATATGCACCTATTTTTGCTGGCGAGACGCTTCCCAAACCCCACCCCACCCGAAAACAAATCTAACAAGGGCAAACCGAGAGAGGAAGGGGGTGGGAGAGGTGATTTCTCGTTTCCCACATTCAAAACGAAACAGTGAGTCCTTTTGGTCGAGTTAGGATGGCAGGGACTGTAGTGGGCGGGTGTATTTTGGAAAGTTTCCAGCAATAATTTTCTCCGCATTTTTTGTACGCGCTGTAAGTGCGGTAGACTGTACAGCAGAGATTGTGTATAGGAGATAGGAGTCTTCCTATGTATTCTATTAATAAAAAGGTGCCTCTAAACGTTGCCAGATACCCTTTTTCGACATTTTTTTTCAGCGCCATCTATTGCAGCGTTCCAGAACTACTCAACGTGAATAAATCTACGGATGTAGGCCTACCCTCCATTCTGGTTTTGTTTTTAATTATATGTACCAGTACACTACTTCTCTCTCTCTCTCTCTCTCCATCTATATATATATATATATATATATATATATATATATATATATAATATAAATATACTGTATATATATATATAAATATATATAGGCCTATATTATATATTATATATCTTTGACCAAAGTTTGTGTGTGGCTGTGTACAGTGTACTTCCAAGTTAGTAACTTATATTACAATGTAAATACTTGTCTTCAATTGAGATTAGTTTTTCATATAGGCTACATTCATTGTTAATAAATTTACAGTCAATATCAAATAATCATCAACAGCCTTTATGATCCATTGCAAACCATATCCTTATTCTCAAGGTCAACCACAGCCTCCTTACATCATCACGGGGGCTTGGTTCAGCTTGGTAAGCTATGTAATTAACCCCTTCTATGCCGACGACGTCTTTTGATTTTATTCTTTTTTTTTTTTTTTTTTTTTAAGAGACAATGAACGGAGGAAGGAAAAACACAGATAAAACAAAAAGGTCCATGTGCCTAAAGGCATCCTCCATTCATAAAATGTTTGTAACAACTGGATTTAAACATTTGTAGATTGTAAGTTTGTGGAAAGCAATTCGAGGGAAGTGAATTCCAAAGAGTAGTAGCTCTGGGGATAAATGAATTCTGATAAGCAGAAGTTCTGCATTGTGGAGGAGAAAGTGTAAATTCATGGGCGCTCTCAGCTGCCCTAGTTCTACGGGGAAAGATGTGGAGATGCGGCACAATTGAAGCAAGTTCCTCGGAACAATTGCTGTGAAAATATCTGTAGAATAATGCAAGGGATGCAACGTTTCTTCGTATGGATAATGTAGGAAGGTCCTGTGTGATTGCAGGGTTATTGATTAATCTAATAGCTTTATTTTGAATTTTGTCCAACTGCCTCAATGCAAACCCCTCCACTTCCACCCCACAGAGGTGAACAGTAATCCATCTGAGAACGCACATGACTTTTATATATCACGGCCAACTGCTCGTCAGTGAAGAATTCTCGAACTCTGTACAGGAGTCCCAGTATTTTAGAGGCATTCTTAGCAATGCTTCTAACATAATGTGTCCAGCTCAAGTTAGTAGTTAATGTTACACCGAGAATGTCAATACTAGGGGAAGTGGGAATATTTACATCATTAAAAAATATATGGGAGTCAGTGAGATTCTGTCGGTTAGAAAATTGAATGTACTTGGTTTTCTGTGCATTAAAGGAAACTAGATTCTTTTGTCCCCATCCATTAATTCTAGAAAGGTCCTGGTTCAGAGAAATTGCAGTGTTTATTTTTGAATTTATAAGATCGGGTTGGGTGAAAGAATTGGTAAATGTGAAGGAACTGTGGAGTGTTGAGTCATCTGCGTAGGAATGTATTGGATTATGAGTGGTAGATATGAGATCATTGATATGAATGAGGAACAGAATTGGGGCCAAAACTGATCCCTGGGGAACACCAGCATTTATTGAGTGAAATTGAGAATAAAGGCCATCTACCATTACACGTATTTTTCTGTTATGAAGATAAGAAGAAATTAGTGGAACTAATGATGCAAGGCCGTAGTGTGACATCTTCGACAATAAGGATTGATGCCAGACTCTATCAAATGCCTTTGATATATCCAGTGCTATTGTATGTGTTTCACCATGTTGGTCTGTAGCTTGGTTGATTTGATGCGTAAGAAGGCAAAGCATGTCTGCAGTTGATCGACATCGTCTAAAACCATATTGCCTATCACTGATTAAATTATTATTCTCAAGATGCTTAATTATGTGATTATTTAATATAATTTCAAAGACTTTACCAAGAGTGGAAGTTATAGCTATTGGTCTGTAGTTTGATGGATCTGAAGAGGCACCTTTTTTAGGAACTGGATGGATGTTTGCTTCTTTCCAGGGTACTGGGAAGCATGAGGTATGAGTACACAGACGGAAACATTTTGCCAATACAGGAGCGAGCACCAAGGAGCAATTCTTAAGTACTATTGGAGGAATTTCATCTGGACCAGGAGCCTTATCTACCGAGAGATTCTGCAAAATAGTTTTGACATGTCTGGTGTGGATCTTAAGTGAGGGAATTTCAGGCGAATTAAAATTAAGTACAGGGACATCTTCATTTATTTCATCTAAGGTTGAGTTGGTGGAGAAAATATCCGCAAGAAGGTTAGCTTTACCTCGTGGGTCACTTACAAAATTGCCAGTCGGAGATTTTAATGGTGGAATGGATGAAGCAGTAGTGAAGTTGGATTTAAATGAGTTAAGAGTAGACCAAAATATTTTGTTATCATTTGGATTATTTAGAAGTTTATTTGCCTGCTTGTGGAGAAAGTTTGATTTAGTTAGGTTTAATACAGTTTTGGCATGATTTCTGATGTTTCTAAAGTAATTAAAGGCTTCATGTGTTTTTGATCTTGTGTATGCATTGTAGGCTATTGCTTTTTGTTCAGTTACTCTAGCACAATTATGGTCAAACCATTTAGGTGAATTAGATCTTTTACTGTACTTTTGATGAGGAATAAAAGTTTCCATTCCAATTTTTACAAAATCTTGTATGTGACTCAAGGTGGAGTGTGCATCATTAGAAAAGAAAGAGGTCCAGAGAATATCAATAAAGAAACCTTGAAGACCCTCTCAGTCTGCCCTATCGTAATGCCATTTAGTCACCAAAACAGGTTCAGAGTGGGAAGGTGTGGTAGGTGATAGACAGGTGGCCTGTATCAGACAGTGATCAGAAGATCCAAGCGGGGACCTCACTGTAACATCATAATTTTCTGAATTGGTTGTTAAAAATAAGTCCAGTAGGTGGGAATTATGATTAGGATTATCTGGTACACGGGAGGGTTGGTTGACTAGTTGAGTGAGATTAAATGGGTCTGCAAATAGCTCACATTCAAGACCAGCATCATCAGTCCTGGCTGAATGAGTGAGCCATTCAACATTATGGACATTAAAATCACCCAACACAGTGATTTCAGAAGAAGCATTTAAGTTGAGGACACTGAGTTGTGAGGACAGAGAATCAAAAAGACTTTGCTCTGGAGGAGTATTTGGGGAACGGTAGATGCAACATATGTATTTAAATTTACCAGCAGAAATTAATTTGTATATAGAATAATCAAAATAGGGACAATTGAAACTAGTAACCTCCTCCAGGGCAATTTCAGATTTTGCGAAGCAACATACACCTCCTTTAGGTCTGAAATTTTGGAGCAGTTGATAACCTGGAAAATTAAATCTAGACGTGTCAGATGTGGATGTTACTTGAGTCTCTGTCAAAAAAAGGAGAGTAGGGGATTCTGCTTGAAGAAATTGGTGTACAGAATTGATGTTAGAGTGAAGTCCCCTTATATTGCTAAAGAAAAAGCTGCACCGACGAGCAGCTTTGGGACGTTGCAATGCTCTTGACACAGTCGCATGATGACGACCGGGAGGGCCCTGTGTCAATGACCCAACCCTGCCGGGGGTGGATATCCGAGGGACCACCAGGTTTGCTCTTAACAATTGTACTGCCATGTTTATTGGGTAAGGTAAATTACTAATACCGATTACTAATCGATTGTATTCACTTTAGGAAGGAGCTTTAGCAATTATAAGGCTTCGAACTATCTCAATCAACCCTTTTAACTAACACAGATCCTTTCCAAGCTGTATAAAATCGTCTACATAGGCTATTGCTAGAATAAAATATAACATACGACGACGGTACAGAAGGGGTTAATGGAGTATTGTTCACATTTCGGTGTAGGCAATACTTTGGAGTGTTTTTGCATATCAGTGTACTCTTAAATCATTGTATTCATAATGACTATGGCTGATATGGTGATAGCAAACAAGTTACATGAGTTTCTATAGACTCTACACGAGACACGTGTACACCATTGCAGCAAGGGAGAGGAACTGTCAATAAACAAACGACATAAGTATTTTCCCGCGATAGGGAGGAGCTATGCGCTACCGCCATCTATTGCAGGGCTCCAGCCAAATCTGTAAATAATGGCCAACTACTATTAACACGGCTGATATTCCAAGACACCCCTCTTAGGTATTCTTGCTCTGTGCTGTACAGTACCTCAAAAACCTAAGCACATCGAAAGAGATCCACACCCCATGATAGCTAAGGGACAACTAAACTAACCCAACTCAACCAAACACAACTGTTCATACAACCAATCCCCAAGTTTCGAACACTAATTGCAGAGAATTATATAAAATAAAACATTATGAATTGTGTGAAACGTTAAGTTCAGGATTGATCTTTTTTATTAGTAATTTTTCACCAATAAGTGCTTCATAGTGGCTCCGAACCTTGGCAACTATTTGAAAATCCTCAGGAGTGTAGGGATGGTTTTGTTCTCTAGCATGATTACGAATGGCCGAAAAAAAAATTGTTTGCAAAAATTGACCTGATCGATGACTTTTACCAATGTGCTCGAACATTCGCACTTTAAATGCACGTCCAGAACATCCTATATACCTGGTCTGACAACCAGGACAAGTAAATTTATATACGATGTTCGAGCACAATTGGTCAGGCACTCAATCTTTAAATGAGAAGAAATTTCGTATGGTAAACTCATTCGTGAATATAATTCTAAAATTAACAGCGGGGAAACTAGTACTCAACAATTTTGATATGTATTTTCTGTACTGATAACTTACTTTACCGTAAAAGGGCATTTTAATGTATTTTATCAATTTAGGAACATTGGATTTAGCCTGATCAGGAGCACATAATTTACTGTAAAGAAACCTCTTCAACACCTTGTCAAATAAATCCCTGACATAATTATTGTTAACAAAATAATCTCTAAGTTTGCCTATTTCTTCATGTAAAAGATGATACGTGAAACATATATCATACGCTCTATTTAACAGGGTTTTAATGGAATTTAGCTTGTATATATCTGGAGTGAAACTTAACCAATTGAGTCCTTGATTTGTGAAGCTTGGCTTTCTATACACACCCGTTGTGAGTCCCTGTTCCGTTTTATGAACATTTACATCTAGAAAAGCTAATGAACTATTTTCTTCTAATTCACAAGTAAAATTTATATTCTTGTGTTGACTGTTCATATATTGTAAAAATTTGGCATTAACATCATCATTATCGAAAATAAAAAAAACAGATCATCAACGTATCTACGGTAATACAAAGGTTTGCAATCTAAGGGACAGTTATTAAGCCAACTCACCTCTTTGGTGCACAGGAAGGCTTCAGAAAACAAGGGAGCTAAGCAAGATCCCATGCTTAAACCATCTACCTGATTATACAAAGTACCATCAAACAAAACACAAGAGTCAGATGTGGCAAACTTAAGTAATGTCTTAAGTGTACTCTTATTTATATCATTGAAATTTTGAGGTTCGCATTTGTCTAATATTACGTCAATAGTTTCTGCTAATGGGACGTTGGTAAATAGCGATTCAACATCATAACTAGCCATGACAAAATTTGAAGGAAAATTCATAGACGTGATTTCATTAACACAGTATTTGGAATTAGGTAGGGATTTATTTGACAAGGTGTTGAAGAAGTTTCTTTACAGTAAACTATGTGCTCCTGATCAGGCTAAATCCAATGTTCCTAAATTGATAAAATACATTAAAATGCCCTTTTACAGTAAAGTAAGTTATCAGTACAGAAAATACATATCAATATTGTTGAGTACTAGTTTCCCCGCGGTTAATTTTAGAATTATATTCACGAATGAGTTTACCATAAGAAATCCGGTGATGGGCTGGTCTATCAGAGTGAGACCTGAGCGATCTCTGCCATACCCATAGCTTACTCTGACTGTTCCTTTTACTTATATATTTTCTAGATCTCGAGTGACGGCGTCTCTTCCGTGGATTGACCTCCCAATCTACCAAGATTGGAAGCTAAAGCGTCACATTATTCCTTTGCCCCTCAACTTTCTCTTCATAATTGCTGAGGGGCACAGGGCCCTGGGTGAGGCTTTGGTTTCCCGGGCGTTTACGCACCCTCTCAACCCCCATGGAGTGGCTTCGGTCACCCAGGCTTTATTGTGGTCGGCAGGGAGGGTTCTGTGGGATCGCTCGTTTATGGCCTTGGCCTTACTCGGGGCCTTGGGGCTGTTCGGCCAGGCAGCTTGGGGAACAACAACAACAACAACCATAAGAAATTTCTTCTCATTTAAAGATCGAGTGCCTGACCAATTGTGCTCGAACATCGTATAAAATTTACTTATCCTGGTTGTCAGACCAGGTATATAGGATGTTCTGGACGTGCCTTTAAAGTGCGAATGTTCGAGCACATTGGTAAAAGGCATCGATCAGGTCAATTTTTGCAAAAAAAATCTTTTTCGGCCATTCGTAATCATGCTAGAGAACAAAACCATCCCTACACTCCTGAGGATTTTCAAATAGTTGCCAAGTTTCGGAGCCACTATGAAGCACTTATTGGTGAAAAATTACTAATAAAAAAGATCAATCCTGAACTTAACGTTTCACACAATTCATAATGTTTTATTTTATATAATTCTCTGCAATTAGTGTTCGAAACTTGGGGATTGGTTGTATGAACAGTTGTGTTTGGTTGAGTTGGGTTAGTTTAGTTGTCCCTTAGCTATCATGGGGTGTGGATCTCTTTCGATGTGCTTAGGTTTTTGAGGTACTGTACATGGGTGTTTTTTGTAATTTTGTGATTGTGTGCTTATCAATTATCAAATAATTTTAGCTTTTTTGTTTGATGTTCATTGTTTACAAGATGGAGTTTGAGACCAGTGGGTTATGATTAATGTTGGTTTGTATGTAATAAAATGTATTACATTAGATCCATTTTCTTTCCAATAGTATAATACTTATTTTGTATATTTTTAGGATCAGTCTGTATAACCTGAAGATGGCACCTTGTTGATGCCGAAAATTCGAGTAATAAACATGGCGTATGGTGCAGCTCTATCTCTATTCTTCCTCTTGTTATGGAAACTGCGGTGCCCTCGGCCCCCTACTGATGTCTTATATATATTATTATACAGTATATATATATATATTGTTACGTATCTTGGTCCTCAAGTGGTTAACTTGATGAATCTAGATAGCACAGAGATATATATTAAGGTATCAGTCAGCTGAAGGCAAAACAAAAGTAAAATCTAATAAAATAATTTCCTGTTGTTGCTTCCTTTCCTTTTGGATCTTAGGACTTGGTATCCTTTATTGACTGATCCTCTTTAATTATAAAAATACTGAAACTAATTAAAGTCATGTAGTATTTATAAAGAATTATTATTTAACCGAAGCTTAGTAGGCTATGGTTATGAACCGAATAAGTTATAGCTAAAGAAGGACTATTAATTTTATAAAAAGTCTTGAAAGATAAATATTAAAGTAAGAATATTTCTGTCTCTTACCCTTTTTGAAATGAATAGATAGTTTTCTTCTATGTCCTTTTATTTATATTTAATGTAATTTTTCTTGGTTCTTGTCTTACGTTAATAGTATTATATTATTATTATCATCAGGAGTAATATCAAAGTCACATAAAAAGTTAGATATATATTTAATAATTAGTTAAATTTATTTCTTAACCACGTAACATTGAAGTTTGATTATGAGTAAATAAAGTTACAGGATCGTTTCATAGATTCGATTCAGGTCTCACTCAAATAATATGAAAAGCAAAATATAATATTTTGAAGCAAAAGAATTTTCTTCAGCTTAGAAAATCACTATAAGTAATATTAACACAGCCATGTTAGTCTAAGGCGATATTACTAATACGAGACAATAGCATCACCGTACTAAGCACCATTAAGCACTGTAAGCTTAATTCAAAGAAAATGAAAGAACTCGTAAGTATTAATATAAAACAATAGTATTACTTTCATCATAACCCAATTACTTAAAGAGTTGCTTTTGTCCACAAGTTAGTCAACTAAAATAGTTAAGTACATAATAATAGCGTTAACGTTAATTCCCAATCAAATAGTTAAGTACATAAATAGTAGCGTTAACGTTAATTCGCAATCAAATAGTTAAACACATAATAGTAGTGTTCACGTTAATTCCCAATTAAATAGTTAAACACATTACACACATTAAACACATCACGTTAATTCCCAATCACATATCTCACTAACCAACATAACGTAAGTGTTTACACCGAACACACTTAACACACATTTATATAATCTGACTGACAGTCACAATCCCATTATAATACTTCACCCCGTCTTCCTCCAGCTGCAAGTTCACCTTCCCCAACTCCAAATGAGACTGATTTGAATGCCCACAACTCGGGTCTTATATACCAAACAATGATGGTGTAGGAACGAATCAGGAGGCGGCGGGTGGTGCGCGCTCCAATCATAGCTCCTCGAATCACATAACAGGTGTGTCGTCCACTCACAGCTCCTGGCGTCGATCATACGTCATAGCATCGGTCATCGAGGTATGGGGCGAGCTGGTATGGGGCGAGATGGTTTGCCCACTCGCTCGTTCGCTAGTCTGCTTCACCACTTGGGTAGTTTGGCTCCTTGAACTCTAATTCTAACTCTTAAATTAACATACAGGGCTCCGTATGTCATATATGTATATATATATATATATATATATTGCTATGTGAGTGAGGGAGGCAAAAGGCAGAACTGCCTATAGCGATTGCCTCCCCCATAGTTGAAAGAGTGACAGGGCCAAAATCAAGGGACGTTCGAGCCAAAATGGCTGGACACGGAGTTTGAAGCAATTAAAATCATATATATTGAAATGTCGGGTTGGTTTTCCAACTCGATGTGATATTATCTCAGTAATAATCCTGCAATAGGATATCTAGAGATAGAATATGCCCGACAGGGTCACATCTAGCTTTATGAATCTTGCTATAACTTCTCACACTAAGGCAGCAGTCACACAATAAGAACACAGGTTACTTTACACTCTTATTTATTCAATGGCATATACTGTATGTAGAACATCAACTATACCATCCGTCATATCCGGCAGAAGGTAATTGATACAGGTCGTCCGTGTCAGTGGCATGCAACATTATCTTCTTCATGCCAAGTTTGTACGCATGGAAGCAATGGAGCATCATTCGGTAGTCTGCCTCTTCGTGTGAGCATTGATGTAGGTCAGAAGCATCCAGTGTTGCGGATGAGGCAACACTCTGACCCTTGGTTGTGATCAGCATCTTCCCTGTTGCTGTTGCTTCAGATTCAATGGCTGTGGCTAGAAACCTGAAGAGTTCTGTCTTGTTGCTGTCAACTCGCAAGAAACTTTTCCAGTTGAGTGGGAGTCGTGTTTTCTCAGACACACGAAGAGCTTCTCCTGTACCTCGGCCCTCTCTGGTGTGCGCTTTCAGACTGTCAGCCATGTAGGTATCCCATACAACATCTACCCGTGCAGCATGTTCAAGCTGCCTCTTCATATACGGGACAAAGACATACTCTGCATAGTCTTTGAAAGTTTTCACGTATGTTGTGGCAGTCTTCGGATCCAACCTATGGACGAGGGCGGCACCATCAAAGATCTTCACGTCCACAGTAGGTGTGGTCTGTGGACGTGGTGCTAGCGGTTCCAGACACTTCAGCAAGTCAGCCTTGTCTCCGAGACGCATCAGGTTGTTTTCAGCCAGAGACGTTGGCCACGAGTGGTTCTCATGCTGGAAGAAAACTTCCATCTCACCATTTCGTGCTTGACAAGAGATGTACATTCGCGAAAATAGCTGCAGGTTGCTCTTCATGTTGGACATTTTGGACTTTATCTTCAAAGACACTTTCCGTTCTCCTGACTTGAACATCTGGAGCTTGTTCTTTGGAATAGTGTCATTGAAAGGCTTCTCCATCTTCACAACTCGCAAATCAACGAAGGTGCTGTATTGAGTCCTTCCTATTTCCTCAGCTTCTGAGTAGTTCTTGATGACTTGATCAGCCATGATGACCTTCGTGTCCAGTGTGAGGAGATCAGCGCTCGTTTCTGTGAAGGGATTACCCAATTCATTCAAAACATCTATCACGCTTTGGACACTTGTTGCAAATCTCTTTTGTGTGGTCAGAGTTTGTTCATGGTGTCGATCATTGTGGGTTGTCTTCTGAGATGTGCTCACTTCCACCTCATGTATGATCCTGGCCATCTCGGGGCCGGCAATCATCCACCGCCTGAGGGCTGATTCATTTTCAGTGATGCCGATTATTCCACCATCCCCTTTCAACACAGCATTGAGCTGCTCGTGTACATGGTCATGTGCCATCATGGAGAAGCGATGAGTTGTCTTCTGTGTCACAAAGTGTCCTTTTTTGAACTCGTTGCACACTGCTGGGCATTCACGCTGTAGCTGCAGCAGATCTCGCACATGAACAGACAACCACCTCGGATAGTGGAAGTGATCCATGGCAAACATCCATGGCACAATTCTTCCCAGTGTGCCAATGTAGAGCTCAAAGTTTCCTTCACGCTGTGACTGCATGAACTGGAGGAAGAGCACCTCAAGTTTGAAGGTTTTGCTCCAGTACCGAAACTGCGGATGCTGCGTCTCCATGTGTGTGCACCAGTCTTCGAATGGCATCACAGGCCTCGCGTCTGCCTCTGTTTCTGTTTTGTATGAATTGTAGGCTTGGCTACGTAAGCAAAACAGTGCAGCAGCTGTTACTTGATGAGCCCACTGAGAACGTGCTGTGAATGATCCCTTCCTAAGAGCATCAGCCCTACCATCTGTGGTAACGTTTGCAGTCGTCAGTACAATCAACCATCCACTGCCATCTAGCCAATCTCCCAGAACTTTCAGCAACGCCATCTCTATATGCAATCCACCCATCATCACCACATACTTGTCCTCGCCATAGGCAGCTGGCCAGGTCCACTGTATCTTGTTGGCGATGGCATACAGCGGCTGATCAACAGTCAATATCGGGACTTGTCCTGGATACACATGTTCGGTAGCTTTAGCGATTACATCCATGCCATGCTTTACCATCGCCAAAGAATGCGCATTATCACGGAATAATGGCATGATCCCGGATATCGCTGGTGGTCTGGGGCAGGAATCTTGTGACGCTGCAAATATGCAGACCAAGAGATGTTATCATCTGAATTAATTTCAGGTTTCTCCAGCAGCTTCTCAACTGCCTGTGCCCATGAGATCTGCAGCTCATCTGAGTCGACTGGTGAGTTTTCGGGGACAGCTTGTCCCTCAGTCTTGCATGGTGTAGGGTTATCGGTTGGGAATGTAGCTGGTGGGACAGTACTGTACAAGTCCATGATTGGCTTGATCTTCGTTGCGCTTGGTGTGTCCTTGTGGATGAGAGGTTTGTTCTGGAGCTCTGTGCCTGGACATTCATTCGTAACATGCTGCATCAGAGAGATGGCTGTTCCATGGAACGCAGTTTGTACTGAAGTCGATGTAGGATTGTGGTCTATGTTATCGAGATTGCCTGTTGTGAAGAGATCTTTTCTCAGGACTGTTAGGCACACAACCCCAGCATCTTCAAACGAGGTCAATGCACTGTTTGCTACATCTGTGGACAGCTGTAGTATTCGGTCATATGATACAGACAATCACTTCTAGAAAAGAGTGTCAATCAAGTCACGCTTTCGGGTCTTGTTGTGGATCAGCAACCCAAGGTACAAAGGAAGTCTAGTTTCTCGTTCCAGGCTGTGTCGAGTCTGTAGAGCAGTGGCTTCTTTCCTGCTACTTTTCAGAGTGTTGAATGTGAGCAGCTCAACTATTGATATTGCAGCTGTTTTCACGACCTGATTGTTTTCCGTCTGGTTTTGGATGTTTGTACCTCCAAGAATCATCTGAACCAAAGCAAGTAGGGAAGTTGGATTATCCTTATACTGCTCGTCTAGCAACGATCCCATGAATGTGTAGCGTTTCTGAAAAATCTCTTTCCTGATTATGTGCTGCACTCATGAGCACAACAGCATCACTCTCAGGGTCCCGCTTCTTGGCCTCCAACAAAGTATCTCTAACGTCATTCTTAAACGTGAGCATGACCTCATACTTGCTTTTACGTGCTTCCAACTCGGGAATTCGTGCGAGAAGCTTCTCCTTCAGACGAGTTGAGTTTGTGCGCTCTGACATATCGCCGCCAAGTTGCTTAAGTCGTGATCTGTAGAGTTGTACGAGGCTTGACAGCTTGAATATGTGTTCCGCATGCTCATCTACCTGACGAGTCTCTTCAATGTAGGACACCAATTCTGCGAAGGCTATAGCATCAGGGGCTAGATCTGAATCTTCCTTCGATTCCACTTTCCTGGTGAATGCACGATATCTATTGCTGAAGCCAGTCAAACACTGTTTGTGGTATATCGCATCTATTGCAGTCATGTCTCCAGAGGACAGCTTTGCTAGTAGCCGGGTATCACGAAGCTCAGTTTCCATTTTCCGAACACTTGCGTCCATTCGTGGTGTGGCTGCTCTGTGATGAGTGTCCTCCATTTTTTCATCGCAAAAGAAGCAGAGACTTTCTTTAGCTTGGCAGGAGGTTCCAGGAAACGCACAACGCAGTCTACCTTTGAGTGGAGAAGTCTTCGGTTCAGGATCTTCTAGTTTGGCAACCTTCTTGCGAGCACGCTCAACTTTGGCTTGGTTAAACCTCATGTAGCATGTTTTGTGCCATCTTGCATTGTGCTGAAAGAGGGTTGCAGCGATACCTTGACCGTCATCCAAACGTGACAACTGTATGTTCGTTGGCAGTGCACTAAGCGAGTGTAGCTCCTGGATGTGCTCAGCTAACGATTCATAGCCTTTGGACTGGTTTACATTCTTACATTGGGACGGGTCTCTCAGGGGTTCAGTTGAACTTTTCTGGCATACAGCACATAGCGTCCAGTCTGTTTCGGTTAATACCGGGTGATGGGCAGAAGTACTGTCAAGCTTTATTTTCTTGGTCGCCATCGCTCCATATAGCTTGGTTGTATTAGACACCATCCATATCTATTCCTGAAAAGATTAGAAACATTTGTTACGTTCGTTTCAATATTAATAAGAAATCTATATCAAAGGTTAAGTTAGACCTGATTAATTGTTGAAGGCTAATCATGATGAACGTTGGCAAGTTCTGCAAATTAAACACATAATATTAATACATATGTATGCATGCACAATGGATATGATTTTCCTGAAAAATAAATGAAAAGAGATATATTCATTAATGTTCGGATGGAGTTTTAAATAAAATCGTTCACCCTTATATCCTTCATTTGATATCCTTGGATGTCATTATTGTCAAATACATGAGGCACATACTGCACATAAATATGAACGGATTAACGTGGCTAGACCACAACAATATAGGTTGACTATGACAAACGTTTTTTTTAATATATTTTTTTTCAATGTCAATTTTGAGTGGGAACCCTTGGTTTGCCAGCGTGGATCCCATTGAAATCGGATTCAGCATACTCAAAAAACCCTATAGACAAATTTTCATGCTTTCTTCCGGAAGTGAACATCTATTTGACATATCTGCCCGACTATATAAGCAATACACGAATCAAAGATACGAAGTAGAGCGGATTACATAAACATAAGATGTAATAAAATATTTACTTTGACATTAGTAAATTAAGAGATATCGGTCACCTAAGCAATATTGGGAAACGAATAAAATAACTTTAATATGAGTTACTATAATGGTGTGAAAAGAATTACGAACACCTGCACACGTAAACTAGACTAATTCACAAGCACTAGATAAACTAGAGAACTTGAATACATGAATTAACTCAACGGGGGGTTCTTAACTTTTCGATAGAGAAGGATAGATAAATTAAAATTTGGGCATAGGTCCTAGGTAAATGATGGTAAAATAGGGAATATCTTCACGGTATGCACTTTCGCCGCAACTTGGATACACAAAGAATAATAACACATAAAGGTGAAATCTGAGAGTATTCCGTTTAAGTTTGTGATAAAGGTAGGTTTATATAACGTGTATACAAATATGAATTGCAAACATTAATTAAGAATTTCACTAGATAGGATTCACTTGGCAATATCTAGTACTTATGAAATCACTTGTACAGATATATATTTATGGGAGGATAGATGACTATGTAGCGTATACACAAATATGAATTACAATCATTAATTAACACAGATCCTTGTCACAGATCAAATCATCAATCTGTAGGAATACTCGCATATTCTACCTTACCTTTAACAATAGCCACAAATTGAGATACACAGGACACTTAGGATAGCATTTTAGGGAGAAGGGCCAGGCACGAGGGTCGGGGCGTCGTAAAGCTCTGGATACGGCAGCTGGACGTCGAGGGACCACTTCGTCAGGAGTCCAAGGGGCAGGGGTGGGTGGGACAGGACTTCACGCACCTTCTCTCTCAGGGGCAAATGACTCCCGGACAATAATCCGGACGGAGCGTTGTAGTAGGCAGCTAGTACTCCCAGACAATAATTCGGACGGAGTAACCTACTGAGGTTGAACTGCCTCTCTATAAATTCAGTCAGGCTATATTTGGATTATTTCTCTTGGTCAGGTTGCATTATCTCAAAATAACAGGGGCATAGTAAATAATATAAAAAGTGGCTATGTCTAAGGTAATAACTACATGAAAAATATATGTAAGTGCTTAATAATATCGCACTGAGGTTCTCGTCTTTTTTACCTCTGTTTCTTATTTCTGCTAGATGGCATGGTGATGTAATTAGTGATTTTCCATTCACTAGCTGGTTTGTCTATTTGTATTGTTTATGCAATAAATTTGTTATGCGGTAACTTCTATTACCATTTCTCTTCCTTTTTCACAGTATAGTTCCTCCAGGGTGGAGAGCCCCAACAATTGGTCGTTTGAGTCCAGCGCTGTGGTTGGTGGGGCCATGATAGGGTGGTGATTGGTGGGGCTTGACCTGTATTGAGGGGGCAACTCACCTGTTTGCCCGGGAATTAGAAAATGGGTCAATTGGCCTAATTTTCCGTTCTCGAATTTTCCGATCTCTGGAGAATGGGAAATTGTATTCATTCTATTTTCCTTCTCCTGGTGTTTGAATATATTTCATGCTCGACTCTCTCTACCGCTATATTGTACGGTTCTTCTTTTTTGACCCCGTCATTTCATATATATATACATAAGAACCGCTTACGTTCCCCTGTACTAAGGAATCATTTATAATATCAAGCGAACCCTTCCTCCATCAAATTCACCCGCTCTCTTGGACCGTAAAATATAGACAACACTTGCTTAAACTATTAGTCAATTACTCTGACAGCTCAGTTATAACCAATAAGTTTTTTTCATAATCAACCACATGTCAGTGTTCTGATGTCTGGAAAATCATTACGCTCGTTAGATTGTGAATTATATTTATAGTTTTATATTGTAAACGCTTGTGCACGGGGAGAATGGTGCTTTTGTTCAGAATGAAAACATAAAAATAATATGCAATCACATTCATTCCAGAGGTGTATTGTATCTAGTTTCTTTCATAAATTGAATATGTTTGTTCGTTTCATAGTATGCTTCCTACGCAGAATACAATAATTATTACGATTGTACAATAGCAAATCCGAATAGATGTTTTATATTAATTAAATATGGATATTGTGTAGTCATAATCTTTGATTTGTATACTAATGTGTTTTGATATATCATATGAATTGCATTAAAGGATAATGTAAGACAATTGCACAATACGTAACAAGTAAAGTATCTAAAATATATTCTTTGTCTGCCACAATCAGGTCAATAAAGGCTGTTTCCTAGTTATGACATAATCAATTCTCAATTATGATATTCGTCGTCATGTTTGTGTGTGTTCAGAAGATGCGTACAAAATGATAGTCATTTAAGACGAAGGTAAATCAGTTCTTTCTTTTGCTTTTAGAATATTACATATTAAGATTTGATCCACCTTCCCATCAGAAAGTAAATATGTAAATCACATAATGGAATCGCTTATATCAATAATCTGTTTTGTATATTAAAAATCGGACACCATAACATGTTTTATGCGACACACGTTTCATGTGAAATTTGCAGACAGCTAGCTAAAGAGGGCAAACCATACTTACCTTTCCAATCAGAAGAACAAAAACATTCAAACAATGCAATAACTCATCCACATAGCCTACAGAGTTATATCAGGCTACACGAGGCAGGGAATGATTATTACCCTTCCAAATAATGTCACGGAAAACAATATATACATTAACCATTGTAAACCACCACCTCTGCCAGAAATCTAGTCGCCATGGCTCAGACCACTGTCCCCCTTCTCCCTTGTTGCTAAAGTAGTAGCAGACGTCTAGTCACCATGACTCAGACCACCGCCCCCTTGCTTCTAAAGTAGAATCAAAAGTTTAGTTGCCCCGAATCAGACCATCGCCCCAACCCCCTTTCCCCTTTATTTAATCCTTGCTGCCACAATTGTCCTTGCTGCAACACATATAATAGGCCGCGACCCCATCACCTACTAAGGCTACCTGTCCTGTTAACTCCATTGTCCTATGCGCTCTGTACTCGGCGCGGACCTCCTCTCCACAAACTACCTAAACCATGCTATCCTTTTTTTTTTTTTTTTTTTTTTTTTTTTTTTTTTTTTTTTCCCGCCAGCCAACGCAGAGGTCCCAATAAGACCTCGTTCAGTGCTACCAAGAAGCCAAGCTAATGTTGTATAATTATGTACTCTGTTATTTCATGATTGTATATGGTGTTGTGATTTCATGTGTATTGTGTCTGTATATACAGTATACACCCTATTTATTGTACTTTCTTTGTGTTCTTTCTGCCCAGTCAAGTACCCCTAAGAAGCATCCTCATAATATTTGTACTTCAGTATCAACTTGTATAGATTTCAAAATATCTTCATTTCGTTCTAGGTGTATATTTCAGACTTTGAATATCATTAGAAATCCCTTTTCACTCCGAGTTCTTCATTATTTTGTCAGACCAGAGATTTATTTCTATAAATGAATATTGTCGGTAAAACTACTTCGTGTAATCTTCTCACTGTTTACATGCTCAATTTTCTGCTCTTGATTAATGTTGACATTGCCTCTGCCAATTTCGTGAGTACCAGTACGAGGCGGTGGAAGGGTTTTTCTGGACACCCTTTTTCCTCATGGTGAACCCCGTTCATTTGGCAATTTTAAGACATATATAGGTGTGGATGTTTTCCTGGCGAGTGATAGCGAACCTAAAATTAAGGAGGAACTGGCCTTCGGCCGAATAATCTACACATATATCTGGAAGGTGAGCCTTGGGGGAATTTATTTTAACCTTGATGAAAGTCTTGAGACGAAACTAAAAATACTAAATATATGAATAAATACCTAAACAAATACATACAAATCTCCTCTTAAACTAAACATAATAAATGTTATGAAATATCGTAGTGTTGTGATATATAGGTGATCACATTTACTTTCTGACCTTGTTTTACAGTTTCAGGTCAGCACATATTGAGCAGTTGCCTTGGGATACGTATTTTAGGTGACTACCCAACGATAGATAACCTTGATTGAAAAAGATTGCTGACTAGTTTTTCTCAGCTCATTTTGCTTTCCTACCGTGTGTGTTGTGTATGTGTGTGTGTGTGTGTGTGTTTGCGCGCCTTTTTGCCTACTTTCTACCTTTAAATCACCGAGTTATTACCCAAAAAAATTCAGTGTAGACATAAATTGTCACAATCTTTCTCCAAAATTAATCAAATTTCATTCATACATATTCAGCCATTCAAGGTGCCTGACCACCTCACCGTGACCAAGTGGTCGGTGCGATATGTGTATCTATGTAACTCTCAGCTTGCACCTCTCCTCTTTCCCCATCACATTTCAATTTAAAATCCATTTGGAAAAAAATATCACCAAAAATTCACAACAGGTTCAATTCCATCACGGAAAAAAAATAGAAGCATGACTGCAGTCAATAGTTCGAAACCGCTTCGCTTGGTTCGTTGCAGTGGGAAAATAGTGTCCGGTCTAAAAACAATATGATGAAAGTAAAGATACAATTGTAGGCACCTGAGTGGATATGTGCGATACAACATTATGTTAATGCAGTTGGGAAAAATAATATTGGACTTGGTACAAACGTGTGTAGGGCCTCATAAACAGACAGAGAAATGAGGAAGTACGAGAACGATCTAATGTGGATACAGATATGCTGGAGAGTATAAAAGGGAACACTTTGAGGTGGTCAGGTCATGTGAAACGTATGGAGTGTGAGAGGATGACAAAATTAGTGGATAACAGTGAGGTGGAAGGGCAGAGAGGGAGAGGTAGACCGAGAATGAGATGGAAGGATGGAGTTGACAAACTGAAAGTGGAATGGGAGGGTGGTTGCAGACAGACTTCTGACAGAGAAGTATGAAGGCGATTAATTCGTGTCCACCACATTGGGCATTGAGGCGTATGGCAATAGACAGATAGCTACAAATGCTGGTTGTATTTGACCATCTTATTGCAGCATGTTAAAACGCTGGATTAATCTTACGCACATCTAATCACAACATTGCGTTTTCCTACATATTATTAGTACACTGGTAATAACATGTAATCATTCCATCACCTACAAGCACAGGAACCAGGTTCTTTAGTATCCAACTTTACCTCACTAAAGTCACAATTTGCTCAAGTCCTGAAGTTAAAGTAAATGAAGTAAAGTCATGATTATAAATTGAAAACAAAAACAACTTGGAATTGGGAATTGAAGGTCCATATTATTTAATGGCAAAATGCTCGTCACTAACATTAGAGCTATATGTGAGTAAATGGCGAAGCTATTATTTTTGGGGGTTACGAAGTTGTCATATTAAATCTAGTAACATACGAAATATCAAACACAAATGGACATTGTGAAGGACTATATGACATTTGGCCGAATCGTTAACTAAATGACATCCCAGAGCTATGTACCTTGTATTATAATTATATATTGGTCTTCAGTAATGAAATTACTTATATCCGAGGCACATTTTACGCATAATTTGGTCGACGATGTTATTGTACATGGTGAGCTTAATATAATGATCTATGACTTAGTATGTGTCCAGTTATACATATACCTCTCGTATAGTAACAATCACAATGAACATTTCTGCATTGATACAATAATGCCATTTCACATCTGAAACATTTTTGAAGACAAAAACGGTCTATATGTGATTTATATGCGGTTTATAGGTGATATAAGGTCAGGATCCAATCAGCTACGATATCAAGTTAATGCTCATTTGATAAGAATATAATATATGAAGCATATGTTGAAGTTTCATTGACATTGTTCCAGTACTGGAGGAGCAGCAATTACTTTTAATATTTGACCAATATTGTTATTGCCCTGCCTCGTAAAGCAAATTAAACTATATACACCCGACTTCAAAATCGAGATCAGCATGTCTTACTCCGCTACTCGCCCAATTCTATGAAGCATTGACAACTTTAGGTTATCCCACTCCAAACAATGCTATTGTAGAATTGTAGACCACATGGGATATCACCAAACCAGACCAATGATTCTAAAACGTCTAAGGTGGTTTTCTTAAACAATGCTTTCCCTTCGGAGCGTTGTTCATGGATGAATTATCCTTAAAAGTTATGTTTCCTTTAGAAATGGAAATGCTAATCCATCTAATCTCTCTAAACAATTATCATTTCCACAGTATTTTATTAGGCATCAGGCGCAGCGAAGGGAAATAATGGTTTCTGAATACCGCTCTTAGTGTCTAGAAAACTTTGTACGGTCGTACCTTGGAGTTTCTCCAAAAATGGTTTGGTAGTGCTGTCTCTTTTTTTTTTTTTTGCAGGTAGGAATTTCGAAGTCCATCTTGTAGAACTAAAAGGTGCCTTTCATGTGAATGACTTTATTTCAGATCGGATCTTCATGCACAACTTGAGAGTCAACAGAACATTTTACAGTTTATTTGTTCCGTTCGCTGAGCGTCCACTTTTGAGAATATCAGACACAAATGTCCTCTGCACACCATGATTTCCATATCTGACTATATGTAGTTCCCTAACTCTTTTAGTTACCAAGCAACTTTATAGAGGGCGAAATACAAATACATGAGTGATTCCATCTTACTGCATAGTCCATATCGGTTTATGAAAGCTAATTATATCGGTGTGGTTGTACTGGGAAAACTCAAATGTATGTTATATCTAATTATACATGTATATATTGTTTGTACGACGATTGTGTTCAGCATAATATGATTTGTATAAGTTAAAAGTTAAAGCATTAACAACATAAATATTTATCAAGATATTTCGTTCAATTCGCACGTTTGTGTTAAGCATCCTGTGTTTTTCAGTCCAACCATTCTGTTAACACCTCCAATACCAGCGACGGCGAATCGCCGTCAGTAGATAAGTCACTCCCCAGTCCCAGCGACGGCGAATCGCCGTCAGTAATGTACTTTCCTTGTAACTGCCTGTACAAGCCTGTACCTGGTACCACGACCGTTTGAGCACTGCTCTCGATTTGGCAACACTTCTCAGCTTATATAAGACCCACTGAAGGGTGGGAGAGCCAGTTTTGCCTCATCTCTTGAGGTGGAAAGTTGTTCTCTCTTGCCATTTTGGCCACAGTGCTTGGGACTGCAGGGGACTTTTATTACTGTATCCTACGGTAGAGTACGGGTTAATGGAAGCATACACCGTAACAACCAATGGCTGCACTGCACGTCTGAATCCAGAAAGAAAAATACAACATAAAATCTTACATTTGCGAAGTATTAACTATAGATAAAATAAGGAATATATTATTCTTGTAATACAAAGAGTTATCATAAGAAAATAAAAGTTACATGCTACTGCCATTATTTGAGCAAGTAATTTGTGTTGGTGTTTATTGTCTCAGAGTGACTGAAAAAATAAGTTAGTGTCTCAAGGGCCGACAGGTTGGCACTTACTCCCCACCTATGTAAGATATTATTTATTTTGAATGTATAATTGTTCTATATATTTTACGACGGATGCATTTCATACCCATTATCAAAAATACATATTTGTCTATTTTGTTTTATCCGATATTTACTACCAGCATTCACTGAAGAGTGCGAGGGGTACGAAGGTCGTTACCGGACTGTACAAACTGCCATAATGTTGAGCCTTGTGGCCGTGTGTCATAGAGGTCGAACTTCCAAAATTGTGAGGCAAAGGCCAAAGTATCTCGGGTTTGTTTTTATTTCCCTTCCATTCGGAGCCACTTTGTTTATTTGATAAGCAACGCCTAAAAAGAGTAAGTTTATGAGCAACATTGATTTTTCTTTTTAGTCTCTCTCTGGGTGATATGTGGGACAATGGTGGTCTGTTCGACTTACATTCATAATATCCCGGGTTCGATTCCCGGGCTTTTCCCGGTGGATCACATGCTTGCTTTCATTAATTTCATTGGGAGGTGTTTGGTGTTGGAGCTAAATTAATACAAAAATAGATATACGGTTGAAGCAATCATACACGTAAAACAATTAAGAAACTGCTATTTGTTTTGTTTGGTCACGGAATTTTCTTAGCACTTAAATTATTGACATTGCAGAAAGCTCAACTTGACTTAATGAATATATATATATATATATATATATATATATATATATATATACCGGTATATATACAGATATATATATATATAGAAGCGATGCTCTCTTCACGGGGGGGGGGGGGAAGCGGAGGCGTATAATAAATAGAAAAACCAGCGCTGGGATGAACATCTTTATTGTGGGACGTTTCGGCTTACACACAAGCTATCTTCAGCCTAAAGTAAGACAAAAAGGTCCTACATAAATATTTGCATATTACTAATGGTTAATATTTAAAACGTGTAGGAGAATTATGATTATAATTATAATTAAATTATATATTACAATTAAGTAGGTTGGCAACACGAAATACAAGTAAATTGTACGAAAGGGGGGAAACAATATTGAAAACAACAACAGAGTAGAAACGGGTTCGCATTAACCCCTTATTAGCGGGGCCCGACTTAAGTCCGTATAGAGAACACCTGCCCAAAGAGCAGTGCCCAACTTTACTCTGTGTGCAATTTTGGAGCAATATTGCCTCTGAGAGAGAGACGAGTGGTGGGCGGAGCGTAGGTTGGGCTCTGACCGTTCGCCACGGATCCCGCGGGCCTACTGACGTTTACTCCACACACATCCACCCTCCCTCCCTCACTACACAGGGTATTATGTCAAGAAATTACCGTATTTAAGGGATTTTTCATTCGTCTTACTCGATCGTTCCAAGAGAACGCGTGGTCATAGGAGGATGGTTCTAGTGTCATTGGAAAGCTGAATTAACGCCCTTTCAGGGATATATAATTGTATTACGCTCTGGCTCTTGTTTATGCATAAAAAAAGAGCACAGAAACAAGGCCATTTAGGGTAAAACCACCCGCTTGGCGGGTAATAGAAATTCCTTACGGGCCCGCTCGTAAGGCGTTAAAGTAGAATGGAGTCGCGGAAATATAATTGTAAACACCAAAGATTTTTGAAAAATCGGAAAATGCATGTTATGTACGAAATACATTAAATTAGCATGAAAGGCAGTGAAACTATATAAGAAAGCCACTAGAGTAACATTATTACAGATGGAAATTGAAAATTAAGAACCTAATTCAATAATTCAGAGAATCAGACAAAATCACTAAGCATTAAAATATATAAAAGTGTTACAAATTAAGCTTTAATTATGATGCAAAACACATTGAAATAGCACAAAGGGGGAAAACTATATAGGAAGACTATGAACTAAAGTAGAGTGTGGTTAAGGAATTAGTATAGAATGTGGATATAGCTAATACGAAAATAGAACTAATGGAAGAGAACCTACATAATATATATATATATATATATATATATATATATATATATATATATATATATATATATACAATACTGTGTCACTACTTTATAATCCGATGATGGGTCATAACAACCATATCCAATAACACCACATAAATGTTGCCTTTAAATGTCTTTCTTCAATCTACATAGAGGGAGCCGAATAATGATGTGTTTCAAAGGCACATTAATGTGTATGATATTTACAAGTAATATTATATTATGCTTACCTACAGTATCTCTGACGATAGTCGTTGTTTTCGTGATAGTGGTGGTGTGTGGGGCCCATGAATTGAGCGACGTGGCTTGGAAAAATTCCTAGAGCTAAATTATGTCAGAGTGTGTGGGTTATATATTTTAAATTCAATTTCCCTCCAAAATTAGACTTTCCACAGTTAAAATATTACACTTTAACGGCGTTCGCAGTTGGATCATAGGTCGTCTGTTTCCCGGTTTAACAAAACGACTGTGAATGACCATCTACTATGGGTTTCAGAGGCCGTGTTACATCGTTGTTCGGGAATAACTTCTTAACGAACAGTTGGATCAGTCTGATATTTTGACACGGTTTTTTTCACACTGTGCCCTAATTTTCGTCAATATAGTGCATTACCAAAAGTGTAGAATTAAGCCACTTGTCCCTGTGTCATGAGGTTAAATTCACACATTAATGACACAGAAACGAACAAGGCTACCGTGGCTTACCCGTGAGAACCACCAAACCATTATTGCTCCTCCATCAAGTATAAATATACAAAAAGTATATTTTTTTGTATATTTATATTTTGTTATTGACAGATAACTTGAATTTAAAGGTGATAGTAGGGTTGGGTGGTGGGTGATAACTACCTTGTTTGATGGAGGAGCAATAATAGTTTTGTGGTTCTCATAGGTAAGCCACGGTAGCCTTGTTCGTTTCTGTGTCATTAATGTGTGACTTTAACCTCATGACACAGGGACAAGTGGCTTAATTCTACACTTTTGGTAATGCACTATATTGACGAAAATTAGGGCACGGTGTGAAAAAAACCGTGTCAAAATATCATACTGATCCAACTGTTTGTTAATAAGTTATTCCCGAAAAACGATGTAACACGGCCTCTGAAACCCATAGTAATATACTAGGTCGTGTTAGCAGTTAAGTAACTATTTTATCCTATTCCCATCAACACCACCAGCAACGACATGCGCATGTGTGTGTGTGTGAGCATTTGTGAAACCATCACATATAATGGTAATGGTAATGGTAATTGTATTGTCAGTAGTACATACACACTTAACAGTCCCATGAACACCGTGATGATGATGTATGTGAAAGCTGGAGGACGACATGAAACTAAATATTTCTAATCATGGGCTATTACAAACACGTGATAACTATCAAGGAAATGTGATTTCTCTCTCTCTCTCTCTCTCTCTCTCTCTCATCAAAACTTTACTAAAATTGTTCAACGTTTCTCAACTATGATATTTGCTACGGACACATATGTCCGAAGGACCGGATGAAAGGCACTTTAATGTTACAACCGAATATTTTGATCGGTGACAAAAAATAAATAAAATAAAATAAGGTATATATAATATATCAAATACGAATATATTGAAGTTAAATTTCAAGTAAAAAAGAAGAATGTTTAGCGTGTTTAATAAACAATTGTATAGTAAGTTGTGTGGGGAAATTGTAGACACCAATCGAGCAGGGCAGTCGCCAGGGGAGGCCACATTGGCACTTGATAAGGAGTTGCTGAACCTCCTGTTTCATTTGCCTGGCTTTCCCCACTGTTTCTGTTGTGCCTCGCCTACACAGAGAGTAACCCATCTAACTCTCACAAACACCTCCTCTTCCTATTTATTTCACTGCACTTTACAAGCACACCACACTTCTTTCCCACATACCTTAATTTTCTCTAATGTACCTTTATTTTGGATCTCTGTCACTCTTTCAACCTTAGGTGAAGGACACTTTTTACAGGCAACTTTGCCTTTTCTCTCCTGCATACACATCGAAAAATAATCGAGCGGAACTGTACCCAGGGGAGGTCACATAGGCATATGGTCAGGAGTTGTTGGAACTACGGTTTCATTTGTCTGGCTTACTCCACTGTTTATATTTGTGCCTCAACTTCACAGCTAACTCTCACAAACACCTCCTCCCCCAATTAATTTAACTACACTTCACATCGTACATCGTACATTTTTCCAACACAGCTAAATTACCTCTAATGTACTTAGATTTTGCTCTCTGTCACTCTTTCAACCTGGGGGGGGGGGGGGGGGACTTGTTATAGGCAGCTTTGCGTGTTGGTTCCTTCAAGCACATAGAAAAAAACTATGAAGGTCATATCGAAATAAATATGCTTTACCTAAATCTGAACGATAATTATTGACTGTTACACCTTTCTCTTGATGTTTGTGTAGGAACAGCAAAAGGTGATTAAGCGCGTTTTGCTAGAACGAAGACAATGTTGATATGTTGCTGTATTTGAAAATTCTGATAGGAATTTTAACCAGACTTAAATATGAAATACAACCCACAGGAGAATCCAAAAATACATTTTGTTGGGTATGATCTCTGGATGCCTAAACATAAGATCCAGAGGACTAAACATCAAGATGCAATATTATATTTGTCGTCGTATACTGTATGAACATTGATTATAATAAATATTCACTGTTATTTCAACCCATACTTAATCATTGCCCACTGATTAGTTTCATCCATGTATTTGTCATCCTCATTGCATATTCTAAACAAAGTAGAAAAGAAAGCCTTCCATCTCACCAATTCTCTGCAATCTCTCTCTCCGCCGCAATGTTGCATCTGTCTCTCACTATTCTACCGCTATTACAATAATCAGTGTTTCTCAGAGCTTTCTCAGAATAAACCACCCCATCTTCGTAGAGCTCGTAGCATCCGTCTTGCAACACAATCCCACCCCTACTCTGTGCAACTCCCCAACCCAAGAGTGAAACGTTTTCTGTCATTCTTCTATGCAACTGCTGAGCTCTGGAACACTCTCCCAGATTCAGTATTTCCCTCATCCTATGACTTAAATTGCTTCAAACTCCATGTGTCCAGGCATTTTGGCTCGAACGTCCCTTGATTTTGGCACTGTCACTCTTTCAACTCTGGGGGAGGCACTCGTCACAGGCAGTTCTGCTTATTTTCTCCCTCACTCACATAGACAAAAACAAAATGGTCGTCCAATATGTATTTCACCACCTAATTATGTCCAATCAAAATCAATGTATCTTATAAATAATTCCTACATACAACTAACTTTTAGTCAAGGGTAATTTTAGTCACAGGTCAATTTGTCCACATCATGTAAAGGTCTGCTAGTTGAGATACTGAGTGGAAATATGCCAAGCAAATAGATATGTGTACATCAAAAGTAATATTGTGTGTGGCTACAGATAAACACTATATACACATTTCTGAGATTTTTTACCTAAAATATGCTAATGCCAGCCAAAGAAACATTAAACTAAATTTAAATATAAAACAAAATACCAGTTGATTTCTTCATGTTACAATTGTCGATGAGATGACAATATAATTATTCTAGCTACCCGCAGAGCATTATATTCAGCTTAGGAAAGGTCTCTAAGTATCAACGGGTTAAGAAGTAGCCTAAGTATCCCCTTATTCTGAAATATCTGACATATTGAACAGAATCGTGAGGAGGTAGACAGCATACAATACACATGGATGTTAACTGATTGAGAAGATGGTTGTATTTTCCGACCCCCGTTATCTCACATGCTTAGCCTCATTAGATTTCAGATTTTCAGACATTTGCCCCATTAGTTTGACGATTTAAAAACCTTTCACCCCTTATCTTTGTCAATATTACGACCATTCGTGTCATTTTTTCCTGGCGTGCGATAGCAAGCCTGTAATTTAGAAGGAACCGGCCTTCGGCCGGGATATTTTTCTACCGAAAAATGTACAAAGGTATCTAAAAGGGGAATCTTGGGGATATTTTTTATATTTGATGGAGGTGTAGGGAGGAAACTAAAAAAAATATATGAAATAGGTCAATAAACCGACCAATGATATACCCTTCCCCCCTTAAAGTCGCGAGGCATTTAAGACACTACACAGAACACACCCACCCTAGGATAGGGAGACATTGACCCTGCACACAAAATGTAAGACCTGCGACATCACCGGAAAGTTATCTTTGCTTGCAGTCGCAACAAACGAAGCAGATGAAGCTATTAGAAGACTTCTGGACACTAGAATATATGAAGTTTACCGGTTTTACTTTACACCCAATTGCCAATCAAGATAATTAAATACCAGTTTATGATTGCTTAGTGTTGTTAATCTTGTTCGTCTTGTCCTTTTCATTATCTTTTTCCTTCAGTTACCACCACCATCATCGACAGAGAAGCCCTCTTAATATACACTCACACACACACACACACACACACACACACACCGCACTGCAGGAAGAGAGCCACTACACGAGGCTGATATGAAGGCCCTACAGAACGACCCTGAAACTACACCATGATCTTTGTGTGTAATAGAACGAGATATGCTGAAGGTCAGGGGAGAGGGAGCAACACCAGAACCAAGAAGGATTAAATAAAATTTAAATTAAGAACTTGGAGGAGATTAAGTATTTAGTAAGCATTTATATGTACGTACATTTACTCATCAATCATTAAAGGAAGGACAAAAGGAAAGGTCGGGAGTGGAAAGTAAACAAAAGATGGCAGAAGACAGAACGCAAATGAAAGACTAATCACAGAAAGTACAACGATAATAACTATAAGAAAACACACATTTCAATATAAATCAAAGGTAAGGCAATGCGCGTCATCATCATCACCATGTCCGACACACTTGCCTCCTCCTGGGATGCTGTGTTCTGGATGGCCGCGGGAAGTACGATTCCTGGATATTCAGCTCAAAAATGCTTCTCGGTAAAATATAATATCATATGGCATACAAAGATGCATTTGGTCTTATGGACACGCTTAGTATGAATTATTCTTACTTCATGGTAAATAGTATATACATCTGTCCCCGGGTACTGAACGTTAATGATCTTATCTGGCCTCATTCAGAAACAAAAAACATATATTATACTTTAAAGATGCCAGGCAAGAACTGCTGAACAATTATGCTGGGGCAACGCTCGAGTGCCACAATTTAATCATTGTCTGTAAACAAAGCCATATAATGTCTCTCTGAATGCTTTGTGCAAAATTTTAATTTGTGCTACTTTTACATAAAGCTTAATTTTAAGGTACTTACCATTTATTATCATAAAGTAATTAATTTACAGTATTAAAGAGTTTCTGAATAATGACCGATAAATATATGTTGTATTCGGATAAACAGTTATGATCGTCTCTCTCTCTCTCTCTCTCTCTCTCATTATCCAGTCCGCAAGCCTTTCATCATTAAATTAGGCGACCAAAAAAGGAGTAAAAAAAGCACAGTCTATAAATGAAAGAGGCCAACTAGTGGAACCTTTACTAACCCCTTTTGTAGTGGTGACATATTGTTCATTATAGTTTACCTATATCTAGATGATTTTGTGCAGTTTTAGAAGGGTCTGTGATAGTGAAAAGGGATAATCAAAATAGTTCAAAGTCTATTAATTGTTGAAGGCAATTTAAAACTAGATACAATCGTATAAAAGTAGCCATCATTATTGAAAAGGACGGCACTGGTGCTGAAAGAATTAAGAAGTCAAATATCTCATGTGTCCCTTTTCATACCATAGGCTTTCATTCGTATCATAACATTACATATTGTCAGCATTTAGCTTAACATAACACTGGCTAGAACGTTGTATCTTAGCATAATCTAACCCTTTATTCAGACTCGGATGCCATAATCTCATAAGCCCACTCATATATATTCGTGGACTTTACTTATCTCTAACTATACATGTATATCTCTGGAAACGAATTTATGAATATAAGTTTATATACATAAACCACAAAAACAAAACAAACTACATATACTGCTTATTGAAAAGAGGTTCTATCCATACATCAACCCATAGAGGGTCCACGAATGCTCATGAGTGGGCAAGGGACTATGGCAACCGAGTGTACGATTATGTTATTATAGTTATACTGGCAATCGTTAGCTGATTATATGCAGAGTAAAAGTAAACCGTGAACGTAGACATCTGTATAGAAATAATGCTTCTTCTCATGTTGAATACAATGACTAAAACTAACTTAAAATATATATGCTAAGCTAAAATTGTGTATTTATAATAGGGTTAAGGGGAAGGGGGTAGTATAATTTGCTCCCTAGACCTCAAGCAAACTTTACAAATTACCCTCAAGACCCCATCAAGATTAATTTGTACAATTTTCAGTAGACAAATGTCCCGACCGAACACCGATTCCTCCTAAATTACAGGCTTGCTAGCGCTCGCCAAGAAAATATGACCACCTAAAGGGCATGAAAGGTCTGAACATGGTCATAAAATGGGTCAAATTGTATAAAAATCGCAAAACAAAATGGGCGAACTTTTTATCATATCAAAACTACTGAAAGGAACTACTATGAGGGAAAAGGAGGTCCAGATAACAAAAAACCTCCCCTTAACCCCTTCTCTACCGGCAAGGTATTTAAAAAAAAAATCTAGTTATAATTAGAAGATTGTGTGCAGTTTAAGAAGGAGCTATTATAGCAAAAAGAGTGAAGTGAGATAGTTCGAAGCCTGCTCATTACTGGAGGCCATTTTTAAACTGATTAAAGTAGTTTAATAGTAGCCAGAAAACTGATTAAAGTCGTTTAATAGTAGCCAGAAAAGGTAAACAGGAAGACGCCGGTAAAAAAAAGGGTTAACATGGGCTAGCATAGTAAAGTCCACTGCAGTATTTATACCACATCATAGCAAATCAAAGAATAATCTTACATGAAGTATTGATACCAAATCACCACTATCTCTATATATCAACCAATTCATTGTCTTGTGGCTTTCCTCCAACATTTTTGTTTTATGTGCATGAAGGAGACAAAAGGAAAAGCTGCCTGTAACAAGTGCCCCCCTCATCCCCCATAGGGTGAAAGAATGATAAGATAACCAAAGTCAAGGTACACTAGAGGTAATGTAGGTGTGTTGGAAAGAAGTGTGGTGTGTTTGTTAAGTGTAGTGAAATTAATAGGAGGAAGTTTCTGCGAAAGTAAGCTGGGTTACTCTCTGTGTAGGTGAGGCACAAATAGAAACAGTGGGGGAAGCCAGACAAATGAAACAGGAGTTCCAGCAACTCCTTATCATATGTGTATGTGGCCTCCCTTGGGTACTGTCGTGCTTGATTGGTGCCTACAATCTCCCCAATTCACATCATACCTGACACTATCATATACTGTAGCTAGCCTGTCAAATTACCGTGCAGTTTATTCATCAATCTATCCAATTATAGAGAGAGAGAGAGAGTGAGTGAGTGAGTGAGTGAGTGAGTGAGTGAGTGAGTGAGTGAGTGGGGTGATGTGGGTGGGGGTTGGGGGAGGAATTGATGGGTAATGAATTAAAATGCACCCTTATATTTGGTTCTTTAATACCAGTAATTACGAAAAGTATCCTTCGAACTCTGTTATTACGTGCAATATTCCCCGAACTCAATGATTGCATACAAAGTTAGAGAGAGGTGGACACTGTTTCTAAAGACAAAGTATGAAATTAAGTTCTTTAATGCTTGTGTCAATTTACAATATACCTCTCTGGAGTTTATTAAATAAAGAAAAGAACATAAATATAAAATAGCTTTCGGTAATATGCTGTACTGTACTGTACTGTACTGTACTGTATATTAAAACCAATGACGACATCAACAATGAGGGGAGGTGTGGTGGAGTGGTCTTGCCACTGGCCTGGTAATCCAAAGGTCCCGGGTTCAAATCCCGATGTATCAATGGGAAGATATTATTGGGATGGAATTTGTGCTGTACCTAGTATCAGTGCATTACCACAAGCCCACCGACACGTCAATAAAATACCCTCATTGTTCCCTGATTAAATAGCACTGTATGAATATTCCCATTAAATAGCACTGTATGAATATTCCCATATTCAAAATATGCTATAGGGGTGCAATGCCTGGTGAGTTATCTGCTCAACAGGTGGCGTTGTGTGTGTGTAAGTGTGAGAGTCCGAGTGTAGGGGGTTAGACAGTGAAGCACGGGAACGAGGTGGCTTCAGAGATGGGGTCGTTTCGGGCCATGAGTGAGCACCGTGCATCATGTGAAGGCAAGATGGCAGGTGCTCGTTGTACTCTACGTGCTTCACATGTCTCACTCCCTAGACTGGAACAAGACCTCACGGGCTTCACTGTTCATTGTAAAGCGGTGAATGTTAAGGCTCTCAGCCTATGCCCGAGAGGAAGTAAGTTGGAATATAGAAAAAAAAAAAAAAAAAAAAAAAAAATGGCAGTGTGCAGATGGAATCACAGAAGGTGCCTCTTGGAGCATTCGCGATGCATCACACTCCAATCAAGTTCTTATACCTGTTGTACCTGTTTTGGTTGAACATTGTAAACAATAATTGGTCCATATGTATCCTGCACAACTGGAAACATTATCAATTACTAGTTCGATATTTTCTCATGGATAATCAATATTATTTTTGCATGCAAATGCAAACATAGTAACATTCTCCACTGCACACCATTACCGAGAAAACCTCATGCATGCTAATGACAACATTACCGTAAACGAGCAAATACTTACCCCAGTGGTGAGCCTGTGGCTCTACGGGACACTTGGATATCCAAACTATTGTATTACTTGTTTTAAACCGTTAACTTCAAGAAGGCCATATTTGTGCTGAGCTTTCATAAAATACTATTGTTTTAGTCAAAATAGAAGTCAACAAGGTATAATTTAAATGAAGTTGGCAAGGCATAGAATATGAGATATGCGGGTGTGGGGGTAATTGAAATTTAGGCAAAACTTAATCATTATTAAGGTAATGGCGAATTTTCCCCTAAGCACGTCACATGGCTTTGAGGTATCTTAATTTCACACATACAAACAAAAAGACAAGCAAGCAGTTACTTATGTTATACAAAGTCCCCCGTTGAATGCAGTCATCAAATTCGTACAATTCGGTTCATGTGCTGTCTAGATATGAAATCGGTAAATAATATAAATTATTGCACTTTTGGTGCAGTGGTTAGCACGCTTGGCTCACAACCGAGATGTCCCCGATTCGATTCCCGGGCAGAGTGAGTCTCCTAACACCCAATGTATCTGTTCAACTAAGCAGCGAATTAGGTACCTAGAGTAATTGGACAGTTTGTTCTAGGTATACAAAACACTGTGGTAAACCACAAAACAGCAATAGCAAGTGTATTGGGTAAATAACCGCAGGCTCCAAAGGACAATGAGATAGAGGTCAGCGCCGCAGCTACGCACCGTTTCAGAGTATGCCCCTGAACTTTACTTACTGTACTACTTAATGAACTACTACATGAACGAGGGCGGTGCTGGTTGGGGGGAGGGGCGTCGACTGACTGGGGACAGAGGTGCATGGGGGCGGTTCGTTCGTGGCCACCCCTTCGGGGATCACGGCGTCAGGCAATAGATAGATAGATAGACTACTTAATCCTAAAACCTCATTTGAGATATTCTAATTAAAACAATTGTTTGTGTGTGTGTGTGTGTGTGTGTGAACTCCGTAGGTAAGCAGGATGTCTTACAGAAAGTAATAAGAGCATCAATCAAACACTTCTTATGTCATGTGTGGTGGTCTATTTAGGAGATTTAGGATACGGGGGGGGGGGGGGGGGGTCATAAGCTCTACAAATTTCGTTAGGCAGATATACTAACTACATAATTACAGTAGTTTAAGTCTTGTATAAGTTTGATAGTGATACATCTCTGTAAATGTGTCAATACAAGAATACACCTGGCACATTCTCTCATTGTATTCTCGCTATATTTAGAATACCGCTAATTAATTAAGTTAAAGGTGAACTACAGGAATGAACGAAAAAACAAAGATTAATGCAGGGTCATAACTTGGCATGAATATACTGTAATATGTATATGGGCAATATCGATATAATTCCATTAAACTCGAGACAAAAATACCAACATATAACGACGTTGCCATTCTCGGCGGAGTTCAGCTGATCGGGAGTGACGAACGAATGTGGAGAGGCAGTTTGTAAACAACACACGGAGTCATGGACTGTCAGGTCTGTTTTTCGTAATTAATACCTTTCAATTCATTACTCAAGCTCTGCAAAAGATCGAACAACGTCCTGAAGATGTGGTGCACTTCAAGAAATAATCCCATGTCGCCAACAATAAACATACAGGCAGTGTTTTCGAGTGTTTCATCCTGGTCCAGAATCGAGGGAGGCCGCTTGTAAGGCCTATTTCTAATGATAGTATAAATGGACATTGTAATTAGAATAGGTTTCATCCCTGGAATTCACCATTAAGGAGTGTACTGTTGGGGTCAAGGATTTCATTGCGATCGAGTTTACTACTTTGAATGCCAGAGGTCCTTCTTAAGCTGCATTAGTTTGTCCAAGAGTAGTTTCTATGCTTATCTTCTGCTGCATAACATTGTATCTGTCAGGTTGCCAAATGCTGATGCAGCCAACCTGTCAAGTACCAATGGTCCGGGAGTCATGGCACCGATAATTGTCCGCTGACCTGAAGCTAGTGTTGCCAATTTAGCTTCTTTCCCATTATATCTAGAGGTATATTCTTCGATCTAGAGGCACATTTTACATCCAGCTACATGAATTTCAGATATATTCTGTAGATTTGGGCCATTTTAGATATATATTGTAGAGATTGTGCCGTTATTCTAGCTAATATTGGTATTTAATTACTATCTAGCGGACTTGATTTGGTAACCCTGCTGCTGAAGCTGTCTGGCTCAGTCATTCCCAAGGACTGGTAGAGAATGGACAGCCTGCCATCTCTCCGCCTCCTCCTAAACTCTGTGTGTAGTCTAGGCAAAACAAGGTTTGACCCACCACAAATTGCAAATGTTTTGACCCATACATTTTTTGAAAGCTTACACTCCAAGGAATAACATATTAAAAGTTTACCTTTTTTTTTTTGTGTGGAACACCCTTTTTGGGGAGTAAAACCAAAATGGCTGCCGCGAGTCCCGAAAATCTTTGCGTTTCCATATCTTTCCACCTAATTCATGCATTTTAGTTCTGTAAAAAGCTATTTCATACATTTCTGTCACAAGAAATATGAAAAAACACTACAAGGTTAACAAATAAGATGAAAATGTGTCATATAGTGAAATATTTCCATATATAATGCTCTTGTTAATTACAGATATAACACATGAAGTTAAGTATACAGTCCACTTATCAAATCACAGCAATTAAATACTCATAATTAGTTTGTAATTCAGACATGTAAAACCAAGGCATCAGTATCATCAGAGTCACTGTCTTCCATTAAAGAAAAATTTGAACACCATATGCAATTGTACAGTCTAAACCAGACTTCCGGCATGTGCACCGAAGTGTGGCACAGCCAGTCTTACAGTTACATAATTATAATCATTTCCAGGAACTGAGATGGAGCTGGAGGTTTGTCTGTCATCACTGGCACCAGTCTACCTTCATTAACACGCCAACCCCACTGCTCTGGTGGTATATCGGTCTCATGACCCAGCCACACCTGCACTTGTTGGTATACTCTGAGGCTGTGGAACTTTGCTGCTGATGATGTGGGAGGAAGAGAGCCTGGGTCTACTGCAATGGTACTCCTTGCTGTTTTCTCACAACATTTTTGGTACCTCAGATCATCCAAGTTGTCATTTTGTCCTCCATTGTACATGGCAATCAGAGCTGACTCTCCTGATTTCTCAACATCCTTTGCATTTGAAGAGCATGACATGAACGTAACTGCAGCTTTTCTGAAATTCTCATCACTGTAAAGTTTGGTAACAGCTTTCTGTTTGCCTATTCCAAATACTCTTGAAGTGGTGTCACAGCCTAATAGGGCATGGGCAAAGAGAATATGATTTGACACAGTGTCTCCAAGAAGTTCTCTGGTGACTGATATGTTCCAGCACTTCAGTGGTTTCTTACTGTCTTTCCTAGTCGTTGACTGCAACCAGATGTTGTGTGGTGTCTTACTGGTCTTGTAGAATATCAAGAGAATCAGAATGTCGGTATCATCGGCAACTACTACAGTGTCTCGTTGCTGTGCAGATGATATTGCAGTTTCCACTATCAGGAGATCTGCATCACTTCTAGCGTGGTAAACTTCACATCCTGCTCTCTTCAATCGGTCGCCTATCATATGGATCAGTCTCTGTTTATTTGTCTGGTTGGTGAGAAAGTCTTCCTTCTTGGTTTGGAGTTTCATTGTTGGATCAAAGTGTACCTCAGCCACAATCCTACAACCAGATCTTCGGAGGTGTGCACCATCTTTTGTGGAAGGTGAATCGTTGTAACCATCAAACACAACCATGCAAGCTCCATATTTGGACAGTACATAATCAGTGTATATTTGCAAAATTTCATCCCACACAGCTCCTTTTGACCAAGGAATCTTATGCAGCAGAGAACCTCCATCTAAAACATGCTGGACTGATTTAGGTGGTTTTGGAGCAGCCTGAATTTCTTTTGACCACAAGGAGTCAGCCAAGGAAGCTTTGTTAGCCGGTCTAATTATGGACTTTGATTCAAACAAGGCTTGTGGAAATTGACAAAGTTCATACTGGAATACCTCTGGTAACTGATTCTCTGTCGTACCAGCACAGACTAAGCGTTGAAACAGAAGGAGAGGATCCACGCTTACCTCCTTGTTCATGACTTTGATTGATCCTTTTGCATCCATGGTGATGGCTTTGTCTTTCTTCCTGAAGGAAAGCTCATTCACCTTCATGCCAGGCATCAGTGCGAGGATCTTTATACCCACATCCTTTGCTGAATCACAGTTGACACTGTCTTGAGCTGCAATGCCCGTTGCAATGCTTCTCAGGCTTGGTGGACCATCCATTCTGAATGGATTTCTCACAGTCAAATACTGGAGAATGTCTTGGATATCTTTCAGATCTTTGCTCATCCTTGCTGGGGAACTCTCTTTGTGTTGCTCACTAGTGAGGAATTGCACCCCTGTGAACTCTTGCATGGTTTGATTGACATGAGCACACGCTGGTGCAGACAGAACCCAGATGAGTCTTTGGGTCTCTGTCAATCCACGTCCCCTTGTAAGTCTCCCCCTTGACTTCAGGCTTTTCATTAGGCATTGCTCTATTGTCAAGTCCGTCCAGAGGCCAGCCCAACATCTGTCTGTGCGACGAACAACGTGATGTCCTTCCATGAAGTGTTTGTAGACATGAGGCATCTCACTTTCAAGCTTGAGCATCTTTGCCAGATACAAATGGACACTTTTTGTGTAGTGATTGTGACCTGAAGCTGCCAAGTAAGGAAGCATTTCATTCATGGACTGAAGATCCAATGGCCACAGACCTAGTCGCTCTGCTTTGATGAATTTGCAAAGGATGGAAACCATTGTGATGTACTGTAGCCAAAGTCTAGCTGTTCTGTGTCCTTTTAGGCTATGCTTAGTCTGGTGGATCTTCTGCTCCAAGCCCTGAAGCACCTCATTCTGATCTAGATCTGATGGGGACACCGAGCCTGATAGTAGTCCTTCCATGATGTCTCTCAACCGAGGGATCAAGTCGTGTTCCTTCTCATGGTCACCTGGAAAATGTTTCATAGAAGATTAGTTTATGGCACAAGAAAAATGATAAAATTAAAAAAAAAAAAAAAAATTAATAGAGGTCTGCCTACAAGTGGTACAATCATGGTCAATGTCTGGTTGAAAGTTATATGAACGTTATCTGAACAGAACCATTGCATATTTATTGGTATGGCACATTCATGCATGTATCAAGAAAAGATTATTTCAGCTTTTTGAGCAATACTATACCTTTATCTGTAGGTGTTGGTACACTAGCAGTTGATTCATCTGACTTTTTATATCTGTTTTTGAATTCCTTGTGCCATAAATATATAATAAAGCCTTTTACAGAACTAAAATGCATGAATTAGGTGGAAAGATAGGGAAACACAAAGATTTTTGGGACTCGCGGCGGCCATTTTGGTTTTACTCCCCAAAAAGGGTGTTCCACAAATTTTGTTTTGGTAAACTTTTAATATGTTATTCCTTGGAGTGTAAGCTTTCAAAAAATGTATGGGTCAAAACATTTGCAATTTGTGGTGGGTATACCCCTATTTTTCCACCAATTGCCTGGACTAGTGATCCATGTCATCCTTGAGTTATCGCCTCAAAACCTATTTTAAAACAAATAATTATCGAGTAGTAAACATTACACATATATACTATTCAACATTATATTTACCACTGTTTTTGACGGGTTATCAGAATGAACAGTGTATCACAACACGATATTACCGGTATCTATACACTGCAGATATATATAAAATGCGTAATAGATTACGGCGTTGAAATACAGTTTATGAAGCCCCCACCCCAAAAAAAAAAAAAAAAAATATATATATATATATAGAACATAAATAGAATTAAATGACATATATAAATAAAAACACACTGAAACAAGCAAACAAACAAACAAACATCAAATTAAATACTTATCATATAGGAAATAGTAACATTGAAGTAAGCCAGATGGATCTTGCTGATTATACTGTGCTAAAACGTTAATGAAAGGGACTAATATTGTCAATTGAATATATCTTATTCCAGACTAGTAAAGTTTATGTTTTTTACCTAACTTCGTAAAATATGCAAGGCACCTGGAACTGTTCTTACCAAAACTATCCCAAGAGTTTGAAAAGGTGAAGGTTTCAGCGGGGTGTTGATTATATATATATATAATCGGAGCAATTAATGCAAACAGTAGTCCAGGTGATGACGGTGTTACACCGCAACATATTATTAATGCACATCCGGTAATAAAGCTTTTGTTAAGCTTGTTATTACTTGCTGTATAAAACATGCATGCATTATTCTGATTATTCTGATGCATTATTAAAAGTCATAAGAGTTCCGTTAGTTAAAAATTAAAATTTAGATATTTCTAGTACAAGTAACTATCGTCCCATTGCCCTTTCGACGGTGCTATCAAAGATATTTGAAGTTATTATTTTAAATAAATGTTCTGAATTCCTTGGTACAAGTGACAATCAATTCGCGTACAAGAATAATGATGGAACTGATATGGGCATTACACTACTGAAAAGCATAACAATGGAGTATACTAGTCGTAACACACCTGTGTATACGTGTTTTATGGACATGTCCAAGGCTTTTGACAAAGTCTGTCGTGCTACACTCTTCCAACTCCTGTTAAAACGAGGTGTACCTCAGTATATTGTGTATATTTTGCAAATTTGGTACTCTGACAGACTCCGGAGAGACACCGGGGTACCCCGTCTCCGGAGTCTGCCAATAACGGAATCGGGAGAGATGTGATATGTTTTCTTTGTTTTTGAGAAATTAGAATGACAGACTCCGGAGATACCTAGGTGTCTCCGGGGTCTGCCATTGTCAATGTACTGAGTATGATTGTGTGTAATGTCAGAGAAACAAATGGAGCTACCTGGTTGAGCCCAGGTTCTTTAAACTCGTACTGTACTTCTCTCTTCTTTGCTTTTCTTGCACTATTTAGCCAATCCCAAATACCCTCCAAATATCCCCCCAAAATTCTTCTACCCCCGCCCCATATCCCTAACATACAAAACAATAGTCTTTCAAAACTTTACTCTAGCCATCAATCAATCAATCAATAATAAAAACATGAGTATGCGATGGGGTGAATCCTTTTCATCAGAGTTTTCAGTATCGTGTGGAGTCAAACAGGGAAGCATAATTTCACCATATTTATTCAACATCTATATAGCTAGTCTATCTACTAAGCTTAACAATAATAACATTGGATGTGTACTTAATGATAGAATTATTAATCACATGATCTACGCAGATGACATTGTAATGTTTAGCCCATTTATAGCTGGGTTACAACAGCTAGTTAACATATGTGTCGACTATATACCCTCAGGGAAGCTAAATATCAATGATAATAAAACTAAATCCATGATGTTCAGTAAACTCAAATGTGGTAGGACTCATGGCACCAGAAAACTGATTAATAGAACGGAAATTGAATTTGTAAATCAAATAAAGTATCTAGGATACACGTTAACACAGAATAATAAAGACAGTTTGCATATTGAGAGCCTATAATATTATAGAGGTTTATGTGTTAGATCAAATACTATCTCTCGTAACTTTATTAAATGTATTAAAGAGGTAAAATGCTTATTGTTTAAAAGCTTTTGTACATAATTTTAATGTGCATTGCCATTGGTGCTAAAGGCGAAGGTCTCTGATGTATATAGCCTTAGAATCTGCTATAATAACAGTTTAAGAAAACTTTTCAATATTCAAGGGCAGTGTAGTATATCTGCAATGTTTGTTCAACTTGGCATTTCAACCTTTGCTGAAGTTCAACGCAAGACCTGATCCAAAGGCTTAAAACAACCACAAATGAAATAATCAAAAAGTTTGCGAGCGTAAAATTAATTATTGTCAGTATCTATAGTCTTTAACAAATGGAGGCCAATTGTTTTCGCCTAATTGGCAGGTGCATTATTTTATTTTTGTTATTTTGTTTTCATGTGCACTATTTTAATATTTGTTATCTCTCTCCGTCCCTAATTTGTATTAACTCTATATTTTAAAATTTGTGTTTAAAGTATATATAAAACTGTACAGTATGTATGACTTTTATACAAAATAAAGAATATTATTATTATCATTATCATTATAATATATATATATATATATATATATATATATATATATATATATATACCTATATGTTCTTTTTGAGAGTTCTGTTCTATTTCTATTTATAATTATAATATTATAATATTCGTTGGGAAACCTTCAATACTGTAAATTTTGCACAGCATGATGGACAAGGGACGTGAAAAGAAAGGTTAGGATAGTATGGGAAAAATTTATATAATTGCATATTTTTCTGTCCTAAGACTATCCTAAAATCTTTCCCATCACGAATCGAATAGTGTGACGTAATGTCAAGGTAAGAGCTCACGTACTAACTTGTACATTTTAATTCTTGAGATAACGGGCCTGAAACATCAAAAGCCAAAACCAGCCAAGCACCTGCTTCCGTCTTCAGCTAGCAACACAATAGCATCATGCCGCATTGCTAACATAAGGAGTGAATCACGGCCGAACCAACTCTCCACCACCCAGACCCAGCCTCAACAACACACAAACAAACGCGGTAGAAAACACAGCCCCAATATTCGGCCAAGACCTACCCAACCCAGAGTTAGACTACAGTGAGGAATTGTTCATGCAAATTCCCCACCAGCCCCTCAATATCCTCACATCAACTTTTACCATAATGAGCAAGACAACTTTGACCAGGCGAGCTAACAAGCTAAATTCCCTACATACCTTCCTTCCAAATCGTCATCATACAAACTACAAATTTCCTACATCTCCCTCAAACAGTTATTAATTTTTCCACACCACAGCAAACCATATCGAAACCCCAAGTAAATAGAAACAAGTGTGTAATGTCCACCCAGTCACGACAATATCCTTCCCATTTTTTAGTGCAACTCATAACCTCATGATAAATAAAAAAATAAAAAAAATAGCTCCATGCCCCTACTACCCTGAGAGAACAGCTCCTTAACCCCATCCCAAAATGGATCACAACCTGCCCATGCCCAGGGTAAGGTAGGCAAAATAAGGGATACTATCTAGGCGTGTACCTCTTCTTAGGAAGGACGTGCAAACTAGATACCTTAATTTGGATCGAGACTTCCGTACAGATATCGCCAGTTGATCTGTTAAAAAGTTATAAACTCAGTGCAAACCAGTGTAAACCAGTATAGCCCAGTGACCCTGAAGAAAGAAGAAAGGAAAGAGATGACTTACCCGTTATGTGTGAATCTAGCGACGAGCCCTATAGTGAAAAGGAAACGACAACTACCGCTGTGACCACGTGCTCGCCAGATCCTCTACCAGGCTCCTATCTTTCTTCCAACTCCTTTAAGTGCTCTTTGTTTTGTTAAAGTAAGGATGGTTGCAACTAGGGTTAACTAGATATGTTGAGGTTCACACTAATGTAATACTAAGGATTTTCCATCCTATCCTTATCCTAGTTACCCGTCGCTCGATTTAGAGAGAACATAAACACCCCTATCTGTGGAATCGATATATATACTGTATATATATATATCTTCGAATATAGGCTCCTATATTCTATATGGAGAGATATACATATTTCTATTCGGGAATAAATACATGCACAATTACACGTAAAACTAGTGAACACATATTCATATCTTGTTTTTATGTAACATCATCAATTGGCTACGTAAGTCATAGATAAGTTGTTCACAGAGTGTTTTACTATTCAGTCTCTTAATTTGACCATTGTTATTCATCACGCTTCATGAAGTAGAAATCATTTTGTGTATTATCCGAGTTGTCTTAAACTCTATTTGTTCACGTCGCAGTAACTTACCTCGCGGCGAGGATTCTCAGTCACGCATACATGACTAATTTATTTATTTTACCCCTTCATGAATTTATATTCATAATTATTACTCTTTGAGTTCTTTGAGTTTAATCTCTTGTAAAAGTTGAATTTATGTATTGTTATTCAGATATCAAACAGTATCTTATTTTACATAACTTCAGTGCCACATGTATGCCCTCGCAGTAACTATTATTTACCTTAGGCGGAAACTAACCTTGCATTTCCCCGTTTTCTATCAGGACGCTGTTTATTGTGTTTGAGACTTAATATTTCTGTGTATACTTATTTGTGGTTCTGGTAGTAACATTGAGATTATTTATATGTTCTATTAGTAACCTTATTTTATATTACTAGAATCTAGATCATTACTATTCTAGGATATCCATATATCTGTATTAATTATTTTATGTTGGATCGTAAGCCTTATCTATATATATGAGGACCGATCGTAATTATGATAATTTGACTTATGAATTGTACCCTAGATGTTAAGGAATAAAACGTGTGAAACTTTATCATGTATTCTGTATTCATTGATTATTATTGTTGTGTAATTATAATACTGAAGTTCGTTATCTCCCAGTGAGAGAGTTGTGATTGACGTAGTTTCCTAAGGTGGAAAACGTAATCACCATCAAGCACGTTAAATTATAACGTTGCATAACAATTCTTGTTTAATTCCTAAAGTGAAGATATCTGTTTAACTGACCTAAAAAAATTTCCTTTATATATAAGATTGCTCAGTGTAGTTTACGAGTAGCATTGGATTAAGTCTATCTAAGTTATGACACAAGTGAACTTTCAAACAAGTTGGCGCTGTTTTACCACTCTCAGGACCTTCAAATGGAGATACCCTGGTAACCACCCTTGAGCAGCCTTTCAAAGCGGATGATATTTCATATGTGATATTTATATGCCTACTATACGTTCCTGACATTGACTGCAGTTGCATACTATAGATTTAAGGCATTGATAACCAATAACAACACATTGTAATAGTGATAATGGGACCATTTTCGACGGTAAAAGGAGGTGGTTAACTGATTATGGTACGACTATTCGGACTTTTGATAATGGTAAAACTCCATATCTGCTGTTTATGGACATACCTTTGACTACCAAACAGTATAGGTATTAGATATAGTTGTATTTTTTAGTATGCACAGAACATTATTTTAGACAATTCTAAGCTATGTTCCAAATATATAGACCAATACTCTTGAATATTAATCTTTATAACTGACAAACGACTCGAGTAATCAAGCAAATATGTCTACCATTTAGGAAGGTTCAGCCAGGGAATAGGTGTTAGAATTGACAAAATTTAGGCTATATCCTATTTTGAGTTACAGAGGTTATGTGTCATAATGTCTTGCCTACCTAATTGGGACGGTATATAGCACATTTTAGATATGTAATTATGGTGAAAGGAGCTTAGACTTACTTTGCAGCCCAGAAAAAAAAAATAAATCCCCGCTTAACCCTTCTACTGGCGACGTCCTTTTAGTTATATTCTAGCTATATTTAGAATATTTCATGCAGTTTAAGAATTGTTTTGGAGTAAGGGGTCGGGCACAAGTTGGACTAGATAATAGTCCATCAGGCGCCTGGCCCGGGGAGACAATTAACATGAAGGGTGCGCCTGGAAGTGTGGTGGGAGGGCTTGTGGCTTTGGCTCCGCTGCATGTCTGCCTGCCGAGATCGTAACCTCTCCGGGTGGTCGGGGGAGTGCTGGAGCGACCTTGGTGACCCTGGTCTCTGGGTCTTCTCCTGGGTGACCTGGATGTGTGTGAGTTTGTGCTTTTTATCTGTGTTTATTCGTTGTTTTTATGTTGTTTTTGTGTTTTCCCTGTTCTTGCTCTGTCTTGAGTCGGCTACCCCCAAAATGGGGATTGGGCCTGAGCATATACAGTAGATAGATAGATAGCATATAGATAGAAAACATTGTTTGTGCTAGTAAATAGGGCGTGAGATATTTCGAAGCCGATTAATTGCTGGAGGCCCTTTTCAAACTGAAAAAAAATCGTCTAACAGTAGTCACACTAAATTTTAAAAGATGTCTCCGGTACAGAAGGGGTTCAAGTAATGAATGTGGGAAGCTGCCTTGGTCTGTGGGTTATCCAATTATATATTCAATCAAGAATCTAGTATGGAAACGTGTCTGTAAAGTTATGAAGCTGCCAGTGGGAGTTTACCCCGAGACTTTCAGATGAGGGAACCAGGACATTATTATTACATCACTTGGTTCAGTTGTCCCTTATGTGTGTGTGTGTGTGTGTGTGGGTGTAAATGTGTGTCTACGATTAAATGTGTGTGTGTGTGTCATTTTGTGTGTGTGTGTGTGTGTGTGTGTGTGTATATACGAGAGAGGGATTTTGTTTTTGGTGAAAGACACTTGAAGATATAATAAGTGTGCACAAACTAATACTTGGGTTGAATTAAATGACTTGTAGATTGTGGGTGGAATAGGTGATATGTAAACTACAAACAAACATATACTAGCTAACTATTATATAGGTGAATTAACCTGAGCCGAAGTTACCAATAGCTATAATGACCTGTTTTTTCAAAATGACATGAACTACAATGACCTATGACCGAAATGACCTGGAACTCTAGTTCTCGGCGAAACTGCTTCGGTTGTAAAAAGATACTAAGCAAATATAGAAGTATGATTATCTAAGAGGATCAAAGGCCGTCAAGGTTTGCCAGGCAAATCAAGGAGCAAATAGAACACTAATAACATAATTAGTATAACACCACACCATAGATTTGGGGAAGTGTGGATCTGCAGGATCTACAGTATACATTAACTTGCCACATTTCAGCTAATCTATTTCATTACAAATAAAATATCTCAAAAATCGCAGCCACATCATTAGCGACAACATAATGACACAACTAATAATACACATACTCGACGCGAGAGAATAGGTATTTATTCTTTATTCATTTTTCAGGATTGTTAATAGCCCTTGAATTGTTTCACGCAACCTCCAGAACATCAAGTTACTACATTGAGGAATTCTATAGTCCCGTCATGACGGTGTATATATGAAGGTTATGTAGCTGCAGCATCAACAAAATCAAAGCTAGTTCATGGTTTTTAATAAAGTGGTATGTTTCCTGATGATAATTTGGTATACATATCCCAAGATATCTTAAAATGGATTCCAGATAGATTGTGAATTATGAATAGGAATTAAGGGAAAGGAATTTGTGATTATCATTCTTTGTACTTATGGCCAACATGATTTGACCTACAGTACTGTATATACCAAACCGATATAAAGCTGGTATGATCTATTGTCTTGAGCCCCAATTTGACCTACAGTACGGTATATACCAAACCGATATAAAGCTGGTATGATCTATTGTCTTGAGCCACAATTTGACCTACAGTACTGTATATAACAAACCGATATAAAGCTGGTATGATCTATTGTCTTGAGCCACAATTTGACCTACAGTACTGTATATACCAAACCGATATAAAGCTGGTATGATCTATTGTCTTGAGCCCCAATTTGACCTACAGTACTGTATATACCAAACCGATATAAAGCTGGTATGATCTATTGTCTTGAGCCCCAATTTGACCTACAGTACTGTATATACCAAACCGATATAAAGCTGGTATGATCTATTGTCTTGAGCCCCAATTTGACCTACAGTACTGTATATACCAAACCGATATAAAGCTGGTATGATCTATTGTCTTGAGCCCCAATTTGACCTACAGTACTGTATATACCAAACCGATATAAAGCTGGTATGATCTATTGTCTTGAGCCCCAATTTGACCTACAGTACTGTATATACCAAACCGATATAAAGCTGGTATGATCTATTGTCTTGAGCCCCAATTTGACCTACAGTACTGTATATACCAAACCGATATAAAGCTGGTATGATCTATTGTCTTGAGCCCCAATTTGACCTACAGTACTGTATATACCAAACCGATATAAAGCTGGTATGATCTATTGTCTTGAGCCCCAATTTGACCTACAGTACTGTATATACCAAACCGATATAAAGCTGGTATGATCTATTGTCTTGAGCCCCAATTTGACCTACAGTACTGTATATACCAAACCGATATAAAGCTGGTATGATCTATTGTCTTGAGCCCCAATTTGACCTACAGTACTGTATATACCAAACCGATATAAAGCTGGTATGATCTATTGTCTTGAGCCCCAATTTGACCTACAGTACTGTATATACCAAACCGATATAAAGCTGGTATGATCTATTGTCTTGAGCCCCAATTTGACCTACAGTACTGTATATACCAAACCGATATAAAGCTGGTATGATCTATTGTCTTGAGCCCCAATTTGACCTACAGTACTGTATATACCAAACCGATATAAAGCTGGTATGATCTATTGTCTTGAGCCCCAATTTGACCTACAGTACTGTATATACCAAACCGATATAAAGCTGGTATGATCTATTGTCTTGAGCCCCAATTTGACCTACAGTACTGTATATACCAAACCGATATAAAGCTGGTATGATCTATTGTCTTGAGCCCCAATTTGACCTACAGTACTGTATATACCAAACCGATATAAAGCTGGTATGATCTATTGTCTTGAGCCCCAATTTGACCTACAGTACTGTATATACCAAACCGATATAAAGCTGGTATGATCTATTGTCTTGAGCCCCAATTTGACCTACAGTACTGTATATACCAAACCGATATAAAGCTGGTATGATCTATTGTCTTGAGCCACAATTTGACCTACAGTACTGTATATACCAAACCGATATAAAGCTGGTATGTTCTATTGTCTTGAGCCCCAATTTTCCTAATAAACATATTCGACAACAACGCTCACATTACGCTACATTTCATGTCATAAATTATATAGATTTTATAAAAGGACAATTTTGCACAACGGACGAGAACTGCACGACAACCAAATACTGTATATAGAGGACGTATGATCATATACGTGTGTTTGAATGTATGTATTTATACTGTATACTCAGGCACATACCCCATTGCTGAGGGTGGCCGACTCGAGACAGAGCCCGAACAGAAACAACATTCAAGGGTTCTAGTTCTCAGGGTCCAGGGCCACTTTCGCGTTCCCTCGTCCCTTTCTCAGTCTCGATGAGTAGGATAATTTTTCAAGGTGAGGAGGATTCCTAGCCCCCTCCATATTTCTGATAGCACAGAAATATGCACGTTTGGTACACCTAAAATTCTCGAGTCTATGAATATTACGGGTCACGGTGAGGCAGGGGGGGCGACAGGAATTGTGCACCCGACTGTACATAATTATCAGATCATATTGTGTCATTGCTCGAACTGGAGTTCATCAAGAGATTCTGTATATACAGACTTGTATTTATACCATCGCTAATTAAAATACACATTCAGCTGAATATGAAACATCTATAATATATAATATTATACAATATAAATAGACTAATCCTTGTAGTTATCTTGATCAGAATAAACATATTCATGCAAAAAGAGAGAGAGAGAGAGAGAATGATGCATACCGTAACCAAAATACCCGACCCGTCCCTCACTAAATGGTCCTCAACCCCTAGTTTTTGTTGGTGTCATCACTCATCTCTCTCTCTCTCTCTATATATATATATATATATATATATATATATCCTTTTCTGCTTTGCTATCCTTACCTTCCACTTAGTAGCAAATTCAATTTTAGCATTTAGTCCGGACTGCCTAATAGGGACTGCATTATCTGTGTATATATGTAACTCTAGGTAACTATCTCTTTTTGTACAATATAAAGTCGTCTCTGGTTATTTCACTCATGGTGATTTCGTCCATAATTTGAGACAATTATCCCACATCTATCTTAATTTAACATAATACAACCTTAGCTTGACCTACGGTAGACTACCTTTACTTCATAATTATAACATAACATAAAATAACAACACCCTAATGAGCGGTAAAAAACAACACAAAAGCTCCTTCGGACCATTATACAAACTTAATTACCCTCCTGCATCACAGTATTTTTCTCCCACTTTTTCTCTCGTTTTTTTTGTTCTAACGAGTAAGTCGTTTATATACGAGGCCACGTGTGTGTGTGTGTGTGTGTGTGAAAGATCCCCGGCGATGTACGGTCGAGGTTAATAAGTGTTGTCAGATATTTCACAAAGTTTGGGACACTGACTAATACTCTGAGGGGTAGGCACTCTTCCCAGTAACTATAAAGGTACCAATAACACTTGTTGAGCGAAAACCACTGGAATCTATGACAACACTTAATACCCCGATTGTACAAGAAAGAGACTAATGATATGGGAATTATTGTTAGCCGTTGCATAGGAAAATAGTTTAACCCCATTTTGTACCGGCGACGTCTTTACAATTTAATACTCGCTACCTTTAGACGATTTTATTCAGTTCAAATGAACAATTACCAGGCTTCAAACCATCTCAAGTTGTACCTTTTCACACTTTCCAGCACATCTACTTCCACACCACACCTCCTTCTTACTTCCTCATTAGTCTGTCTATCCCTCCATGTAACTCCGCACGCACTCCTTAAGTAATTCATTTCCACTGCTCTCACTCTTGGTCTGAGTCTCTCAACCAACGTCCATGCTTCGCTTCCGTAAGTCAGTGTCGGGATTACCACACTGTCATGCAAGGACTTCTTCACTTCCATACTGACCACCCTATTTCTTGTTACTGCTTTTAGCATTCCTACAACCCTCTTCCCCTGTTGTACCCTCTCCCGCACTTCTTCATCCATAGTCCCATCTTTACTCAACACACTGCCCAGATACTTAACAGAGTTGACGATCTCCATAGCCTGACCATTCAGCTTCACCTCACACTCTGTGACTTCACCCCTTTCGAAGACCATAACCTTGCTCTTCCCCGCATTTACCTTCAAATTCCGTTTTTCGCACACTGTTCCAAACTCATTTACCAGACCCTGCAACTCCCATTCATTATCACTCATCAGAACTGTATCATCCGCAAACAGCAGTATAGGTAGCTTCCACTCAATTCCCTCCCTTTTCAGCGATACACCAACATCCACTGCTCTTGATAGTATTTCTTTCATGACTCCATCCATATATACAGTAAACAACCACGGGGACATCACACACCCCTGTTTCAAACCAACAATCAGGTCAAAGAACTCGCTCTGCTCACTCTCGATTCGTTCTCCTATGTTGGGTCCCTTACTGCAAAGTTCCATTATCGTGTCAAGTCCAGGTCTACTGTAGTCTCTCTCTCTCTCTCTCTCTTTATATATATATATATATATATATATATATATATATATATATACAGTACATATAATACTGCGATTATTTCATCTAATGGGATTTTATTTCCAGTTTTATATAATATGGGTCTTACTCTAACTTTGGTTGTATAATGCAAAACATGCAGAAAGATTATTGTTGGTTAAAACAGAACGAAAACATGCGTGTCGTCTCATGCAAAATGGCATACGGCAGTGAACAGTAGGAGTACATACTTATGTTTAAGTGAGAGTGAGAGGGTTAAACGTATTCATTAAACATTATATTTCAAATGAGGAATATCAAATATCATTATCTGATGCTGACAAAGATGTAGGTGAATGAATCGAGGTAACACTTTCTTGATTTTCACTTATTGTGGCGTCCGACAAACATAAATAATACATTTTTCAATAACCATTGGCCGAAGTTAATTGGCCATAATCATATTGAAAAGCATCTGAAAACATTATCGTGGCAAATACATTCAAGCTACTCTATTATCTGATATGTTGTGTGACGTTAACCACTCCGTTAGAACAGCATGGCTTGTCCTACAGTGACTCGCTAGGATCACCAGGGCAGTGGATGTGGCTACAGTTGATGTATTATTGTGTGCTTTATTTCATATGAAAGCTTGTGTCATGGGCAGTCCAGAAAGGCTCTTTGTTTTCGCCCATGTCAAGGCTTTATATATTTAATTGCAAAGTATATGTTTTATCATTGAGTAGTAATGATAGAATTTGAGAGAGAGAGAGAGAGTAGAACAGAGTGAGAGGAGGCGCGCAGTGTTTTTTGCCATGCTTGATGACGTCACAGCTAGCTGGCCTCTTGGAGGAGTTTTTTACCATGTTTGGTGACGTCATGTTTGGCTGGCTTCTTTAGCATTGGCTAGAGGACTTGTTACCGCTTTTCTACGCGGCTCGAGCTAGTGCTAGTATATATACAGCTCTCTCGCCACTCTCTCCCTCAGATCTGGTTTCTAGAATGCATCCCTCTTATCCCTTTGATACCTGTCGCCCTCCCTGCACCTGAGAACCTTTTTCTCTGCCTATCTCTCTCATTTTCCATACCTTTCACCACCTTTTATTAATATTATATCCCCTCTGGTTAACTCTGCATAGTCAGCTTCATGCTGGCCAGTTGTATTGTGCGTTAAGGTCTGATATAACCCATGTATGTTAGTTGTTAAGATAAGTTGATCACGAAGCATTGGTTGGCATTCATATTATTCAGTACTGATTCCTATAATTATTAGTGTTCTGCTGGATTAGATAATGCTAGACTAGGAGTCTGATACTATAAGGTATTGTTTCCGATGGGTGCTGGCTTTAGTTAAAAGCTGCACGACATACCTGAGAACTGGAGTTGATTGGGTAAATTCTAGTCTGTGTGCCATTGAGAGTAGAGCATGCACGAATGAGGGCTTTTTGCCTATACCATTCTGCACTGTTCTAAGCTCGTTGTTTGTCTTTGAGGTACGCCAGGAGAATGCTTAATACTTCGGTATTAAGGTTTCTCAAGAGAGCTACCCTTCATTATAACGTAATACTTGACGCACAGACTTGAGATTTGCACTAGGCTATGCGGCATGTCATGCGCACCAGTATCTCGTATCATTGACTCTAGCTAGACTTTATCAGTCACAGTAGACATTAAGTATATTAAACCAATTACTCTTTTTATGCATACCCGTTTATGATTACACAAGCATTTCGCAGCCTAGTTTGATGTATTGAGACACAAACGACTTAGGCTCTTTTTGTTGATAGGAATACTGCATTGTCGTGGCGAATATTATTATTGTTGTAGCGTTTAGGATATTCTTGGCTCCGACTGCATTATATCTCCTGCCTTTTTGTGTGCATAGCCTGCACGAGCATTGTTCCGCTGCCTGCCTCTTTGGGTTCCATTTCAGATTCGAGCATCTTAATAGCATCTAACATTTAAAGAAGATTCCTTGTTGGTGTTGAAGGACTTTAGTGCACTTTCTTTCATGCAGGAGTGCCTGACATTTATTGATTAAAGTAACGTAAGCTGTAACTTCTTTTACCACCTTACTTTGCATACCATAACCAAGCACCTTCGGTTATAGGTAGTAATAGGCTGTTTTCACATAACATTAAGCCTAGAGTAGACGCACATTTATTGAGAGTTTAATAACCTATTATTGCATATAGAACTCTGGAGAGTATTTGTGTTCTTTGTTCACTGGGAATATACATCAGAGGATGGATCTAGCGCTTTCCGTTGTAGCATTTATGCCATTACTAGTCCAATGAATAAGAACCCTGATATATTTAAACCTCAGTCGTAACAGTTGCATTTCATCAATTAGGGATGATACAGTGAATTAATGCTCTTTTGTTTGGTTTATGTAACACACAATTGTTCCATGAATGTAGATAAGTCAATTTGTTAGCAACAATAATAATTTACGGAGGGGATAATTGATCCTTTTGAGTGGTAATGAGATACTTATATAACTGGATATCATAGTAATAATCTAACTATCATAAGTTACCATTAAAAATATATATACGAATGTAGGCATACTTATATATAGTAGATCATATTCAAAGACATCTGCTGAATTAATTAACACTGTATATCATTTGGCAGTCGATTCACAAATTGTAGGTGCCGTGCAAATAGTTAAGATTCATCCAATTTGTTTTTGTATTGATAGTTATAATTTTGAGTTACACAGGTATTTTTTCAACTATATCTTCAATCAATTCGTATGTGGTAGTTCTTGAATTTAAACATCTTCGATTACTGATTCTTAATGATGTTACCGTGAAGGATGCCCTCCCCCTCCAACGATGCATACTGTCTTTTGTGTTTTTGCCAGAACCAATGCAAACTAGAACCGGAATTGTGTAAGTATGTTGCTTGCTAATTGTCTGAGGAAGGGCTCTGTTGACTCCTTTACTCTCCTGGTTCTATCCTGTGTTATATACGAGAAACTGTGTTATACGAATACACGAAGGGGAGGTGTGGTGGAGTGGTCTTGCCACTGGCCTGGTAATCCAAAGGTCCCGGGTTCAAATCCCGATGTATCAATGGGAAGATATTATTGGGATGGAATTTGTGCTGTACCTAGTATCAGTGCATTACCACAAAGCCCACCGAAACGTCAATAAAATACCCTCATTGTTCCCTGATTAAATAGCACTGTATGAATATTCCCATATTCAAAATATGCTATAGGGGTGCAATGCCTGGTGAGTTATCTGCTCAACAGGTGGCGTTGTGTGTGTGTAAGTGTGAGAGGCCGAGTGTAGTGGGTGAGACAGTGAAGCCCGGGAACGAGATGGCTTCAGGGATGGGGTCGTTTCGGGCCATGAGTGAGCACCGTGCCTCATGTGAAGGCAAGATGGCAGGTGCTCGTTGTGCTCTACGTGCTTCACATGTCTCACTCCCTAGACTGGAACAAGACCTCACGGGCTTCACTGTTCATTGTAAAGCGGTGAATGTTAAGGCTCTCAGCCTATGCCCGAGAGGAAGTAAGTTGGAATATAGAAGAAAAAAAAAAAAAAAAAAAAAAAATGCAACTAAAGCCTGTGTCCCACATATAAGATTTTTGCCGTTGGCGGTCACGATCTAGGCAAATATTGGCGTCGGGGCAACGATGAGGCAATGATCACTATGCGTCGTTTGCCATCCGTGGTGCAAGGTACGATAATTCTCATGAGTCGGCAAGTGTGCCATAATGTTCATGTTGCATTTAATTTTCGTAGTAGCTTCTGAGGATGGCCCTCCGCCAGACATATGTCCCAACAACAACCCTGTACATGGTTGTGAGTTGGGGGTGCGTCGGTAGGGTCGAGGGTCGGACGCACAGGTGTCGGTGGTGCACCCATGCCCTGACGTGGCATATAGCCTGGTATCTATCTATCTATCTATTGCCGGATGGCGTAATCCCCGAAGGGGTGGCCACGAACGGAGCGCCCCCATGCACCTATGTTCCCAGTCAGTCGACACCCCGCCTCCCATCCAGCACCACCTTCACTCATATACTTCTTCACTCCATCCTTCCACCTCTCATTCGGTCTACCTCTCCCTCTCTGTCCTTCCATCTCACACTCGTACACTCTCTTAGTCATTCTCTCGCTTCCCATAGTTCTATATTGCTGAACCATCTCAAGGTGTTCCTTTTCACACTTTACAGCACATCTACATGCACACCACACATCTCTCTTACTTCCTAATTTTTCTGTCTATCCCTCCATGTAACTCCGCACACACTTCTCAAGTAACATATTTCCACCCCTCTCACTCTTGGTCTGAGTCTCTCCACCAACATCCATGCTTCACTCCCGTAAGCCAATGTCGGGATTACCAAACTGTCATGCAAGGACTTCTTTACTTCCATGCTGACCCCCCTATTTTTGTATACTGCTTTCAGCATTCCTACAACCCTCTTCCCCTGTTGCACCCTCTCTCGCACTTCTTCATCCATACTCCCATCTTTACTCAACACACTGCCCAGATACTTGTATGAGCTGACATTCTTCATATCCTGACCGTTCAACCTCACTTCACACTCTGTGGTCAGGTATAGCCCCCTTTTATACACCTCTGAGGGCGTCGTATAATGCACTAACGGCAGACGCACGAACTGTCGAATATCAGTCGGTCATGTCTATGGTCCCCTCGGCGTTTTGTCAGCCTCCTTCTTTTGTGTTGTTTGTATATCGACCCAAACCATGCGTGATACTCATACATTTGTCGGATGTATCCCATCTCTGTTGTTACTTCGTCTTATCGCCGTCGATTTTATGTCTCTCCGTCACCCTACATCATAAAAAATCATAGCAAATGGTCCGAAATCGTGGCCACCCACGGTGAAAATCTTGTCATTAGTTGTTCACCAGGAGTATATAGGATATTTTGATCAGGTTCAAGTTAGATGTAATTCAGGTAAGGATTCAGGATTACCACAACTATTGTCATAGTCTATAGGCCAGAGATTTGTAATTATAGTCTACTGGACATTGATAGTTTTGTATATGGTAAGTAGAGTTGATTACTTCTTTTAAAATAATCTATTATACACGATAGTACTAATAGAAGTTTATGACAAATTGGCCCTTTGGATGGTACCAATTCTTGAAATTTCGGGATCTGGCTCATGAACTTTATTATATACGTTTTTGTATCATGTTATATTGATGGCTTATTTGTAAGGAATTCTTCAATGCTTTATTTATCCCTTTGTATTTCAAGGGGATGTAGTATATCCTAGGTACTATTTTTTGATCGATTAACTGATATTGCTCTATTACTGATTTTGCCAGCTGTGTAATTAATCCAGTAATGCATAACAAAGGTGTCATTATGTTAGGATGCCTCTGCAATTGAGTATAATAAGCAAATTGTGAGTAATCCTGACACACAGGAGAATTACTTAAACAGGATTATTTTTCATTGATACACTAGTAATACAAATGTCGGTGCAGTGACCAATAACAAATTTCGAACTGTAATTATTCATAAATTTTGTATACAAATAAATTATTCCTCACCCTCTCTTACTTGTAGAGGAACTATTGGTTACTTCTACTACAGTATTTGTATAGTGCACCCCCTGTTAAAGCCTCAGGCTCTGTGGGTGAGGGACAACTACACTCACTGACCCTTCACAAATAAAACAAATATTTTGGATGAATAATTTCAGGGGATGGTCAAGGAAAAATACATTTGATGAAATAGAGAAAAAGGATAGTGGACAATTGTATTGTTGATGACTGTTAGGACGAACTGCTTTAGAGGGTTGTAAAGAAACGACCTTCCAAAGATTTACTGAAGATAGTGGTAGTGGATCGTGATATGCTTAGGTTTTTACTAGACTGCTGCGTTGGTAACTAAGAATCACATTAAGAAAGATTTAATTTTACTTCTTATTTTGGCAGCTTCAAGCATACCACTTCTGGTCCCAAACCCAGCATGGTGTTGTTGACTTCGAGAAAGGTCTCAATTACTTATTTTGGGCTGGGCAGCTTTGAGCCTACCACTTCTGGTCTCAAACCCAGCTTGTGTCCTAGTAACATGAGCCTATCTCTCTGACCAATACCGGATTGTTCCAAAAGTGTTTGATGCTCTGATCAAGGTGTCATGGGTAGTGTCTCTTTTTGCTGCTATCCCTGCATTGGTGGTGTTGAGAGTAAACAGGGCTTGTGCACTGTGATGTGTTCTTAGGGGGTTGGTAGTAGACATCTTGCTGGTGGTGACGTCGGTGTGGGATATTTTCTGGGCAAGAAGGGCACGTTGAGGCTGGTGTTGGGGAGGACTTATGTCCTTGTTGCTCAGGAACTGGAATATCGGTGAGGTTGGCTATTTTCATATCTTGAATATTTGATCGATCAGAAAATAGGCTTGCTATGGAATCATCCCATGTTATAGAGTTATTTGTGGTGAGTTGTTGTGGAAATCTATAAAACAAAATATTTGTCCACAACGGATAGTGTAACGTAGAGTCATCAGCATAATGCATACGAGTGCATAGGGTTGGAGGTATTGTTGAAAAGATCAGTTATGATTATTAGAAAGAGAACTGGAGACAGGAAACAGCCCTGAGAGAAATACCGGAGTTGATAGGTTGAGGAGGTTAGTGATAGCCGTCCACAACTGCAGCTATGGAATGGCCAGAAAGGAAATTTGAGATAAAGGCACACTTAGAGGGATAGAAATTGAAGGAAGGTTGTTTAGAAATTACAGGTTTGAGTCAGACTCTATCGAAGGTTTTCTGTATTTTTAGCACAATAGAAAAGGTCTCATCGAAATTGCAAAAGGAGGATGAAAAGTAGTTAGTACAATAAGTAAGGAAATCACCATATTGGTGAGCGCTCAGAAAGTGGAATATGGCAAGACAAATGCTGCTTAAGAAATTTTGAATAAAGAAGAGGTTTAAAAACTTTAAGAGATGCAATTGGATGACAGTTGGAGGATTGAGCTGTAACCCTTTTTTAGGACAGGATGAAAGACAGGAAAGACACTATCTGGTCCATGCGCCTTTTTTGGTAATAACCCTAGAGAGGGCAAAAAGTACATCTTTAGAAGAGATTAGCGAAGAGTTAAGCTTTGTCAGAGGAATAAGTGATGTGCTGCCATCGGAATAAAAACAAGCAGGGAAAGATGAATATGTAAAATTGTTTGAAGAGATTTTTGACTAGATGCCAGCATGCTTAGGAAGTGATAGAGTTGGAAAGTTCAGTGCATTTAATATTGATAAAAGAGTGTTTGGCGCATTGAAAAAACATATTTAACTTGATTTCATCTGCTCTCAGTTGGAAGGGCCAATTACCAGTCGTGCTAAGGCAGCCTCCCAGAAGCTGGGTGTGCTCAACCACCTTAGGGGGTTCTTTTCCCCTGCACAGCTTCTTGCTCTGTACAGGGGCATAGTGCGTCCTTGTATTGAGTATTGTTCACATGTGTGGGGAGGTTCCTCACACCGCTCTCCTAGACAAAATTGAAAGGAAGGCCTTTCGTATCATTAACTCTCGCCCATTCACCAACTCTCTGCAATCTCTCTCTCTCCACCGCAATGTTGCATCTCTCTCGCTATTCTATCGCTACTATAATAATCAGTGTTCCTCAGAGATTTCCCAGTGTATACCACCTCCTTTACGTAGGGCACGTGGTACCTGTCTTGTAACTCAATCCCACCCCTACTCTGTGCAACTCTCCAACCCGAGAGTGAAATGTTACTCTCAAACTTTCTTCTACTCAACAGCTGAGCTCTGGAACTCTTTCCCAGAATCAGTCTTTCCCTCTTCCTATGACTTAAACTGCTTCAAACTCTGTGTGTCCAGGCATTTTGGCTCGAACGTCCTTGATCTTGGCCCTGTCCACTCTTTTAACTATGGGGGAGGTTCTCTAGTTCTGCCTTTTGCCTCCCTCAATCACATAGAAAACAAAAATATATATATACATAAAAAGTATGAGATTCGTGTGTTTGAAGGCGATGGTACCCTTTGAATTATTCATCCTTATAGCGGACAACAGCAAAACAAGTGTGAGTAAACCATGATTTGTTTGCATTAGTCTGAGAGAAAGAAAATGGATAATTATGCCTCCATACCCAAGATGATATACACAATCTGCTAAGCTTATTAAATCATACACACTCCAACAAGATCACTCACATCCAAATTGCCACACGCACACACATCTACATTTATAATTACGTAGAAACACCTATTTATTCTATTTATTTATCTATTCTATTTACTCAGGCCCCACTTTTCCTATTTTTTGTTTAAACACACTCCCACACAAACATGCATGCAGGCGTAACATTAACTTGTAAAGCTTAGAGAGAACTTTGTACTGTTCTCCATTATTGAACATGAAAAAATATAAACTGTGACAATAACCTTAGCTCAATTTAGTATACAGGAATAATATCTATATCCACGTGACTTGTATTGTCAGTAGAATGGAGAGGGCTCTTGATTTTATTGGGAAGAGGATTAACTCTGATTTCTCGTACATTGTTGCGTAAGGGTTCAACAAAATGTTGAAATCCCTCTTAACTTTAACGAAAATAATCCTAATCGGTCAAAGGAACTATATTTATATCATTTATAGGCTATTAGTTTGATGAACCAGTATAATAAGAATATTATGTTATTGAAATCAAATTATATTTTCAGAATATAGGCAGTGTAATGTAATATATATTTATATATCTATAAATACATTATCTACCGAGATTTCACTATGCCTATGTGTCTAACTCGATTTATTTGTCTACCTTTCTATGTATCTAGAATAATGTATATAGTATTGTTTTTGACAAAATAGGTTTTCTTTTGTGGGTGGTAAAAATGAGATGTATCTGTCTCTCCCCTACCGTCTTCCCTTCTTCCTGGAAGTTTGCTCTCATTCAACCTGTTCCAAAGAAGGGTAACCACTTTCAACCTTCCAACTATTGTCCAATTGCTCTCATCTGTTGTATCTCTAAAGTTTTGAAACTATTCTTTCTTCCAAATTTCTTAGCCATTTATCTTCTCATAATCTACTCTCAGATCGCCAGTATGGCTTCCTTAAGGGTCACTCTACTGTTGATCTTCTTTCATATCTTACTAACTGTTGGTCATCCTCCTTTCAGGACTTCGGAGAGTCCTTTTCTATTGTGTTAGACATATCGAAGGCCTTTGAGATAGTCTGGCACAAATGTCTAATTTCTAAACTACCCTCCTTCGGTGTCTATCCCTTCAGCTGTGCCTTTGTCTCTAATTTCCTTTCCAGTCATTCCATAGCTGCGGTTGTGGACAGCCATCGTTCACTTCCTCATCCTATCAACTCTGGTGTTGCTCAGGGCTTTGTCCTAGCTCACATTCTCTTTCTAATTTTCTTAATTGATCTTCTCAACTGTACCTCCAGTCCTATCCATTCATATGCAGACGACTCTACCTTACCCTATTCAATTAGTTTCCCAGAACTCCCCAGCCAGCAATCCCTCAAAAGCAAACGTAATGAAGCCATAGAACACTTATCTTTTGATCTAAATACCATCTCCAATTGGGGCAGAGATAACCTTGTTGCCTTTAATGCTTCCAAAACCCAATTTCTCCATCTATCTACCCGCCGTGAACTCCCAGAGGACTATCCCCTATTCTTCAATAATACAAAAATCAACCCTTCATCTTCTCTCAGTATTGTTGGTGTCTCTTTTTCTTCTGCTCTCTCTTGGAAGGACTGTATTACCAGTCTTGCTTATGCTGCCTCCCAGAAGCTGGGTGTGCTCAGCCGCCTCAAGGGGTTCTATACCCCTGTTCAGCTTCTTGCTCTATACAAGGGCACAGTGCGTCCTTGTGTTGAGTATTGTTCACATGTGTGGGGAGGCTCTTCTCATACAGCACTTCTAGACAATGTAGAAAGGAAAGCCTTTCGTATAATTAAGTCCCATCCACTCACCGACTCTTTGCAATCTTTCTCTCTTCGTCGCAACGTTGCATCTCTCTCGCTATTCTATCGCTAGTACAATAATCAGTGTTCCTCAGAGCTCTCTCTGTGCATACCACATCGTCTACGTAAGTTACGTAGTACCCGCCTTGCAACACAATCCCACCCCTACTCTGTAGTCTGTACAACTTTCCAACTCAAAAATGAAACGTTACTCCCAATCATTCTTCTATTCAACAGCTGAGCTGGGACTCTCACCCTGATTCCATCTTTCCCTCATCCTATGACTTAAATTGTTTCAAACTCTGTGTGTCCAGACATTTTGGCTCGAACGTTCCTTGATTTTGGCCCTGTCACTCTTTTAACTCTGGGGAGGCACTCGTCACAGGCAGTTTTGCCTTTTATCTCCCTCATCCACATAAAACGAAAATAGCAACACTTTACACTAATCAAATATCACGTATGTTTTCTTTCTTTTATGTTAAGGTGATACATTATATGTATGTCATATATAGATATTGGGTTCCGATGTCGATGTTTAATATATAGAAGTAAACGTCCTTCACACGTTTTTAAAATGTCGGCCGTGAAGGGGAAAAAAAGAAATACAAAATTAATTTTAATAGTAATACCTCCAGAAATAGAAATGTACGAACCAGCGACCTCAGTGCCACTACCACATACCATACCCACTATACCTCTATCCTCCCCGGCAAAAGACACCCTTGATTCGGTTAACAACAAAATGTGTTGAATAATGTGAGAATAAACTGACGGACATAACACAATACTGCATTCTAGATTACCGATAGGATAAATGAAAAAGTTAAAACTATAACTTTCTCCAAGCACTCCTACCCTAATCCTTCTCCCTGAATCTCCACACTTCATATTGCCAAACTGCTGCATTATATAAACTGTATATTTTCAGTGAAGGTAAATGTTCACGTTCTCAGCTTGAATACTCAGTTATTATAAATAGTTTGTAGCGATATATATTGTTAATCATAAAAGTTTGATATGTCTATGATGCAAATATAAAACAATTTCATATTTTTGAATCAAGTATCGATAAATCAGCTGCTAAAGGATCCAATTTACCGGCAAATGATATGCAACTGAGTATATGAACCCCCAACATGCCTGTCCTTTGTAGACTACAGGGGAAAACTCTAACTACATTAATTGTACAACCTCCCAATTGACCAATATCCGTATAAAGTGCAAACTGCTTGTTAACGCGCGCGCGCGCACACACACACACAGTTTGGACCAATTGGTCCGATTGGTGAATGAAATAGGCCGTAAAATCAGAGAAGTTTCAGGAGAACCCCGGGAAACCCTCTGGCTCAAGCAAAGACTAGGGATGGCTATCCTCCGGGGCAATGCCACCAGCGTCATGAACTCAGTTCGACAGGACTGGGTCATGCCACTGCGTGAGGCCCCGGCAGGAGTGGTGTATCCGTAGTCTTTCCACAGTAGGGTAAAACAAAACATAAACTTTATTTGTATGTAACATGTGTGATGCACATTAATAAAAGGGGATGTGTCGGATGGTTGAAAGCCACAGTTGCTCGCGCGTTTGGGGCTAGCAACACGTATTATGAAAAACATGCATCCTCCTTCATTCACTGTCCCCCCCTTCACTCACTCAACCCCACAATTTGCCGGAGGATAACAGGTTTTTCACAATACATAGACGGAGGTCTTTAAAAAAAAAACAAAAAAAAAAAACAATTGGGAAAAAATAGCTTTATGTTAATCAGTACTTCGTTATCGCTTATCAGGATAAATTGACACCTATGGCAAAAAAGGACTTATTATTGACAAAAATGGGGCGAAAGATCTGAAAGCCACCAAATTTGTGTGACGTACAGTCACTCATAAAAATTCGTGGACCCCTACGTGAGAGCGTTGATTAAACTTAATTATGTTTTACTAGGTACCCTGGAGACACCCTGGGGCTCAATACAGAGTGAGTGGGGTTTAATATCATCCTTCTTCATTAATTTGTGATTATCTGAGACATTTACCCTTTTGGCCTTCTGAAACGCAACAGCATGCTAGTTGCTCTTGCTTGAATTTTAATCTCTTGGGTTCAGCATTGTAGGATCGTAACAAGAATTTGTTACACATCCCATCCCATCCCATCTGTCATCGCGCCAGTGCATTGAGAAGCTGGTCGTGTGAAAGTGGACCGAAATATTCTGCATGGCGCTAATGCTGAGAGGACGACTGCAGCAGGGGGAAGTATGCAGGAGAGAGACAGCGAAGTACATCAGAGGCGAAAAGGCGGAGTAAGGGAATAGAGGAAGGAGCCATAAACCTCGCTGACCACAACACTCCCCCCCCCTTCTCTACCTCTCCTCCCCTCGCTTAAAGTAATATGATACCTGACAGTATAAAAGCAAAACAAAAGTGTATTTAAGTATGGTTCTTATCTAAATCCATGGGGGAGATTTGTATTGAAAACAAAATGTCAGTGGTAGTTTTTGATGCAATGCAGCTTAAAAATAAATGTGTGTTTATGTAAGAGTAGTAGTAGCTACTGTATAATAGAGAGAGAGAAACACAGTGACAACAAGTATTCAACCCTCCCCCCCCCCCCCCCCCCCCCATCCTTATCCACACATTCACTTCCCTCTCTTCTTCTCTCTTCCCTCCTCCCCTCTTCCTTCCACTTTCCTCAATGTCCCTCATGCTACTATTACATGTGGAACATGATGTAAAATTTTGTACATATTTTTGACTTGAAAATAATTAAATCTTAGGACATAATTGGCTGGTTTCCATTTAAAGTTAGGCAAATTTAGAATGTAAAGCAGCTCAAATTGCCAAGGTTTCTTTAGCTTTGTATAGAGTCATTTAGCTTTGAGGAAACAGGCCGATTATATTAGGTAAGGTTATATATGATTTATGGCCGAGTCAGGAAATCAGACTTGAAGTGGTATATTTCATGTGAGAGTTATCTCTAACGAACTAGTAACTAAGTATACTATTTAAAATAAGGTATAATTCGCTAATATATTATGTGCATACTGATAACCAGGACCTTTTTCTCAAACTAATAGTAGATTTCTAACATCCTTCTTTAATCCTTAGCACTGTTTTGACACTTGTCTTTTTAATCATTTTACTCTCTTAATTAGTGTATTTCCTTTCTCACTACAATAATCGTTTTGTATTATATATATATATATATTTTATTTTTATTTTTTATTTTTTATTTTTTTCCTGTGTTTATTCTTTGTGCGTATTTTTAAACACTACTTTTATTTTACTTTATTTTACTATTTTCTTTTGCACCCACTGTCTTGTAATATAGCTTGATCTTCTGTAGCCTTGCATCATACTAGGTGAGTTAAATAACTTATCTTACTCTTTCTATCTCTAACGCTACTCATAGGATGTTTACATTTTCACCTTTATCGGGCAGAGGCTCGTCCCTTAGGAAGAAATGATAGATAGACTCAGTATTAGGGAATAGGTAGGAAATTATGATAATAAGACAAGATGATATTAACTCGGTCCCAGTCGAGGAATAATCCTGATGACAGACAAAACGCAGTGAGAGATGCAGTACAAATGAACCGTGAAACAGACAATGAAGTTAATGGAGATGTACAAGCAAACCCTGTTAGAGAAAATGCAGAAAATAACAATCAACAACTGCAGCCCGCAGAAGAAAACGCAGGAATCAATAATTCGCAAGACAACAGAGGTGTGGAACAAAATAATGAAAATAGTGTAGGCCTAAACGAAGATAATGAGAGAGAAATAATCGAAAATCGTGAACACAACGAACGACCTCGTAACGTAAACATGAATGGTGGAGAATGGATGGGACATTCTGGTGACGGACTCGCAACATTAGTGAATGAAATCTATACAGAAGTGATACAATGGCAACATAATAAGTTTGAACTACCGATTTGTGAAGCCGCAAAAGACATGCTGGGGGAACTCAGACGTATGATCCTAAAGTATGTTCAGGATGCCCCTTTGGCACACGTGGCAATCAAGATAGCTTCTTTCATTCCTCAGGTGTTCCTTCAAAGAAAAAGACCAAAGGGAAAACTGAATGAGAACATTAAAGCGCTGAAACAGAGAATGGAGTGGTGGAAAATGGGGAGTTAGACAAAATTCTTAGCCAAGTACGAGCAATACAGCAAAGACTGAAAACAAAACAACGAAGAAAGAGGAAGCCAGATGATATGGCACGATCAGTGGGAAATAGCATAAGGATTGGTAAAGTGGCACAGGCAGTCAGAATGGTCACTGGGGAAGACTCAAGTGGGGTGCACGAAGTGAATCGACGCATCTTGGACCAGCTGAAGGAGAAACACCCAGAAGCAAAACCAGCAAGTGATGAGGCCAAACTAGACGGGGAATATGTTCCTCCAGACCCGGTGATATATGAGAATATAACTGGAGACCTCATATGGAGAAAGGCGCTGAAAACACAGGGAGGAGCAGGTCCATCAGGAGTAGATGCTAAGACTATAAGTCAAAACAAGTTTGGTTCAGCCGCGGGTGACCTTTGTGAAGCAATAGCAATGCTGGCAAAGAAACTTGCATCATCACCATGCGTGAACATAGAAGCTCTGACAGCATGTCGCCTGATACCTTTAAATAAGAATCCAGGAGTTAGACCAGTAGGCGTTGGGGAAGTTCTTAGAAGGATTATAGGAAAAGCAATCATGTCTGTATTTGGAAAAGATGTACAAAGAGCAGTGGGCAACTTACAAGTATGTGCAGGACAGCAAGCCGGAGGAGAAGCAGCAATACATGCAATGGGGAAGGTGTATCATGAGGAAGATTGTGAAGCGGTACTGCTAGTGGATGCAACAAATGCCTTTAACACCATTAATAGGGAGGCAGCTATTCACAACATCAAGATCAAATGCCCGAGCATCGCAAAGTACATAGAACATACTTATAAGGAGCCAGCTAACCTGTATATAGTTGGAAGCACAAAGAAGGAAGAAATTAAAATTCTCAAATCAAATGAAGGAACAACGCAAGGAGATCCAGTGGCAATGGCAATGTACGCACTGGCACTATCAATTCTGCAGCAGAAAATAAAACATGAGGTAACCCGAGTGAAACAAGTGGCGTATGCAGATGACCTCACAGGTGCAGGAAAAATAGGGAATCTCAAAGAATGGTGGCGGAGAGTACAATCGGTAGGCGAAGTCATTGGGTACCATCCGAATGCTAGTAAATCTGTGCTAATAGTGAAAGAAAACAAGTATGAAGAAGCAGTGCGGACTTTTGATGGGACAGGAGTGAAGATTACAAAGGAGGGTCAACGCCATTTGGGAGCAGTAATAGGCACAGAAGAATGCAAGAGACACTATGTGCGAAAAAAGGTAGCAGAGTGGGTAAAGGAAGTGAAAACCCTGGCAGACATTGCGAAATCTGAACCACATGCTGCATATACTGCCTTCACATATGGTTGTTAAGCACAGATGGACCTTTCTTATGAGAACAGTGCCTGGCATTAGACAGATGCTCCAACCGCTTGAAGAAGTAATCAGAGGAACATACCGGCCTTAATAGAGATGGAAGGCATCACGCAAGAGCGAAGAGATCTATTAGCTCTTCTGCCAAGGTTCAGAGGTATGGGGATCATAAACCCAGTGGAGGCGGCACTACATGAGTACCAAAATTCCCTTAAACTTACTACGTCTCTGACAGAAAAAATACGGGAGCAAAATGAAAATGATGAGGTGGACGAAGAGGAACAACGAAATGCAAGACAGGAAATTACAAAGAGCAGAGAAGAGAGACAGAAACATAGCCTAGAACAAATTAAGACCAGATGTAGGGAAGAACTGAAAATGAGAGTTGAGATGGCACAAGACACGGGGGCTTCAAATTGGCTCACATCATTACCAATAAAGGAGAAAGGCTTCAGCTTAAATAAACAAGAATTCAATGATGCCGTAGCCTTGAGGTATGGGTGGCCAGTTTCGAACCTGCCGCTGAAATGTGCATGCGGTGAAATAAACAACCCAGACCACTGTATGACCTGTACGAAAGGAGGATTCATCTGTATCCGGCATGATGAAGTACGAGACATCACTGCACAAATGCTGGATGAGGTGTGCCATGATGTCAGAATCGAACCGGAACTTCTGCCTATGGACGGACAGCGCTTGGCCCACAATACTGCAAATACTTCAAATGAAGCAAGAGTGGACTTAAGTACTCGAGGTTTTTGGACGAGGGGACAACGGGCTTTTTTCGACATTTAGAATCTTCAACCCAAGAGCACAAACATATCGTGAGCGAGGACACAAGGCGGCATACTTGAGAAACGAAAGTGAGAAAAAACGCGCTTATGAAGAAAGAATTTTGAACAGGGAACAAGGAAGCTTTACTCCTCTGGTCTTCTCATCGTCGGGAGGTATGGGACCTTCTGCAAGTGTCTTCTATGCCAGATTAGCTGAACAAATATCGGAGAAAAAGCGCCAGCATAGAAGCCAAGTCATAACTTGGATGAGATGCCGGCTCTCTTTCTCTCTTCTCAGGTCTGCACTCCTATGTCTCAGGGGTACAAGGTCCTCCCCGCTACAGAGGACAAGAGTGAGACTTGGACTTTGAAATGGTCGTGGCGGAGGGACGAATTGGGGAACAACTAGGTTGATTGTAGGGAGGTACTGGTACAATAAGATAAAACTACAATGTAACTAGAATAAGATAGATTGTACACCACTTTGTAACTGTCACCTTAATAATAAAAAATAAATAAAAATAGAAGGAATCATGCTTACATTACTGAAATGTTTGTGGACATGCAGTAATGCAAGTAATGGTCACTCTTCTGTAAATCTAAAATGGCTTACTTAAGAATGGGAAAGGGGTGGGACCTTTTATTTTATTTTGTTTTTTTTTGTTTTTTTAGAAAAAAAAAAGTGTGTGTGGTGGGGTAGTGGAGGAAACTTTCAACACCTCATTCCTATTACACGTTACATTTTCAGCTCCACCACCAGCTCTAGGTGGCTAGCTAGGCTTAGCTCGCTCTCGCTCTCGCTTTCGCTTTCGCTTTCGCTTTCTCTGTCTGTCTCTCTCTCTCTCATTTCATTCTTTATCCTTCAAGGTTTCTATCTTTCCTTGATTTAATAAATTGTGTTGACTGTTTTCATTCTTCATTATTTTACTATCTTAGTATATTGTTTAAAACATTTCATTATCTTGTACTCTATTTTTCCACAAGTCTTTTTCTTTTATTAGGCAATTACCCTTCTTTAAGTTTTTAATATGGTCACCCCCCCCTTATTTTTGCTGTTTATTTATGTATATACAAGCATTTGTTTATTGACCGTATTTATTTAGCTACACCACGGCGTGATAAAGAAACTTAAATTTATCCTATTTATATTTCCCTTCCCCTTAATTTAAATAGGAAAAGGTTAAACTTCCCTTATCACGCCGTGGTGTAGTGGATTAAAGCTTGGACACTCGTCCTGAATGTCGGAGGTTGAGTCCGGGTGAGAGTATAATTTTATAACATTAAGTAGCTCATGTGTATTTGTAAGATATACTTGATATTAATGACTCTTAGTGTTTGACTGTGCGATAATTAAATTAAATCTCTATAACCCGACTTACGTAGGAAAACTTTTTAAAATCCCTGTATGGTATCCTGGAATATGGATCCTGCGACTTGTGCATGAATTTAAATACATTCTCCAAATAGGATTTCCCTTCTCCTTGCTATACATAAGAAAAGCTTATAAGAACATAAGAACATGTTTCCTTTATCACGCCGTGGTGTAGTGGATTAAAGCTTGGACACTCGTTCGGAATGTCGGAGGTTCGAGTCTGACTGGGAGTATATAAACCTTTAGTAGCTCATGTGTGTTTGTGAGATATACATGATATATATATATATATATATATATATATATATATATATATATATATACAGTATATTATATTCTGCTTCCACACTCATTTCATGTTATTGTTAACTTTTCCCAGTTCCTATAAGTTTGCCTTCTATTTTGTTTCTGGGTAGGTGAGGAGCAGGGCGGGTTTAGGAAGGGAAGAGGATGTGTAACCCAGATTCTTGCCTTGAAATGTGTTGTGGAGAAATATCTGGAGAAGGGACAAAAGCTGTATGCTGCCTTTATGGACTTGGAGAAGGCCTACGACTGAGTTGATAGATAAGCTCTGTGGAAAGTAGGCTATTGAGAATATACACAGTAGCTGGCAAGTTGCTGAAAGCAGTGAAGAGCATGTATGAGGGTGCAAAGGTAGCAGTATGTGTGGGGAATGAACAGAGCTAGTTCTTTGATCTGACTGTTGGGTAAACCTTTGAACAGCGAAGCTATGGTATTTGAAAGTGCCCGCCAGGCGAACTTATTGAGGCTCATTCCCGACGAAAATCATCATTATCCGATAAATATCTTTATTACTTAATCATATGCGCCTATTTTACATTTAATATGAAGATATTAATATGTAACAGCAATATAACAGTGGGAATAGTATTTGGGGTGTGAAAAAGATGAAGTATATTGCCAACCTGTTCATTCATGAGAGGAGGGCCGGCGTGGCACTGACGCCTTGCAAGTGAAGTCTTTCTCTTGCTACGATCTCTATATGCCTCCCCTCGACCTTGAAACCAGATGGGGGATATTGGTGTGGAAAATAATCCGATAAAAAAGGGAATAAGAGGAAAAATAGGTAATAATTAAAGGGGGGGTTGGGACACATGTGGAGAAGTGATAGGAAGCATGGAGGGGAATGATCTCACTTAATCACATATTCCTTTGTTTTGAGTGTCACTGGGGTCTTTTAAAAGGCTTTTTTTTTTTTTTTTTTTTTTTTTTTTTTTTTTTTTTTTTTTTTTTAGCCCGTCGCCTTCGCCCAGTAAACCCTCTTAAGAGTCTCAGCGCCGTTCCCAGGTTAAAGCAAGGATGTGTGATGTTTCTATGGTTGTTGAATACATATATGGATGGAATCTTGAAAGAAATACAAGGAAGAGCAGTGGATGTTGGCGTACCGCTGATAAGGGAAGGAAATAAGTGGAAGTTGCCTGTATTAATGATTGCTGATGATACAGTTCTGATGAGCGATAGTGAATGGGAATTGCAGGATCTGGCAAATATGTTTGGTTCAGTGTGTGATAAATGGAATCTGAAGGTAAATGTGGGGAAGAGTAAGGTTTTGGTCTTTGAATGGGGTGCAGTCACAGAGTGTGAGGCGAGGTTGAATGGTCAGGTTATGGATAATGTCTTTTCATATTAGTATTTGGGCAGTGTGTTGAGTAAAGATGGGAGAATGGAGGAAGAAGTGCGGGAGAGAGTGCAACTGGGGAAGAGGGTTGATGGAATTCTGAAAGCAGTACGGTAACAAGAAACAGGGTGGTCAGCATGGAAGTAGAGAAGCCTTTGCATGATAATGTGGTAATCCCGATATTGACTTACGAGAGTGAAGTTTGGATGTTTGAAGATACAAACCAAGAGTGAGAGGGGTGGAAAGGAGTTACTTAAGAAGTGCGTGCGGAGTTACATTTAGGGATAAACAGACGAATAAGGAAGTATGAGAGCGGTGTGGTGTAGATGTGCTATAGTGTGAAAAGGAACACTTTGAGATGGTTCGGCCATGTGGAACGTATGGGAAGCGAGAGAATGACTAAGATAGTGTACGAGAGTGAAGTTGTAGGCCTGTGAGGAAGAAGTAGACCGAGAGAGAGGTGGGAGGATGGCATACATCAGTAAAATGTATACCATAGTTGAAGAACCCTTGATATCGAGGCTGATTTTGCCTTGTCTATCTCTCTTCCTCCTTTATTACCCACTATTTGTCTTCTCGTCATTCCTTTATGCAACTGCACATTATTATATTACATTATTTATAAGCATTGTCTATTATCAATATCAATTTCACTTGTTATATTTTTACGTTTCCCCCAATTATTTAGTGTCTAAATATTTACTGCTTCAATTATTTTCTTGTTTTGTATGTTTACATTTTACTTATATAATGGTTATCTATTATTCAACTATTAGCTTACTTGTCTACCTCTATTTCCTACTAACCGGTTTTTTTATAATGTCCACTTCTTTAACTTAATGTGTTGCTATACATTCTTCTTGTGGTTTCAATTTTGTCTGTATCAGTTGTTATAGCTTTGTCTTCCTTATCCATAATGTTTAATTTGTGATGAAAATTCGTTTGTCTTGCCATTCAGCTGTCAGCCGTATTGTTACATATGTTACCTCGTTATGGTTCTCTGCTCTTGTTTTTATATATCTAAATATATCTACTGTCATAAACAGTGATCATGTAATACCATGTTGCAGGTTTCAAAATATGGTGGACGCCATTTGGCGCACTTATTATATTTTCATTGAATTGTATTATATTGCAATAATTAGTATGCAAACTAAATTTCACATATTAAGGATTGTAAGAACTAAATTAAAAACATTCTTAAGTTCAATATAACTAAAATAGGCTATGTAGTCTTACTCTGTGCTATAATAAGCAAATAAATATTAGTTCTCAATATTGTTACTATATTGATAAAATTTGCAAACTGTTGGGGAAAGATACCTGAAATGGATACATCCAACAGGGTTCAATAACAATGGGAAGAGGTAATTTTGTAGTACACAGACATTTTTTTACACGGGTTTATTGAGCACGGGCCTCCTAATCACATTTCTTTTTATTGATATATACAACACATGGATATACAGATTTCAAACAACATGGCGGCTGTTGCTCGATCTACTATCCAACGACTTTTGCCCTCTCTTTCAGACTCGTATATCCTTTACTTACAGTTCAGAACCTATTCATATAAACCTATATTCCTTATATTACTTATGGGTTCATGCTATTTCTACAGTTTGTTTCGCCGCCACACGATCTTCAAGCACTCCTTATGCAAACTGTTACGACCTGGCACTCGGGTACACAAGGGCTCTCAATCAGGACTCGAGTACGGCTCGCTGCCACAACGGAAACACACGATCCCAACCCCTGAGTACTGCCAGCCGAACAAAAAACACCAATACCCTCCAGAGTTCAATCTGCTATAACGGGGTATACAAGAACTCGGTACTAGTGTTCCACAACAGACTAATAAAGAGACAGGAATTCTCTAGTCTGGTCAACAATCAAACAAAGAAGTAAGAAACAACAACACCAAAGAATAGTGTTGGCCGAAGCCGAAGTAATCCACCCTTGACTAAGAACTTAAGAAGTCCTCCACCCTCTACTTCGGATCGGCACTATTACGTTACGTTAATTAATAGTCCTTAAGCATCGAGCAAGGAATCTTCTGAAAAAAGTTAGATGCTTCTCGGATGCTCGTAAGAAGTACGTATCGGATTTTGAACAGTAATTCAATAAGCAAAACACAGGCAAATAAATACTATTAAAGGTTTAAATTGGCATAAGAATAATTAAAAGAAATATGCAATAGTAAATGGCAAACATTAAAAAGAAGCACTCCGCAAATGCAACGGCAATAGCCTACTCGGATTGTGCTCGTGGGCCACTAATCACTAAAGTAGCCAAGCGTGCAACACATGAAATCAATAGTGCATAAACAATATCATACATAAGGAAAGCTTCAATACTATTCTGTATCTACTAATCGAGTAAAGTCTAGCTGTGGTACTGTGGGCAAAAGGTAGCAGTGACTGCGCAAAAACGGCTCGTAGCCTAGCGAAGTCCTCACAACTGTTTAAAGTATTACGTTAACACTAACAAGTGCACTTTGAGAAATCCAGATCCCTTGTTTTCTCCCGGCTCCTTGACAAAGTAAAAACAAACTGTTAATAAAATACAGGGTGGTTAGGCTCTTGCCCTCACGCACTGTAAATTATTAACTCAACACAGTCAGCCACGAAGACAACCTAGGCTTCACTGAACCGAAACGAGTTTATCGGTTTATCGCTTAACCACTGCATCAAACAACAACTCGTAACACAGAAAAGCCTTACCCCAGTCTAGCAAGAAAAACAGGAATAATAATAATAACACACAGGGAAATGCATATACAAGTGCAACAAACATAAATCAATCCTATTGTAAGTTAACCCTTCCAAAATAGGCTATCTAATAGGCATGTATCTCATGAGAACTCAAGCAATAATACGTTGGCTGACTAGCTCTGCACCAACGGGACCATGGAAGTTAAAAAGGGTAGGGAAAAGAGGAGATAAGAATGTAAGGTAGTAGAGAAAGTTCACATCAGTCAGAAGAATATATATAGTTAGCAAGGGAAATGAGAAGTCGCTCTGCCTAATGAGTTCTGATCAAAAAATGGCTAGACTTCCCTTTTTATACTCGGCCCTCTAGTGAGCCCAACGTGAACTACTAAGGACCACCCACTGACAATAATTACGTAATTTCTCTCTCTCCTCTGGGATAGACAAAGGCTCCCCTAGCACTGAGGGGAGGGGGGCGTGCTAGTGAGTTAGGCCCACCTCCCGCATGGCGCACCCACGGACCCCCAACGGTGGCTGCTTCTCCCCCCCCATCACCACAAATAAGTCCCACACACAATACCCACAACCAATGATATAAAATAGAACTCGTTGACTCAGATGAAAACAAAATACATATTCATAATACTTATAGTACAACGGCTCACATGAACTAAGTTAGGAAACTCTACATAGACTACAGCCAAAGTTCCTGCCCTGACGATCCTAGCGAGAGTGGGGCATGACTAGGTGTTGTGTACAGCATGCTCACACTGGACATGCGTCACACCTCCCCCAAGATTTTACTTGCTCAACCCTGAGCTAAAATCTGACAAACACAGAACCCCATGAAGCCCCTCACACCCAGCGACTGCATGGCACTAAAACAAAGCTGTAGTTTATCACCAAAACACATCTTATTATTAAAATAAAAATAAAATCACATTTTATAACTCCTCCCAACAATAGCAAAAAGACACAATATCATGCTCCCATAGCGAGCTTACAGCAGCTCAGCCGTTTGATAGTTCGTGGACTACTCAAACTCTATAGGCTATGACAAACTTGTACGATTACCTATATCAAAAGAAAGAGTTTTTATATGAGTTTTATATTTTAATATGTTTTTCCCGGCTGCACTATAAGGGCAGCCTATTTTCCTCCACTCAAACCCACACACCTGTGATAGCCTACGACTGATCATCCACCCTTGATAAACAATCCGCGATCACATTTGTCACATCCAGCAATATGACGGATGTCCAGGCTATACTCCTGCAACATCAAAGACCACCTGGTCAGTCTCATATTGTGATTGTGAAATTGATTCAGGAATCTCCAAAGGGTGATGATCAGTGTAGATAACCACGACTGGGCCATAGGCTGGAACATACACCTCGTAGTGCCTGAGCGACAGCACAATCGCCAGTAATTCCTTTTCTATTGTAGAATAGTTTCTTTTTGTGCAGCATTGAACTTCTTAGAAAAGAAACTTACTGGGTGTTCCACACCTTCATTGTCTGTCTGTAGCAAGACGGCACCAGCCCCTACACCACTAGCATCTGTTGCCAGCTGAAAAGGCCTGTTAAAGTCTGGGGCCCTGAGTATCGGGTGAGTACATAGCAACTGTTTCACCAAAGTGAAAGCCTTTTCACACTCAGGTGGCCCACAAAAACTTTTTGTCTTTAGATAACAAATCTGTGAGAGGTGCGCAACACCGTTGAGTTTTATGAAGCGTCTGTAGTAGCCTATCATACCCAAGAATCTCATAATCTGCTTCTTGGTTGTTGGGTGCGGAAATTTATTGATAGCCTGTACCTTGTTCTGAGGAGGGCACACCTGTCCCCTTCCCACTACAAACCCAAGGTACTGCACAGTGGCTTTTACGAAGTCACAATTTGCCAAATTTACTACCAGACCGCTTCACTAAGTTTCCGGAACAAGGTCTCAAGGTGCTCACAATGGCTCTCAAAGTCGTCATCATAAATGATTACATCGTCCAAATATACGTTGCAATTTGGAATGTCCTTTACAATTTCATTCATCAGGTTCTGAAACGTTGCTGGTGCATTCTTAAGTCCGTAAGGCATAACATTACACCGGTAGGTTACTCCCGTCCACACAAAACCACATACCTCTTTAGCACGCTTGGACAAAGGTACTTGCCAGTAACCTTTTACTAAATCTACTTTAGACAAAAAACGAGCATTACCAATTTTGTCAACACTATCATGAACCTGAGGAAGAGGATATTGGGTTAGTTGGAGTCAAACCGTTTAATCTACGGAAATCAATACAAAAGCGTACCTTGCGCATCTGGCTTAGGCTGCAGTGTTTACGGAGGGAAGTCCACTTAACTGTGCCTTTCTCTATCAACCCTCTACCGAGCATATACTCCAACTCATCCCTCAGAGCTGGTAGTTTTATGGGGGGCACACGGTACGGGATTGACTTAAAGGGTAGATGGTCCCCCACGGTCAACATCATGCATAGCCTGAGTAGTGACGCGTGGGTGTTCAGCAAATACAGTGGGGTATGAACCGAACAACTGACGGATATCATCAAACTGCGGCTCAGGCAAATGAGCTATAGCCTCGTCAGCCCTTAGGCTCGAGTTCCCCGCCCACTGATCCGCTGAAACATGTTGATCCCAGCTATCCTCCCCTCTGAAGCTTGACTGTCCCTCTCTCTTCTCCACCACGGCCGCAACAAGCCAACACAGGACAGGTGAGAGGCTCAGAGGGGCGCCTCACATACTCTTTAATAAGGTTCACGTGACATAACTGGCTCTTTTTCCTCCTGTCTGGAGTGGCAACAAGGTAATCTAAGTCTGAAATTTTTTCTACAATTTTATAAGGTCCAGTGTACTTCGCAGAGAGGGGGTTACCAACCAAAGGCAACAAAATTAATACCTCTTGTCCTACAGTGAACTTCCGGAGCCTCACTTTGCGATCATACCTGTCCTTCATCAAAGCTTGTGATTCTGTCAAATTTCTACCTGCCATCTCCAGACTCTTAAGCATGCGCTCACGGCTTTCAAGCACATACTTTAATAATGGACAAGGCTGCACAGTCCCCTCCCAAATTTCTTTCAGCATGTTAAGGGGGCCCCTGACACGGTGTCCAAAATCAGCTCGTTTGGACTAAATCCCAGGCTCTCACCAGGTACCTCCCGAGCAGCAAACTGCACATAAGGCAATCCAAGATCCCAATCCATACCGTTGTCAGCACAATAACACCTGAGCATGCTTTTAAGTGTAGCATGCCACCGCTCAAGCACCCCTTGACTCTCAGGGTGATACGGTGACGATACTACGGCGGGTAGCTCATGCTGTTGCATTGTTTGCTTGACCATGTTGGAGGTGAAATTAGATCCCTGATCAGACACTCTCCTCCGGGTACCCGTACCTTGAGAAGTACCACAACAAGTTACTGCCTACCGTCTTAGCCATTCCATTTTTCATAGGGTATGCATCGGGGTATCTAGTGGCAACATCCATTATGGTTAACAAATTTTTTTTTCCAGCCTTAGTGGGAGGGAGTGGACCAACCATGTCAACAATAATTTTACTAAAGGGTGGCCCAATCACAGGAATAGGGTGTAACGGAGCCTTAGGAATAACTTGGTTCGGTTTCCCGACACGTTGGCAAATATCACATGAGTTTATCCATGACTGCACATGAGACTTCATCCCCGGCCACCAAAACAATTTCCCCAAAGCCGCCACCGTTTTTCTCACCCCTAGATGTCCTGCCAGTGGTGTGTCATGCGCCAACCTCAGTAGGGCCTATCCCTGCACTCATCTCCCGTGGCACCACCAAACTGGTCCACTACTCCGGACCACTTTTTGCCAACTACGTTTAGGGTCTTGAAAAATGCCTATATAGGATGCCCTTCCCTAAATAAAAAAAAATCTCCTGGGCCGTGTGCATCGTCCTTCCTCGTCCGAGCTCTACAGCTCCATTAAGCCCACACCCGTGTTTGGTAGCTCAGGGTCCTCTAGTTGCAACTGACTGTAATATCTGAAGGGTGTACCAATCGATTTCTAACTGTTCCCGGAGCCAATGCATGACCTTTCCCCGATACTGGGCTGCTCCCTCTGTCTCTCTCGATGTACATAACGTTGCTGTCGTGGGATACTCGTGCATGGCCCCAGCCCTGTCGTCACTCTCGATGAACAGGCCCAGTGGCTACTCCAGAATTAAGTAATGGTTGCTGAATACTGAATCACCCTAGGTAAGAGCCGCCCGAGTCAACAACTCCTTAAAACCACCTCCAGCTTTTAACCCGTCCTCCGCTGTTGATCGTTCCTCCGCTGGTCTGAAGGACGGAGGACTAGGCTGTGACACCTTTAGCTGCCGGAGCTCGGGTTGACAACACACGCCATGGGTTGTGTCTGGCAAAACCCTGCTCGACCCACTCTTATGCTCTTCCCTACGTCGACGTCGGCCGGCCCTCTCTGGCAACGACTAAGGGTAAGAACCTCAGAGAGCGTGCATTGCAAAGTCCGTTGCCGAGAAGAAGGTCGACCGCCCTCCACCTGGCAGTTTCCCTCCACAATCCCGACATCCAATTCACGTGCCCACACCATCCACCTCCACTCCAACCGCCCCATCTGTTATAGACGCGAGTTTGCATTAATAACCCTGCACCACTACCACCCGAGCCGCGTTTATAGGGTAGCCAGTCAAGGGTTTTTTCATCAGAGTCTGGGAAAGCACCCTTGTATCCACGCAAGACCTCCTACTCCATGCTTGCGCCCGCGCCCCACATCACGCAACCCCAGCCCTCTATGGTCGCAAAAAACATCCTGAGCAGGGTTCGAGCCTCCCAGGTGCCTTTCTGCATTTGCTGTGCCTCAGCCCCCTTTTGACGAAACTGCCCCGGGCAAACTCAGATGACTTCGGAGACACACCAATGTTGTCAGGCCACAGACACAGCTGCTGTAGGTGGTTTTTGCTAGGACAGACGTCTTGCAAAGGGTGCCCCTTTTTATGGACAACGATAACACGCCAACTCCCCTTTGTGGCTTCCCTTGGTACTGGGAAGGGCCCGGCCCCTTCTTAAGCTGGGACGGTGCTAGTCCTTGTGTCAGTCATTGGTATCATGGCTCTTCTAATGTAACTTGTTTTGCATAAAGGGTATATCCACTAACTAACTCTGGGGGGGGTGGGGCGTCTCACGCCCCTTTGTTACCTGCCTCACTACGCTGGGCAGACCCGCACCCACGAATTAGTGATAGCCGGAGGTCCAGCCATCTCAGCTGCCTCCTGTAGAGTTTTTTTTTGGGTTCTTTTTCTTTAATAGTTTAAAGTAAGTTCTGCACCAGTACACGTTATAAAACTGCTCGAGCAGAAAACAGCTACAAGTCAAACTGTTCGGCCGTCTCATCTTTCTCAGAACGTGTCCAGTTTTTAAGTGGGCATCTTTTAAGGCCCCGGGCATGTTTCAAGAAACGGTCTCCTGCCCTAGTCTTTGTAACACCCCGAAACCTTCAATCGATAGTGTTTTTCCGGTTTGGCAACTTCGTATGCCCCGTATGGACCAGCTTCTCGTCAATTTCTGGGTAGGTCAATGCAATGACTCTAAAGGCATTGCAACTCATAAGCCTTACAGACCCTTAACCCGTAAGTCTTGGAGGAGACCTAAGCTGCCGCACCTTCTTCGTTCAGGCCAATTATGCTCCCTACACTTCTTTCTCAAACCGATTAAAAAAATTCCTGTGACTTCAGTTTTCACTAAATACCGGCACCAATTTGACTAATTTGGGCCAAGGACTGTTTCTCTTACTTTGGCCCCTCAGCTGCCCATCCGAGTCCCTGTTCGACTCTGCACGAGTCCTTATCTAAAACACCCCCCCTCCTAATTTAAGCACAATATTTCTCCGAGTCTTACCTAAGCTTCAGCCTTCATGCCTCCTAACCTCAATCTCATGCCTCCTCGTCCTCATTCTCCTGCCTCCGGGTCTCATTTCCTCCTGCTATCCTACCTTCAATCTTAGCCAGCTCAAGTCTAAATACGCATATCTGGAGACGGCAGGAAGAGGGAGCTGCCACTACTGAAGGAGGGGGGGCAAAAACTGGGGAACCACCATGTGCACCGCCGCGAGGGCACTCCAATCTGCCAATTTCCTCTCATCCCTCCCTCTGTGGGAGAGTGCTAACCTCCTGTCAACTGAGTGGACGGCACTGTGGGATTCGAGTGAGATGGATCTGGGGAGGAACCGGACCCACCCCCAAACGCACTCTCCCTCCGAAACCCCATGTCGCCCACTCCAAACACCCGGGAAATCAGCTCCCCCTGTGGACATCCCTACTACATTTGAAATGCCCAAAACCTTGGCTATCAGGTGCAAGCAACAAACAGCAACCCCAGTCGGCCTCTCCTCCGTCACGTTGTACCGATTACGCACAAAAACTCTATCATCCTCCTCACTGGTTACTAACGGCACCCCGTCTAATGGCATCTCTTCCTCATCGTCAGTGCTCACTGCACGACATAGGACAGTCCACAACAAAATTCTCGAGACCCAAGTGTTAAACCTTCCTATGCAAGCACTAATTACTAAATCAACTTTATTCTCTTAAATGCTTTACTAATTGTCCATACAAAAAATATATTCTTCCATATGCACGCTAAAATACAAACAAACAAATGTTGTACAACTCTGCAACAAATTTTATACTGTTCACAAAATCCTAAGCCAGGTCGCCCATTTGTTTACGACCTTGGCCCACTCGGGTACACAAGGGCTCTCAATCAAGGACTCGAGTACGGCTCGCGGCCACAACGT